>CM021706.1:3599001-3748573 GCA_011074415.1 Stictonetta naevosa | reverse complement strand
CGGCGGCCGCTCGGCTGCCGAGCCGCACGGGCGAGCCCCTCGCCTGGGAGGAAGTCCCGGGGGGCCGGCGGGGGGGAGTTAAGGCTCCGGTGTCCGCCGCCGAGTGCTCAGCCCGCGAGGGCCGGCGGGGAGGTGAGCGCGGGGCGCCGGAGGCAGCCGGCAGCGAGCGGGCCATTTACGGTCCTGGGTTCGGACTTCAGCTGCTTCGGCTCTTCCGGGACCTGCCCCACGGGAACGCCGCGAGCCGCACGGCCCTGCGGCCCCGGGTGCGGCCCCGGGTGCAGCCCCGGGCATCTGGCAGCAGCGGCACAGCCCCTGGGAACCAGGGGAGTCACAGCCAAAGGAGACGCTGGTGTGGGGAACAAAACGCAGAACAAATACGTGGAACGTCAGTTTTGAGACATATTATCCTTTCTCTCCCTGTAATTACCTTGAAATAATTAAGACCACGAAAGAGTACGCTTATGGCTGTGGTGTCCTTGCCCACTACAATGCTAAGGAGCACACTGCTGCAGCTACGTGCTGCTTCCTGATACGGAGAATGACAAAGAAAAGGAAGTAATTTGCTACCCACTGAGCTACTGGTGCCTCACCCTCAGTGTACAAAGTGTCCATTCTCTTCCACCTCTCAGTTCCCTGTCCCTAGGGCAAGAAGCTGAGCCACCAGGGCAAGATGCTGAGCCATCAACATGGTATGATCTGAGGAAGAGAGGAAGAAAGTGTTGTGCAGGCCTGGAGAAGGGAATGAAGGGAAGGAATGCACTTAGGATTCAGTCTTTTGTGTTTTCCCAGCTACTGTTCTCTTCTGCACCTGAGGAAAGTAATACAGCACCAGGCAAAAGAGCTAGAACAACCACTGGTACTTGGATTTCTCACAAGTTGGGCTGAATGTTACGTCTACTGTTTTGTGTGAAGATGTCTCATGCCCACAATCACATTTCTGTACAAATCATCCATTGTCCTAACTCACAGCAGCAATCCTGCTTTCAGAGGGGGGTTGCAGGTGGAGGATCCCTTTCAATAACAGGGATGTGCTTTTTCACAAGTATGTCACTTTCTTGCTGGGCTGTCTCTCAGCAGCGGTCACTACCCGTTCCTGGTCATTCTGACAAGCAGAAATGTCTCAGCCTAAATGCTGGTGTGCAGCCAGCCGATGGCCTTCGTGTGGTTTCAGGTGGGAAGAAGTTCACATACGTGTGAAGTTCTCCTTATTAGTGAGAAGCTGTGCCTTCAGAACTTCATTCCCCTCTGAGAAAATGTGTGTCCACAGGGCTTTCTAGTCATTGCCAGGCACAGACAGGAGATGTGCTTTTCCAAGAACAGGCACAGGAACTAAACTTGCACCACACTATGGGAAAGGACCTTTCTTCCCATGCCCAACAGTATGATGAAGTGAGGTACAATAATCGGATCTCTGGGAGAATTTGCATGGTCTGCATCTGCTTTGAGAATTAGTATTAATTTGATGGAAATCTTTTTGGTGCAGATGGACAGAAAAGACCTGTCCATGGATAATACAAAGACCAATAATACAAATCCAGTTTTCTTAGCTGTCTGATTTGCTAGCAGCTTTTCCTATTTCTTAGAAAATAGCAGCAGGCCATGTCTGCCTCATATACCAATATCTCTTTCAACTGGAGGATCTTCTGCTTTTGGGCGTATCCCCAAATTAAAATCCTCTAAGAAAGAATAACTTGTATGCACAGTTAGTAGTCTGCTTTTGTTTGGATGCTCTATGAATCATCTCCTTCCCTTTTCCCAAATCAGCAAGCTGCACAAGGGTAGTGAAGAGTAACTCGCTTTCTACCTTGCTAATTTAATTGGCTGTGTAACCCATGCACCCACCATGCACCCACTTCAGCCATTCTGCAGGCTGTGTGGTCCTGTGTGCAGAAAAACATTTGAAAATGCCTCATAATCTCTAAGCTCTGCCAAGACAGAAAAGAATCTGTAGAAGTGAGACTCAAAAACAAACAAATCCAAACCAAACCAAACCAAACAACACCAAACCATACCAAACAAACATCTCTTTGCATGGAAGCAACATTTGGAGTAACAACTTTTTCTCCCTCCCCAAAACTCAGATACACTACAGAGATTATGGATGGAGTTGCTAGTATTGAACGAACACCTGGTACCCCAGGTATGAAATAAGAAGCTCAAGAGAAGATGTTGCAGAAATATGAGACATACATAGAAGGGCTGCAAAAAAAGTTCAAAGTTGCAGAATTGTTTTTGAATGAAGACAGGGTAAAGAAACTTGGGATCTTCAGCTTAGACAAAAACAGTAGTGGGGAGAGGGCAACAGAGGCTTAGAAAGTCATGACTGGTATGCAGAAGTGAGTGGGGAATAGTGATTCTTTACTTCCTACCCTTGCAAACAATGGATTTGAAATCAATCAGGCACCATACCTACGTACAAAATTAAATAATGGCAGAGGATACTCTGCTTACGAAAGGTATAAATGCTCTCAAAAAGCAGTTGGATAAACTCATGGAAGACAAGCTACACGGACTGTAAATCACAAATATATCTATACAACTACTGACTGACTCAGGAGGTCCTTGAATTTTAAGGTTTGCTTTCTCTCTCACCCCCTATGGAGACTTAAGTCAAGAAGTGACGCACCATAGACAATCCACTCCCTCTTTCAATCCCTGAGAGATGAGGGAGAAACATCTGCTTGGTTTCAGCTTGGACCCATGACCCTACCTGGCTGGCTGTGATAAAGTCTGAAGTAGATTTGCCAGGATTTACAGCTCTTATTCCCTGCAAGGGTCATAGCACCCTTCTGCAGGCACTTCTTGCCATCTGTGCTTTGGACATTGCACTAACCTACAGAAACAGGATGGGGGAATGGAAAGTAAATCACCACTTGATTAGTTGGACTAAACCAACACTATTCTTTGCATTTTTACACTTGTACAGACTGCATAAAATGTATACACAGCCATACAGACTGCTCAGACTCTTGACAATGTGGTGGCAGAAAATAATCTGAAAAGGATGGATGAGCTTTTAGTTCAAAACCTTCCAGTGCTTTGTGAATGCAATGATCCAAAGGAACAGCAGGTTAATTACAAGCTGACACTATAATGTGAATATCTAGGGCAATACTTGTTGTGAAACAGCTAATGTGATTATACAGAAACTGTATCAAATTTGAAGTGTAAGTACCTTTTTTTTTCCACCAGCATCACTTGTCTAGGAGGTAAAAGGCCATTATGCTGCAGGAGAAATGAAACAATGTCACAGAAACAACAGGCCTTTATGTTAAAAGTCATAAGATGAGCAACAGAACATACAATACATGGAATAGGGAACAGGTCTCCTCTCACAGAACAGCAAACTGTGTCAGCAATACTGTTGGACTAGGCAGCCTGGCCTTACCTTAACAAATTACCTCAATGTGGCCATGTTAAAAGGCTCATTTTTTTCATCGATGTCTTCCCTCCATCTTCAGCTGACAGAGTCCAGAGGAAAAATCCCAGTAAAACCTTATCAGCTGGAATATTAGTCCTGTGGGATCGGGGAATAATTGTGGAGTTACAAGTTGTGCAAGAACTCACACAAATGGTCATTAAGGTTATAAATTCCCATTTGTATTGCTACAAAAATGAAGTGTTATAATTAACTTCTAATAGTCTTCACTTTCCAGAGGGATTAAAATCTATTCTGCCTTCTTCATCCCGAAGGCATGAAACCCATTTATAGCAAAGACCGTCAAATGGACAGATGCATATAAAATATTTCAGAACCAGACTTGTTAAGACCCGTGGGCTTGATCACCTATTTTTCTTCAGAGCTGTTCTTTTTATTTATTTATTTATTTATTTATTATTATTCCCCCCCCGCCTCTGGCTAGCTTTCACCTTTGTATTCTATAGATATGCACTTAGCTCATCATCACGTAATTCTCAAACTTTCTTTTTTGGGCATTACAGCTAGCATGAAAATGTTGGCCCGTTAACAGACATAAAACAGCTTGTTAGGGGATGGTCATCTGAAACTGAGCCTCCAAATTCTATAGTTGTAGGCCTCATTTTATGCAGTATACAAACCAAAGTATAATATTGTACAGTTCTGGTCTTGAGCAATATTTGTATCTTGCAGTGGCAAATACGCCTTTGCTAGATTTTGGAGCTAGTCAGGTTTGCAGTTAGCCTTTTGAAGTGACATAGCATAGCTATCAGTATATCCAGCTTGGTTTAGCTACAAGCATCAAATCACTTCTCAAACCTTTTGACATAACTGTTTGCTGTCACGTAACACTCTCAGTACATGGCTACTACAGGATTACTACAGAAGCTCAGAACCTCCTCTGCTGATCTCACATACACACATCTACAATTAGGAATTCTTATACCAGGAGTTTGAAATGCAGAATGTACATTTTATTTTGCAAAGCCTTCAGTACCCATTTTATGTGATTATTTCAGTTATAGTTGAAGTAAATCAAAAAATAAATTCCCGGAGTTACCTGCAATAGCAGCTCAATTCCACTTTTACTGGTCATCAATCACTGACTATCATTGCAGTAACATTTTTTCTTTTAATGCTTTCTGTTTGTAATTGTTTTCCTACTTCCTAATTACAATCCATCTTCCTGCTGAGGTTCTCAAAGTACTTTTTCAACTATGTATCAATGAGCTCTCAGAATCCTAGATAGTTCAATAAATAAATAATACAAGGCAATGGTAACTATAATTTCCTGTAGAAGAGACAGAAAGGACAAAACAGAATGGGTTTGTCACTCAAATTCATATCTGGACAAGAATGCAGAACCAGCCATCAAAGCTAATTAGGTAATGGTAACAGCAACAGGATTCTGCCATGTACCTTTATGCACATGTATGCATCTTCGTGTATTTCATGCTGTTTGTGCATTTAGCAGCTAGTGAGAACAATGAGGATTACAGCTGGTAACTAAGAATTGCAGACTTAGACTGTTAAAAAGCAACTTAGAGTGAAATAAAAATTATAGTTAAGATTTCAGGGAAAGGTGCAAAGCCCTAGAGGGGCATGTTTTCAGCTCTTTTTGGAATGGGTTTTGATTGAGCATGTCTATAAGTCATAATATTTACATAGCTATAGCCATGGCCTTTGTTTTATTAAAATAAAGGCTTGCAGTTTACTGAAATCTACTGTTAAGACAGATATTAAATATATAGAGACAAATGTAGCACAGTTTCATTTATCAGAAATACGTGGCTGTACATGAAAGAAAGAAAGAAAGAAAACAGTTTTGTCATTTTTCAGTCACTAATTCTTAGGTCTCTAGGTAGCACCACCTCCCATTTTGCTGAAGCATGTAGGGCATCGGTTCAGTTCTTATTCAGCAGAAGTACCACCCGTTGATTCATCTTCACCATTTCCTCTTTCACATGAACCTCCTAGTCAGTTAAGCATATGGTCACAGCCCATAGCAATGTGCCCTGAGATAGGCACGCAGTTCTAGAAGCCTGTCATTCTTCCTTCAGCAGCAGGCTTTGTTTTAGTCAGCCTATGCTATGCAAGCAGGACAGTTCAATATAAACATCACATAAAAATAATGCAGCATAGGAGTAGCAGCGTTGCTCATGCAGGGGTGTGACTTGGCCAGGTCATGTCATTGAACTGGTTAAGGTAGGTAGGAGAGCAAAAACAGGCACGCCCACCATTAGCACCACAGTTATATTGTTGGGTAGTTGCTTTTAAAACTATTCCACTCCCTAGAGATAATATCAAAGGATAGATCTCTTCCAAAAGGTTATTTTTTCAGTACTGTTATTGTGGCAGGAAACAAGTAAATTTTAGAGGCAGAGGTAAAGTGTGAAGTACAAGTTCTACAGATGAGAGTAATGGACATATTTCAGGGACCGAGAGTGTTAAAAACAGGAAATCAATGCATATATTTTGCTTCCAACTTGCCAAGGGGAAGATTTTGCCTTAGTTCTTTATTTCTCCATAGGAAATGAAACAGAAGAGGAAGAAGGGGGAAAAACTACATTCTGTCCCATTTTATGATAGAAGACTGGAATAAAAAGCAGCAGACTTCAGCCCTACTTCAGGGCAGAGGATGATGGAATATTTTTCTAATCAATAAAAGCAAACAGGCATTTTCTTGAGCACCTGCACAGGTACTACAAAAATTCTTCATTGTCTGGCTGTGCCTGGTTTTAGACCTGGTTTAGGGCCTCCATGCTTCCATGTTCCCCATTTCAGAATGATGCTCATGACACTTTAGCAATTATTAGTGATTTCCCAGCCCATTGCCTGTTCACACCCATAGCTGGCACAAGGAGCCATGCATAAAATTTGTGAAGTGGAAGATCTCATTCTTTTATTTTCTTTCTAAATACTACTAAAACGTTTACTAGAAATCATGTAAAAAGAAAATAAGGTAGAAGGGCAGGAATTTTAGCCATAAAACACCAGATCATACTGATTCTTGATATCAGGCGACCATCATCAGGAAAACTTTGGTCCCTCCAGCCCTAAAAAACATTCTAGTGGACCTATCTGTATCTACAGCATAAGGAAAATTTTTTATCCCATCAAGAACTGTCTACTTTCCTCTGTGCACAAGCCATTATAGTAATCAAAAAAGAAATAAAGTTATAATCAATACAGAAGATATCATTGGGCCTAACTGAGGTGAAGTTATTAGGAAGGAGTGCATAGGGAGGACTAAATAGTTAAGGGCACTTACTAAAAGCTCAATCATAGTGACTGAATATTACTTAGGAAAATGCCCCTCTAACAAGAGTCCCAGTCTTAGGAAGGAAATGGATTCACACACCTAGGCACTTATGTATTTGGTCATACACTGTATCCGTGAGTCTGGACGGCCACTCCTCAGATTTCCTGCATGTCATCCTTCAGGCCTCTTCAGCCCAGGGGGAAGAGCATGTTTTTCCTTCACCTGCATATGGTTCATCATCTAGTTAGCAAGAATGCAGCTGACAGAAGCATAGTTCTGGGTCTTGTTCACAAAGCAAGAGATGTGAATGATTCCAGGAAGTCACTTTCAAGAAATACTACAGCCTTTAAAATGGATGAAACCAGTATCAGTGACCTGAACCAGTACAGCAGGATTTCCTGACATTCTGACTGTCTGATGACAATGTGAAATCCAAGTAAACCTGTGGCTTTGGGTGACAAAGGCTGGTCTACAAAAGGAAATTAACCAGTTTGCAAGATTGCTCACAATTCAGAAATAAAGTTTCTATTCTGAAATTAAACCGTTCCCTCGGTGGATTTATTCCTATCAGGTTTCTCTCTGCAGAGAAAAACACACAAAAAATGTAGCGAGTACTCTATCAAAAGACCTTGGAAATGACTTGAAAGAGCCATTAATTTCCATGGAGTTTTGACTTACTCTGTAAATTTATTCCAATAAGGAGATTTGGAAGGAGGAAATATCCACTAAAATCTTTCTCCGCGTTTCAAAATGGGCCTACATTTTACCTCTACTTGTATCCAAGAGAAATGTAGAAAAAATATGCAGAAAGGAGTGCACAGTAAGTGAGTCTATGTTATGACAAACTCTTTGCAGGCTCTGGGGATGGCCGCTCCTCTTCTGCATCACTCAACTCCCTTTTATCTTACTCTTTCTATTCAAGTGCCTGAGCCCTGTCTCTAGTGCTTCCACCATGCTTCTGTAAAAGAATTTCAAACCATGTCTGCTGATGAAGTCTTTAAGCTCCCCAACCTAGTTTTAATAATATATATTTAATTTTGTAGATACACAGTATTTATAAAAGCATGATTAATGTTGACTGGAAAATTGGATTTCCATAATTAATTGTTATCCTTTTCCCTTTCTCATAACTTCACCATGCTCAGGCATTTTGTTGCACTTCTGGCCTATCCAGATTATTTCTTCAAGACTTTTATTTATTATAGGTTAATAGAGCACCATCCCCACCTCTGGAAATCTTCCAAAGGTGTTACATGAAAGCTTCACAAGCTACCAAACCATCTGGACTGCATAACTAACACAAGAGAATCTATTAGTCCTCCTTGAGTTGGTCTATAGCTTGCCCTGGCAGAATTTCACCTGGCAGAGGGAAACAGAAAGGGCGTATCTCAAGAGGTGTCTTTAAATTCTTCCCAGCTGAACACTTGCTTTTTGCAGAAGTATTTCAGTATGGAAAACTATCACTAGAAGGCTTCTGTATTTATAACAAAATGCACCTTCAGCAAGGAGCGTTCTTTTGCCATTAAAATTATCTAATTCAAAGGTTATTTTCTCTTAATACACACATACACAGTCATATGTGTAACAGTTGATTAACCACATCTTTTAGTTAGTGCAACATAACCTTGCTGATTTTAGAACTGCGGTGTTAATATAAGCAGAGAAAGCAGGTAAAAGAGGGGTATGGAGAGAAATGAATGCCTAGAACAGCCCTGTCTGGAACACCTATTCTCCCTGATGCAGAACAAGAATAGAAAGACACAAAATATTGCCAAAAGACAATTGCCCTACTTCTACTCTTATTTTTACAGGCATCTGCCTGATAATAACCAAGAAGTAAACGGAGGTGCTCTGGATATTAATGTGGGTTAATAGAATTAAAGTAGTACAAAAGAACTATCTTATTGCTTTTTATAATTAACCTGGAAGTCCATTGCCATTGCAGGTCACTGAACAAAGAAGTTGCTAGTATTGAAGGAAGGAGGTACATATGTATGTACAAGATCAGGTTTTGGTCTGGCAAGAACAGTGAACTAGCTAGCATGAATTCAGTCAGAGTTATCAGTTAGATTTACCCACGTGGCTAGCAATTGTTAGAGAGACTGATACTAGTCTCCTGTGACACAACTGACTCTAGACTACGCAGGGGAAAGAGAGGAGGGGATTTGCCTTCCTGAGGGGCACTGGGAATTGTCCACTATTGAAAACAGGATGTTAGACCATCACTCTGTCCCTGGAAATTTCTATATTTCTGACTTTCAACAAAGGACTAATAGTAACACAAGGCCCAGTCCTCCCGCCTCTAAAATCAATAGCAAAATTCCCAGTAAGTTCTACAGATGTTGTAGAGAGACTATAATCAATTAATACATTAATTGCATATACTGGATACACAGAAAGCAAGTGTTGTCTGTTCATTTTCTAGCTTGGTTTATTTGAGTAAACCTTCTAGGGGAAGTAACAAACACCAGAAGTCATCTTCAATCAGCTATCCTATGACACACACTTTACTTTTGCTAAAGTGTTAGAATGCAAAATACACCAAAATATTCTGACTGCACACAGGCTAACAGGCTCTTAAGAAAGAATTTTGGTACATTTCCAACTTCTCGTATTACTGGAGTTAGAGTATCTCTATGAATTTTGGGGTTCTCTTGTGTTAATATATGTTTGGCGTTCTGTTGAATATATATAGATACTAATTATCTTCCCATTCCCTCCAAACATTTTGCTGGATTTCTAATCATTACAAATTAGCTTACTTTCTGAACTATAGCTTTAGTAAAGCCTGATGACACATTTTCAGGAATAGCGGGTATTCTTACCAATTATGAAACTTCTGCTTCTTGCTAAATTGTCACCATCAGCACCAGAGAGTTCCACAGTTTGTGGAACTCTCTATATGCTGTATAGAAAAGCACCAGTTTTTGATACTTTTGATACTTACTCCCTTCTAGTGATTGTCTCTGTGTCACAGTGTTACAAGACAGAGTAGAGTGCATGTTGATCAATGCTCTTTCTGTCCTTCATCACATAATACAAACCTCTGAACAAGTTCAGTATATCCAGGTGCTCTTCAAATTAAGTTCTCCAGACCCGGGACCATCATCAGTTTTCTGTGAATCTGTTCTAGTGATGCAATAGTATATTTGAGTACTTTTTACAGCAGCAGCACTTTTATAGGAAAGCATCACACCCCTTTTCACTTTAGTCACTTCACTCACCTTAATATCTTAAACACTATTTTGACTATAGTTCTATACTGAAAAGAATCTTCATTGAGCAGATCACTTTCTGTAGGGCATACTTCTCAGAATGGCAGCCTGGCTTTGTTCTGTCCTGTGCTACATTGGTGGAGAATTGATAACCAAAGAGAATATTAAATATCCAAGGAGATTATTAAATAATATCCTCCAGCTTGCAAGAAATCTGTGCTGTGGCTGGAGCTCAACCTCAAGTTTCCCAAGCTTCAAGATATACTTTAGCTTCTCAAGACCTCCTTTAGGCTGATTTATATATGAACCCTCTTTGCAGAGGGAGTATAACAGTCAGCTCCACATGAGTTTCTGCCTAGGAAAGCAGGACAAAATATGTACTATTAGACCATAATTAACAGAAGTCATCAAAGAGGATGCAATACCTCATCTGGAATGACAGCCACAGCAGGACTTCCTGGCTGCTCAGCAGTGCTAAGGGATGACTTTTACCACCCTCATTATACTGAAGGATGTCAGCAACAAAATAATGCAGCAGTGCCACTGGGCAAATTATGACCGCTGCTGGTAGTGGTCACCAGCTTCACAGATCTCAGTGTGAGATTCTTTGCAACAAACTCTTGTATTTTGGCAAATGCATACAGTCACAGCGCAGAGAGTGCATTATGTCATTAAATACAATTCATGATGTATTAAAATATACCTGCAAACCGGGATTAAGACTTGCATTGGCAGGATGTTTGGGACTATTACTGCCTGCTCTCTGCTGCCACCTGCGGGGTGCGCTCCCCTACTCTCGGCTTCCTTTCCTCTGAGGTTTATGGCTCCTTTCCGTGTTGAGAACAATTCATCTGAAGCATCTTGCAGTCTTGACTGCAGATCCCACGTTTAAGACTTCTCTCTGGAAAACTTACATCTAAGCTTTCCCTGTTCTGTGGCATTTTGTTTCATTTTTCTCAAGAGCCAAGAATGTCAATCTCTGCTGAGCAATGAAAAGTTTCAGAGGAGCAGCAAAGTTAATGAGTATCAATCTCCCTTTTTTCCTCCATATCATTTCTAAATTTGTAGAAGTTATAAATGCGATGAGAACCATTGCACTGACTACATAAAGTGCCAATCAGAGCTATAAACGTGCTGCTTTTATCTGATCCTCTGCACTGCTGCAGTGTTCTCAAAGGGCCTTACAGGTGGTCTGGGGCAGCAAACAGCTGTGCACACTGAGGTTGTGATCAGCAGCATGTCACTGCCAGTATGCTTTGGGAAAGTGCGCTTGCAGTTTGTGTCGTGGGTATCACCAGTACATCCCATGGCTAGTTGGTATTGTTATGTTCTTGAGAAGAAAAACTAAAACTGCAAGATTTAGAAGAGTTTGTGAAATTAGTCTGATGTTCTCGGCTTGGCAGATACAGGAGGTAGGGGTTTATTTAATTACTCAGTGGGTAGACCTACTCTACCCAGGAGTTACTCATCCTGCGTGGTAGGCTTGACACTGTACAAAAACAAATCTAGGTAGACTTCCTGCCCCACTGGGCTTCCAGGTGCTCACTTGCCTTCTGCCACCTGCACTACCCCCTACCCTTCAAATAAAACTGCTAATATCATTCATTTGATGGCACACAGACATCAACAGATGCTGCAGTTTATATATGGGATCCTGAGGCTTATGTCATAAGTACATGACTTCTTGGAAACAGCACTGTGAAGCTCTGCAGTAAAATTTCTCCAGGCGAATACAAACATATTGCAACAAGAGGCTAGGTAAGTGGTAGTTCCATGACTACAAAAAGCTCATTATTTTGCTCAAACAAGCTAAATGATAGGTGCTTAAGGCCACACCCACAGTGCATCAGGAAGGACATTTCCAGTACTACTGCTCTGATGTCAGGCTGGATCAGATAGTGCCTGCCTCTCATTTCACTTGTGGACATAAGCTAAAAACGTAAGTAAAACAAAATTCTATACGTGTAGTCAAGATTTCTGCCATGAAATGGGTGCAGGTCTGATGAAAAGCCAGTTTTCTCTTTGAAACAATGCCTTCATGGAACCTATTGCAAACACACTTATTGATATATACTTGTCTTTAAAGGACAACTGTCTCATTTTAAAAACAAATAGTTGATTCTGTAAGCATATTAAGTTGGTCTGTTATATATGTGCAAACTTAGTTACCTTTCTCCTGCAGAGAGGATATGAAGGACTCTAACTTAGTGAATTTGGGAATTTCCCAATGCCACTATCGTTCCCTTTCTTAGCAGAGAAGCTAGCCAAAAGCAGAAGGGGAAAGGTGTTTGATTACTTATACCATAGCATGCATACAGGAGATTTATTGGGCACATACCTGCATAGGCTCCTTTCCCCTCATACAAATAGGGGCTGTAGTGGCCCTATTTCTTACTCATTCTTTTCTCTTCTCTGCTTATCCCACTGTGTTTGTTAAATTAAGCCCATCTGAAAAAGTTTCATAGCCAAAGGATGCCAGGCGAACTGATGATATGAATTCTCCTGATCTTCAGAGGAGGCTCAAGCTTTTGAGGAGGCTCAGGATGCCTTGGACAACCTGACAAATATTTATCTGTGTGCACAGTCATACAGCACTGCATAGACCACAGCCTTCCATTGTGACTCTTAGTAATGCTTAAGAAGTTCACAGCTGGGAGAGATATTTTGATCTGAATTGTGAATCTGATCTTATCTTTAAAATAGCTGGATACCACACACAATATGAACTGAAATAACAAGGCACAGTAAGCTGTGTTTAAAGTAAACATAGCTCAATTCAGGAAGCATCCTTGCTTTGGTTGGCTAAGGTTACAGCTTCTACTTAGTTTTATTAGACTTATTTTATTTTTTTCCTTCCCTCTTTTCATAACCATTCTGCCTGTAATACAATCAACCATTTTGGTTTTGTATGAAGAAAAACAAACTTGGAACTGCAAGGAAATCTAGACATAGGGCTTTACCTCTGCAGCAAAGACATTCAACAGATCCTGCTGGTTATTGCACAGCCAGCACAAGACTTTCAGCCTCAAATGCATGGCAAGTGATATAGTTCCCTACTTATGAAGCATTGCAGCCTAAGAGTATGCAGGGCAAAGGGCTAAACAGCACAGCAAGCAGATTTGCTGGTAAAATCAGATTCACTGAGTAATACGATTCTTGGCATTTCCTCCTAATATTTTTATCCATGAAGCTTCAACCTAAACACAGTATAAAGTTTTCAAGGAGGTCTAGTGTTGTGCGTCATCTTCTAGGCATGTTTACAAAAATACAAGGAGGTCACAGAGTGAACCAGCAGCTCAAATTGATTAGAAACCAAAATCTTCCTGGCTCCCAGTGCTCCACTTCAACTATTAAACCATGCTGTCTTTTCTGGATGGTTCAGCTTCCTTTCTTTTCCTTTTGGTGTTTAAAAGACAAATGACGAGGATTGTTGGGATTCTTTTACATACACAATACCTAAGAATCTGCCGCGGCTGAAGGTGCTCTTCCCCAGAAAGGATTTATACTAACCATAGTGTGACAGTAGCTACTGAATTCCAAGCAGGCACCAAAACAACTGATACAGCACTTGCAGAGATGCACACTTAGCTCTCTGCCTTCAGTATGCATGTGTGCATTTGCTTTTGCATGCTACAGCTGTTTACGTGTATATGCAGTTAGTCCTTTTTACTTAAATAGAATTTGCTCTACTTTAACCAAAAGACCTGAAGAACAAAATTAAAAGTATACCAAGCTCAGTCTCATCTATAGTGCAGAAATCACATGCTGGCAGCTTCACTCAAGTCAAGTTCCAGTTCTCAGTCCTTATTTCCCAGGAAAACAAAGGCCAGCCTGAGCTGAGCATAGCTAACACTGTGGGTCTGTTAAGTGAATTTTTAATGAACGTCTCAGCTCTCATATGCAGAGTGGAACTGCTTTCTAGAAAGTTAATGCCCATTTCTGGCACAGACTGGGTTTCAGAGGGCTGAGTCCCAGACGGTCTCCTTTCTCTTTCCACTTAAAGGGCTGCAATGCTTTCCTTACCTTGCCCAGAAAAGCAAAGCAGTAAACACATCCATCTTCAAACAAAAGCCAAACTCAAGAAAAAGCATAGAATTATACACACAATTTCTTTTTGAAAAAAAAGATAAGATACAAAGAGAGCTGTACAAATTAGGTGCTTCTGATAGTGGCACGCACCTTGATATCCCAAGGTCTGAAGTTCTGCTTTGCAGAAATACCCACACTGCACAGCAGTATGCAGTTAACCAGTCTCCATTAACAGTGAATCCACAGATATATATATATAAATGCTGCTCCATTTTCATCACTATCATTCATCTTACCTGTACTCTCTTGAGAATCTTTACTACAGAGGCATACAGGAAATAGATATTTCCTAACAATACTTCAGTACATTCCCTACCATGCTTAATCTTGAAACTTCACAGGGTTTTCCCTGGAAATAAAATCTTATGTCCATCCCAACTTGTTAGGTATCTGTTGGTTTAAGTTGGCTTAAGTGATTTATTTCTAGTACCTGTTTTTTTAAGGGGAGTAAAAGATAGGTCAAAATCCAACAGACCAGAACTGCATCTTGCATTGATCTTTCTCACCATCTGTATTTTCTCCTTTATTTCACATTATGCTGTTGGTAGGTTTTATCCTATTCAGACTGCATGCAACTAAATAAAATAACTGCATGATGCTAGCAAACATAGCTTTGTAACCCTATATATATATATATATATCATTGTTCACAAAGCTGCTGAAGAAAGAGAAGTGTCGAGAAAGCACAGAAAAAACTCATTACCTGTAATGAGTCCCTTCTCTGCACTCACCTGTAAGTGTTCCTACAGTTTCCTGTTGGCAACATGGAGACCTTAAACTTTCATCATTCACCTGTGCTCAGAATTTACGTCATTTTTTTTCCTTGCCTGTTTTTCTGCTAATGTCATAAAGCTTCAGAATCTGAATAAAACAGCAAATTGTTGTTAGAAGTAGAGAAAAGATTGGAAGTTTCCACTTACACAACACATGCAGTCCCTTGCTGCCCTCACATGAAGTTCACTGGTACTAAGCAGGAAAGCTGTCACACTTCTGTGGAGGTAGGTGAGCCCAGTTTGCTACTGCCCTTGACCTTGTCTGTTGAAATTTACTCCCTTTCTTCTCCTAAGTGCTTCCTTTCTTACATGTTAAGAGAAAAACATCTACTATTAAAAACCTTCTTGTTAACATTTCTATATCTTTTTCTCAATAACCCAGTCCTCTGGAATAAGTTTTGAAATAACAAACAAGTTTTCCCCAGTATATCACAGTGGGGTCGGTAGGTTAAACATATGACCTAATCAGCCCCTTTTACAAATAAGAACAACTTAAATGTGTAAAACCCCAACAATTTCTACAGAATGTTGCTCTTTCAGCAAAGTCTTTGAATATTCTGCAATGTTACTTGATAACTGCAGTTGGTAGAAATGAAGCAGCTGATATGCGTTTCTTCAGTCGCAGGATCAGAAAAGCTTCAATAAGCTAAAAGCATCAACACTTAATTACTGAAATATGGTGTGTAAAGCAGAAAAGGCCAAACCGCTGCAACTATTGCACTGTGTAGCTCACTCAGCAAAGCATACAGCTGGTCTGTAAAAAATGAGGAATACACATGGCTTTTGGAGAAAATCAGTTATAAATCAGAACAGATTATTTAACTAGGAAAAAGGAAGTTGAAAAGAATGAGTATAAATCAGAGGAATAAGGCAGATTAATCAACAGGTTATAGTCTCATCAGCAGGAGATTGTACTGGGGGGGAGGGATGGGAGACACTGCCTGATAATTGAACAACAAAAAGCAACTAATAATGTTGAATTATGAAAGTATTTGTACAGTATAGGCTTTTCCTTAAATCAGGTGAGACGCAGGAAAGCAGGTACAGCATGAGGAAGAAGACTTTTTTTCTTTTTCCATGCAAGAAAAAGAGACAATCTCTGCAAGACCTTAATTCTTTTATGAAAAGAGCTGCCTTCCAAATGCAAAAGCATTAAAATCCATTACACATGAAGAATACCCTTGATTTCATTACTTGGTTAGTGAGTGAAAAGTTTGTGGAGGGCAGGATAGTTTTGTTTGCTTCTTTGGTTTTGCACTTACATATTTTGCATTGTATATCAATTGCCACTGAAAGATCTTGGAGCAGTTGTTAAATTCTAGTGACTTAAAACAACAAAACACTCCTGTAGAAGTTAACTATTCTCCAAACTACAAAAGTGGAGCGTCATGCTTTCCTAGGCCTACCATAGTCCAACTTGCAGAATTCATGAAGGCAGAATATAATTTTAATGGAAGGAAATATTTTTATAGAAGGTTTATCTCTCACCACATACTAGTGGTCATAATCTCAGTGGGATATGAAAGGCCATTAATTCCACAGAGGACACAATGTGCAATGCTCATCACAGATCACTTACACTTGAAAGAGAAGTATTCACTGTATCAGGCATCAAGTTAGGTTCACATCAAAAATGATCAGGCTTAGGTCTGTTCGTTTATAAGATGCTATGGTACTGTCAAAGAAAATGGAAGGCCTCTACAGCTAATAATTCAAGTAATGGTTTTGTAATACACCAAAAGCTCTGATGTTGCACAGAGTGTTCTAGGAACTGTTTCAAATCCATGGTTCTTCACATATTCTCCTATTGCCAGCTTTTATGGTTCAAGAGCCTTGATGATTTTGATCAAAAACTGCCATGAGATGAACTGAATAAAACACTTCCTTGAACTATTACTGCTTTTTGTAGTAATCAAGATCGAGACCCTGTCCTCACCATAGCTAAAATGTTTATCATACACAAAATGTAGGTCAGTGAATGGATGATGGTAATTGCATTTTGGTAACAAATGATCTGACAAGTAAAAAAGAGGCACTACAAATACAGAGGTGACAAAGCATAACTTCCAGAACAGAATACAGTAGGATTGTCTGACTTCCTTGGAAAGACTTTTTAAATAAACCAGCCCAAATTACCAACGTGATCCACTTCAGAGAGCATCACGGATTGAAACAGAACAACAGATTGTTTTGCGAATGAGTTGAAATGCCCTTTCCAATATCTTAACATTTTCTTTGATTTTAGTCATATCGTTTGAGAACTCGTTAGAGGAAATGCCATTTCCAAGTCTAAAGGAGAATCCAAAGGACAGTTCTTTTGATGACGACATAGCAGGGAATGGCAAGGTGTAACAGGCAGGATCTCTCCTGAAACCCTTTCAAGAACATTAGTGTTTCTCAGATAATTATTTTCTTGTCCTACTTTAAACTTACACATCTTCTATATGAAATTCAGTTGTCATATCAAGCTAAATGCACCATACAAAGAACAGCGGGAGCTGACTTACTGTTTATTTGAAGTGAATTTTTCTTTTACAGTTTAGTGTAACTGGAGGTAGCTGCAATATTATGTGATTTTCTCCCAGTGGTTTGAAATAATGGTTATCTATGAACATTAGGACAGAGTACCGGAACAGAACTGAAAATTGGAACCAGTTGATTAAAGTTAAGTCTACACAAACATGTTAATGAAACATAAAATAAATCACAGCAGGTTATACAATGATTGTCAATACAGTATAGTGGAGATCTTCCTGGAAGAAGGGCTGTTTTCACATTGCCAAAATAGTAAAGCTGGTACTGCAGAAAGATTACACGATGGAGGCTCTAAACTACCTGAAAAGATGTACAAGATTCAGAGACAGATGATTATAACTACTCAGTTCATGTGAGTTCCCATATATCTCAATCCATCAAAATCAATTTGAAGGGAATTATATGGCAACAGAGTCTGTAATCTGCTATGTATGAATATATTTCTGATCTGCCAGGCAGGAGTTTCATTTCTCATAATCATATGAAAATGGATGCTCCATTGTCAGAACTTTTGCCTTAAGCAAGGTTATCAGCCTTACTTTCAGAGCTGTTAAAATTGTCCTCTTCAGTAGATACTGTTGTGGGAATAATGGAAGCTCCCAGGAACTCCAGGTTAAATATTTTTACAGTTACAATAAACTAGTAGTGGGCACGTTCAATGAAAAAGTGTTCAATTATATGTAACTGGGGACAAATACTAATAACAAGAGAAAACAT
The DNA here is from genome assembly GCA_011074415.1 of Stictonetta naevosa. Classification (NCBI taxonomy): domain Eukaryota; kingdom Metazoa; phylum Chordata; class Aves; order Anseriformes; family Anatidae; genus Stictonetta; species Stictonetta naevosa. The sequence continues at coordinate 3,730,561 of CM021706.1, read as the reverse complement.
AGCTATGGTTTATTAATAAAATAACACTGCAGTGCCTTTCCTTAAAATTCTAGATTTGCAAAGGAGCAAAAATGATGTAAGATAAACAACAAAAATATTTTTAGCAATAAAATGGAAAAGGCTTTAAATCTGCAATGCCTTTTTTCTTTTTTAATTTCCCACAAAGTTTGTTCAACAGATGGATCATCCAAAATGCAGGTATTTCTGTAAGTTGAAATACTAATATATATCTGCATATATGGTCATACACTGCAATATGTTACAAACAGATGCTCAAGAACAGGTTAGAAAGAAAAATCAGATTACATACTTTTGTTTCCTGGATGCAATTTCTTGCGGGACTCCTCAGAGACTTTAAGGTTAGCCTGTCCTGGTGCCCTCAAAAGAGCAGGCCTACAGTGCTGTGCGCCCCTTGCAGCATGGAGTCCATTTCAGGAAATGAAAAATGCCAAGTAGTAACTGACTTCATGCTCATCCCTCCCTCCTATGGACAGAAAGCTTCCCAAATAGCTTACAAGAAAGTAGTAGGCAAGCCTCACTTGTCATGCACATGTGATGGCCCCTTTAAAGACAACAGGCAGAATTAGCACTTGATCTTAACACATACACAATAAAACTTGCACTGTTTTTAAAATTAGAATGTACTTCCTGGCTCAGGAACTGTGAATCTGCTCTGTAATGCACAAAAATATATTCATTTTTTGTTTGTTTTGTTAAAACCCAAATATAATATTCAGTATACATTTAAGTATTTTACATATGAAACTGATTTATATAATTTTTGAAGCTTTACAAAGTAGTACTAAAGTAGTCAATAAAAAGATCTGATTTAAAATATTTACATTCTATACATCATCCCTTTGTACTTACAATTACTAAATAATTGTCCGTGGCTTCTTTAATTTTAGGGAAAATATTTTAATAACTACAAACTAATTTTAAATTACTTTCAAATGGCCCTTTACTTAAACCGAATTTTAGCAAAGTCACATTTCCAATGTGAAACATTATCCCCGTGTTTTCAGTAGTAGTTATATATAACCAAATTTTATAGTTGTTTTATAATGCAATCCTTTTTTCTATAATAAACAGAGGATATCTAAATAAGAAAATGGCACAGTATGAATGGAAACATTAAATTTGCAGGTCTTACATCCCTTTATGGCATTTGGCTTCTAGAATATTCAGTTTCTTGATAATTTAGGTTATTCTTCCACTAGTTTCAAGGAATCATAGATTCAATACTTTAGTTTTTTGTGTCATCATCTTTTGAAAAGTTATTTCCTGAAGGCACTTCACAGAGACTATCGCCATCCGTGCTGAACTCATCATCGTCATCATCATCATCATCATCATCAAAATCAGTCAGCATTTTACTTGGTGACTTCTTTCGTCTACTGAAACAAAAATACATCTGTGCTATTAAACTGCACATCTGTACACAGAACACTTTTGGAAAGCACATAACATCGACAGGTAGCGTTTGCTTTTTTTAAAGGATGTCAGAGACTTGTGTTCTTATAAAGGCAGTTTAACATAGACCATATCTTACATAAAAGAAACATGCAAGAGAACGAAGATCAGTCAATCATATTTTCAAGCACATCTAACTAAACTCACAGCCAGGGGAAACCATACACTTTGCACACTAAGATGTTCAGTGATGCCTGAGGAAAACTAAACACAGGATAGCTGTTCCTCCCAGACATCAGCAGGACATCTTTGTCACTACATATGATAGGAGTGCAAAGTCCTACTACTTTTTTCTACTTTTTATCCCATGCCTCAGTGACTATACAGAGAAAATATTTGGGCACCTAGAGCACCCTGAAAGGAATTGGAGAATATCTGTAGGATAAGGAAACACGGAAGAGTTTCACAGTTCTGCCTCAAACTCTGTCTGCTTGTAAAAAACTTGAGGTCTGTTACAGGAAGCCTCCTGCTCAGGGACTAAAGGGGCAAGAGATCAAGTAGCAAGTAACACAAATCGTAATGTCTGCCAAATCATCCTACCTTAGTTCCTTCTTTGCAGCATTAAGTTGTCCTTGCAATTGTTCATTTATGTCTAGTTGCTCTTCCAGTTCTCTTTGAAGTTTCTTTTTAGCACTTTCCAGTCTGTCTATTTCTTCTTCAGCTTCTTCAACTTGACGTTTCATTGCTTTCAAACGCAAACTCAACTGAAATATTTACATGTCAGCTGATTAGAGGACTATTTTAATAAAGGAATTTTATTCTTCCAGCATCTATGAGAGGGAGAATAAAGACACAACTTTGCCAGTGTAATGACACTGTAATAATATGCTTCAGAAATATTCAAAACCCAGCATTCAACTGAGAAAAGATTTGATGGGTAGTTTTTGTTTGTTCGTAACAAGAAAATATTGCTGTGATAGAGTAAAACAGCAAGATCGCCAAGCAACTTTACCAGACAAATACTATAAAGAAATACATATTTTTAAGCCCAGAGGATTTTACAAGATTGTTCCCACAATGGATGTTTGCTTTTTGAAACACACTGTTCATTCTCTAGGCATAATATTTACTACTTGACTCAGATAATGAAACAAAACATGTTTTAAGCAATGAATCAACAGAGACCACAGAAATGGCACAACACCTTGCTATTAGAATATCTCTATGTATGTAATACTTAAGAGACTGTATGTAATAATAAATAGCTTCTTTCTTTAAACAAAATTTTATGGTCATGATATAGAATATATAAATATAAATAAACTATCTTATCATATTTATATTGTATCCTATCACATACAGATCATATACTGACTGCTATTGGTTTAATTTCTTAAAACAATTACAGTTTTGCATCTGCAAGTGCTTCATTTTCATAATTTTAGAAATTAGCAACTTAGTACAAGGCAAAAGAACATGATGACAATGGAAACTGCATATCTGATTAAATGGAACTTCATAAAGAACAGAATAATCAGTATCTACCTATATTCTTCTGAAATATCTTGTACATATGATGATTTATGCAAATATCTGATATTATTCCTAGTAGCATATTAGTCTTTCCCTCTACCTGGTCCTTTTGGTCAGTCAATGAGAGATGTTCATCATCTACTTGCAACATTAACTCCTTCACTTTTCTCTCAAGTCTGCGGTTATTTAGTTGGAAATTAGCCCTATCCCTGGAAAAACAAACAGCAGACAACCTTGTAAGAAAAGGAGCTGAAATACTTCCAATCGTGCCAAGATAACTTCCTAGCAATATTATAAGAGTTAAATAAACACTAATGACCCTTGCTTTGATTTACTGATGCCTTGCAATATTTAGATAAAGAATATATTCCTCCTCCTCCAAGATTAAACAATGAAGTTAATGTGACAACTGAAATGTTCAACTATAGTTAGTATTTCTAAGTTTGTTACTGATATCAGACATAGATACAATAATGAGGTATGTAACCATGTTATCAGTGTGCACAGTTTTAAATTTAAGGCAATTTCTAGTCTTTTTTTTTTTTTTCAAAAAGAAAACCTGCAACACTTACATGAAACAGTAACCGCTTTAATTTGTTGCATGTGAAAAAAAAGTCAAATTCGTTGTATTAGATATCTAATATTAGCAAGAGGCCATATTAACATACACAAACATACATGTTTTAATCTTAACAGAAATAGCTTTACCTCTCTTCATTTTCAAGACGTTCTTCTAGCTCTGTGATCCTTGCTTCCATTTGAGCAACAAGTCCCTCTTTACTGGATCGGTAAGAACCTTCCAGGTGAAGGATTCGGCTCTTTAAGTCCTTGTTCTATAATCGGAACATACATGATTACTACATACTTGTTCATATTAAGAAGTACCATCTTACTACATAACAAATTGCTTCAGAAAAACAAAAAGCGATAAGCAAATTATTGATTTAGTGAATACAGAAGGAGAGCCAAGGAGATTTAACTGGAGGTGTAGGCAGTGAAGAGTCAACACATCCTCTATTTTATTTTTTTATTGAAAAGAGCTTAGTGTCAAGCATAAGACAAAATTTTAGGCTTAAAGGGCCCCTTGAACTTCATATGGTTCTAAGCCCCCTTCCACTTGCATTTTTAATACACTAATATTTTCCAAATAGTTTTAGACCTGTCTTATTTTCCAAGTTTTTTTTTTTTTTTCAGATCTTGTATTCCACACCTGTTGTATGGATAAAATAAATAGACAAATACATTATTTATATCCAATAGCACTTTACTGTATCAAATCTGCTCCTGTGTTGTTGTGTTTCTCCTACTAGATAAGTAGTTTGAAAAAAAAAAAAAAAGGTGCAGGATTCATAAAAGCAGATTTTTTGCTCAGATTTGCACTTTAAATCTTTACAAGGCATGGGGGACCTAGCCCTGTTTTCAGTGGGGATCTTATAAAGTCTCAGGAAAAAAAATAGCTACATGAAGACCGGAAAATAAAACTATTTTTTAGAGAACTTCAAACTATGATCTCAAATCTCAAACACTAAAAAGTTAAGATAGAAAAGTCAGATAACAATAGAAGAATGTGCATAGGATATACCAGTAGGTGGCATTCTTTCTTCTCAAATAATTAATTAAAATAGGATTAACTTCACATAATTTAAGCCACCAAGTTAGGAATTTGGTATAAACATGTTCTGTTTGGTATAAACATGTTCCCATTACAATCTGTTTTCTGTTCTTGAGACTGTCAGTAAAACTATCACTTGCTAAGATACCCTTCCTCCCCATCTCTTCTGTGGGCTGTGATAGTCTTGCTTTCAAAGACCACTGAGCTGCAGAACAGACATATTGCAAAAAGCTAAAAAGTATTTTAATACACTTTCCATCACAGATACTGAAACATATGAATTTTGTTCCTTCCTAGACAGAGAGCAGCAGTTCTCTATCAAATCTGTATCTTTTCTTTAAAAGGCATGTCACTTTTTCACTTGTTTGCTCTTACGGAAAAAAAGTATTCAGCCAAAGGTTTGCTTGAAATTAAAATCTACCTTCAACAGTGTTTCTGAAGTACTGTTAAGAGTTTGAAGGACAGCTCCTCCAAAAGCAGACAAAGAGTTGATAGTTAAATTGGATAAGTGTATTTGACATTCTACAGTCTTTTCTGCATATGTTCTTTTTTAAAGTTTCTACATTGATAACACATTTTTATTCTACAAACAAGTATACCAAACAACTGCCACACTTCCAATTTTTAATTTCTTTGACCCTCAAATTTATAGACAGAATTTGTGCAATAGAGAGATGCCTGTACTTACTGCAACGCAACGGCCTATTAGATTGCATAAATAGATGAATGTATAGTACAAGTCTTTAGCATATAAAATATATAAGCTGTGACAAACCTCAAGCTAAAAAGGGGGTGTACAGAAAGAAGAAAACATACTAAGGACAGAATTAATTTAGGATTATTATATTTTCTTTGGAGTATCAATGTTAAGATACTCATAGATTTTAATCTATGCTTACTAACGCATACTTTCAGCAGTGCACTCTGGTGGGATAGTGCCAGCCACTGCATACTGCATTCCTTAAACACTTATTTGAATTTCATAATGAAGACAGCCACATGGCTTGTTACCTTGTTGATATGATAGTATGGCAGCCATAATTACCTGTCTTTCCAATGAAATTTTGTCACACTCCAAGTCTTGCTTTGTAGCTCTTTCCTGAAGTAGCTCTGTCCTCATTTGTTCAATCTATTGCAGAAAGAAAAGATGGAAATTTCAATATAAGATTCAGTTTATATATGTCTATACAATAGTGTGTATATGTGTGTATATATATGTGTGTATATGAACTGCATATATCTACACGAAGAGAAAAATGTTGCTCTTTCTTAGAAATCAAGACATATGCACGATTTCAAATAAAGTTTACAATTACTATCTTGGACTAAATTTTTTCCCTTGGAGAAGCCTGTGTTATTCTCAGTTGTTTTTCTAGGCATCTTCCAGCCATATGTGGTACTGCTGCTAACATACATACATACATACATATATATATATATATACGTATTCTGTAGTAGGGTACTGAACTCTAAAATATCACAGAGACAAGTCATGTGGCAGGGTGCTGAATTCCAGAATGTCACATCAGTGTTCAAACACCTTCTACAGTTGTTTTCCTCATACTTAAGTCTAAAGCACTGATTAGCATTTACATTTAATCTGCTGACAAGTCTAGTTTAAAGTTTAACCTTACTAAGCACATAAACTGGTATCCGCAGAAAAACTCTACAATTAGTTTTCTATACCTGTGTAAATGAATAAATTAAAAAAGCTTTTCCAACAGGCTCTGATGCACACTGGATATTAACATCTTTCTCCCCATTTAAATGGTCGGTTGTATGTCTTGCATATACCAGGAAAGCACTGACTTCTGGGTCTGGTGGTGAAGTGTTGCTTGCTTATTTGTTTTAAAACAAACAAACAAAAAAACACCTTTTGCTACAGTTTCTGTAAATATTTCAGTTGTATATTCAATAACCAAAAGGAAAATACATTCTCCCTATGTAAGATGATTAAAAAAAACTACCTGTTCCATACAGAATCAACATACAAATACATAATTTTTTTGCTTTATCGCACTTTTGACTTGACTGAAAAAAATAATCTGAAGATCAGAGAGAAGCTCTAAACTGCCTGACACCTGTTATTGAAACTTCTGGACTAATGGAAAAAGTCTGCAATGCTGAAATGCTTTTCTTTCCTCTCATTCCTGCTGAGATTGCCTTCAAGTCTTCACAAATGCCTTTGCAGGCACAGCTAATGTTACCAAAGCATTCGTGCTGTTCCCTGCACAATGCTTACTATGGTAAGTATCACCTGGGGAATTCAGTGAATGTCTGTGTCAGTACTGTAACATTAACCAAAAAATTAACCAAGATTTCAGCGGCCACAGCATTCTACTCTACAACAGTTACGTAGGAACTTGCATAAACACTTCACCAGTTAGATAGCTCTAAATTACAGATTTATTCCACTAAGCAAACACAAAACAAAACAAACAAAAAAGCAATGCTGAAAATATGAAGGTTAAATAAACAGAGCACACTAAATATTACCCTAGGCTTTTTTTTTTCTTTTTTTTTTTTTTTAAATTTGTATTAAAAGGCACATTTTCAGTGAACAACATGTTTAAAAGAAGTAATTTACATTGCTTCTATAGCTTTGAAACCAATATATGAATACAAATAACGGTGGTAATGCATGCAGTTGCATATGTTATGTCAGTATCTTTTCAGAGCAGTAGAAGGCATTCCTGAAAACTAAGGTCATACCAGATACTGGACTACAAATGCTAGCACATGGCTGTGCTCTGGCAACAGCTGGTTAATTTCCTAAAAGCTTTCATTGTTGCCCAGAAGCTGAGAGACACTGACTTCTCGTTTTCTTTAAATACACTAATTAAATATCAGCCAAGTTATTTAATGACAGAATGCTTAAATCTTTACTCTCCTATGCTCTACAAAAATATCTTTAAAGGGGCAATTACTGGATCAAGTAACTTCCAGATAACATAAACCCATCTAGTTTAAACAAGGATTTCAAAAAGAGCCTTAGACAATCTGCAAGAGCTGTGGTGATATGATCCAGCATCTCATTTACAGGAGAGAATGAGCACCAACACATTCTGAAAGACTATTTAATGAATAAATGCAGCTCTTATACATACTTATTCTATTTTGTGTGTATTATATATATATATAGATTAGATTACATTTGTAGGTAAACTCTCACAGAGAAATAGCTTATTTGTATATACATATATTACATTTTTCCATGTATATGCAGATCTAGACATATATACAGAAAAAAAATCTCATGCGAGGGATTATAGACATTTATTCTACTGAAACTGCTTTAGCCAATGAAGACAGACACAGAAAAAATTAAGCAAAATTTGCAGTAAAGTGAATGACTAATTAAAAACTGAAGAAAGGGTTTTTGTTATACTAAGAAACTCATTTAATGGACCACTCTGAAGTTCTATTGTGCTCTTACTGTGCTCGAAAGCTGTGACATATTTGTGCAACCTTCCCCAGACCTCAAATTAAGGAATTATTTAGAGGACAATTATAATTCCAAGAAGATTGCTGCTGTCGTTGGACACGTTATTTTAAAAGCAATCTCATGAAAAAACAGGGGTAGAATGAAAAAGCACTATATCTGATTAGGATCACAAAGCTAAGTGGAAAAATATAAAAGAGCTTGTAAAAAGAGAAGAGGAGCAGGACAGTTCTTGCTGGAGGAGATGGAAACTGTTTTCAGTCATCTCCTTGTACTTTTCTTTAGTAAACATTATTAACATGCACCAAGGAAAAACAGTTGTCTGCTACAATGTGCTCAAACATTTCACTTATTTCACAGCAGTTAAGACACGCTCTGGTTATGTACCATGCAGAGCTTTGTGCTTCACGTTCTACCCTCAATATATTCTAATTATGTTAAAAGAAAAAACTAGCTCTGTAGCTTAAGGCAACAGTTATCACAGCTGGATTTGAAGAATGCTAGCAACAAAGAATTGAGAGAAGCATCAGATTCTACCAAGTTTTATTAGACATAACAGCATTTTGTGCCAGCTTTAGGATTAGAAGCAGCTGTCAATTTCATTATTAGTGAATATAATTTCGTTTTTAAGTTTTAGATTTTATTACCATTTCACACTTGGTTCACAGACTATGTTTCTTGTTGGTGGGAAGAAAAAATGTATATATATATGCCTCTCTCTCTCTATATATATTAACCTAGTGTGTAAGCTCAGTTTGCAAGTATATAAAAGGTACTTAACAAAGAGGCTAAAGGCAAACAAAACCTTTTGATCCTTCATAATTGAAAAGCAACCTTCATTTCCCCTTTTTAATTTGTTTGCCTCCCACACCTGGTGCTAGCTAAGGAGCAGGTGTACAGCTAGCTATCCATGGGGAATGCTTTACTAAAAGAAAGTGGATGATCCAAGTAAATGCAACTTTATCTTCCTGAATTTGTTCTAAAATTGCCATGGAAACTAAATAGTACATACTTCACGCTTCCAGGAAACAAGTCTGAAGTCAATAGATTCATGTTTGCATTTCCACAGAACACATTCACTGATGAGGCTATCTTAAGTGTTTTTCAATTCTGTTTGCAAAAACAAAATGGTATTTCATTTCACTTGTTTGTGGACAAAAACATCAGGTATTAAGATGCGTTCTGTTTCTGCTCCTTTCGGACTCTAGCTTTCTATGCATGTTTGCTAATGCTGCTCTTTCCAGAGTTGCTAGTAACTTATTTAAAAACCAATATGATATGATCCACCTTTCTTGAAAAATCTCATATGTTAAAGACTTCCTCCCAGCAACAGAAAGGATCTAATGCTTTCTTCAGTAATAAGAAGAGCCCAGGAATAAGTTAAGACCAACTTCTACAAAGCTGAAGAAGATGCAACAGAGGATCAAGATGACATTTCTGCAGTTATGATTTTTTTCAAAACATAATAGCTACAAGATATTAAAAATTAAAATAAAGTTTTGCAATAAAAAGGACACTGAAGTATTGAAGACAAGGATAAGAATTTTTATTTCCTTGGCATATTTCTTTTTAATATATTAGAGACTCACAATTGTTACTGTGAAGAACTAAAAGTTACTGAAAATCTCACCTTTAAGCTAAATCAATGCAGAAGTGAGCAAAGTTACTGGCACTCACTCCAGAGAATTTTTAGTAAGAGAGTATTTATTCACAGAGGTAGATGGAGACCACTTCTTTCCCACAAGCACTTTCCTATCTTATATAAACAGATTACAGCTGAAGAACAGGATTCCTCGTGTATCAGCAATCGCATAAGAAAAGCAGAAAGATGGAATGATGAATCCAGGTCAGATGAATTTTCAGTGAAGCTCACGGATTTTTTTTAAAGTAGCAAACAAGTAAAAATTGAAGTTTCCACAACGTTGTGGTACTTCTTGAGAATGAGGTAGGGAAGATGAGAATGTCTCATGCAGCCATTCCCAGATTCAGAAGGGTATTTAAATTAAGAAAGGGAATAACATTTCACAGTAAATGAAATGTGAACCATTAGCCTTGGCAGCATTTATTCAAATGTTTAGCTTTATGTAAAATATAAGTAGTCATTTCAATTTGTTTTTAGTAGAAATTTGAGTATTATACTTCATTATCAGTATATTAAAAATATATTTAAAATTGGAAAAAAAAGTTACAGAAACACAGTTATTACCAAAACAAATCCATTATCATTTCTCATGTCATTATAAATGCTTAGCAGACCCTGAAATACTCTTTAGTAATTTGACTACTTAGTCATTCTGGCATTAAATCAAAACAAAGCAACCTTTGTAACTCATGCATGAAATGAGAAACTCCAGACCTCAAAATAAACATTTATTTTACTCATTATGTAACACTTTTGTCACCCATCTGTATTTTAGATTTCTATTTAGCTAGCAAATCAAGTTACTATGGTACTCACTAGTGCAGCTGTCAGTAAGGTTCTTTTATCCCAGGCTTACAACACAGGCAAAAACTCTAGCATAAAAGACTTCCTAATTTAACAATAGCATGACCCCAGATTATTATGGGTCCTTCACATTCTATTTCACCCACTAACTCTGAGTCTGTACAATACCAGTGAAATAATATCAAAAGACTCTACTGCAGTCAAACAGAATCTCAGTAACCTGAGTCCCAACAGAGTAGTATGGGTGCCTTGGTGTTTGAAGGATGCACGAAAGGAACTATCTCTATCTCACTTTAAAACTCTGTCTCAGTGGAAGAAACAATTTCATTTAAGACTGAAACTAAGATGTTATATTCTATTCTCCCTCTGAAATTAAAGCTATTCTGTAGAATTTCAGCAATTATTTTTTCTACAGAAAGAAAGAAAAATGAAAACAGAAGACAACCATGGGTTGTACCTCAGTGCATATTGTCTCCCAGACTTCTAGGAAATCACTAATGAGATATGATACTTAATACAAAGCTACAGTAACAGACATGCTCTAATGAGTTATGCATCAGTTTCATATCTTTTTGAATTAAACTAAGCCACAGAACATTTTCTAGGCCCTCATATACAGGCTCAAATTAAGTTTATCTTCTGTTTTACAATGCTCTAACAGATTGAGCTAGCTCTATTTCAAAAATTGAGTGCGTAAAACACTACATACTTTTCAAAGAATGTACAGAATATGAATGTTTACAGGAGTAGAAATAATAAGTCAGGGTTCTCTTTATGATTTGAAATTACTTTTGTTGATGGATCCTGGGCTATTAATAACTCACGTTTCATTTTTCCAGTTAGGAAAATAGGAAAAAATGTTCTGTGATGATATAGAGGAGTATATTTAATCGTGTTTATGAACTTTGAACCATGTAAACTCATTTGAGTACCTGTTCTCTGCATCTACTGATCCTCTCAGACAACAAATCTGAATTATTCTTTTCTTCATCAAGCTCAAGTTCCAGGTGAGATAATTTGTCCTAAGTGGAACAAAGAAAAGTAATTTCAACATACTATTCTCCCATCTTCTCTGGATTGCTACCAGGCCATCCTTCCTTAAACTTTAAGGACTCAAAACAGTTTGAAAGAATGGACTTGAAAAGGAAAATGTCTCTGAAGAAAAGTACAGAATCTAGGAAAAAAGATGGTAATAGATAAGACTTTAAAACAAAATTGTTTCTCTGACAGAAGCAAAATATAAATATTTTTTTAATCACTCCAATTTCAAGAAATTAAAAGCTTGCAATTAAAGACATGTTTCCAGAGACTGTTTTTAGACTTTTTAAGTTATATCACACATTTGGAAGACATGTTTATTTCCATTAATCACAATGAGTAAAATGTATAAAAGCATTTGTTTATGAAAGTTAAATGACAGTTTAATTAACCTGAACAATTATGAACCTAACCCATAACAACATAATTAGAATTAGCTATGCTATTTAGGCTCATGGAATGAATCAGTATTAAATGCTAAACAGAACTTATACTTCTAAGAACTTTTGAAGTTCTGAGGGGTCTATGAATGAAAATTTTAGAATTTTGCCTGATTAATGAAAATTAGTTTAAAAGCAATTTAAAGAAAGTAATGAAAGAACAAGTGCAATTTAGAACACATTATGCTATGATGAATTTGCTAACAGATCTCCTCAATAACATACCAAAAAATCCTGCATTAATACTTTATGAATTTTCCACAATGTTATTTTGTTCCTCCTGACAGGATTCATATGAAATAACATTATTTTAAATAACTCTAATAAGGTCTTTTACCTCCATTAATTTGATTTGTCTTGCCCGATCGTCTTTTAAGTGGTTTTTGACCTCCAGTTCATATTCCAAGCCTTTCACAGTCTGTTCCAGCAGCTGAGTTTTTGTTATTGCTTCATCTTGAGCTCTCTGGTGGTCTCTCAAGTTTTCTTCCATGAGACGCATCTGAAACAAAAAGATACCATGATAACACGCTACATACTACAATTTCAATAAACAAGCAATGTCAGTAAAGGGGGCTGACTACAATCACGACAGATCCAGAAGTGTAATTGGAATTGCACCAAATGACATGCTTTTCACAGTAATTTTTGTTGTATCCACAAGATGGCACCAAGAAAATAAACACAGATTGAAGTATCAGTTCTAAAGAGATGTTTCAAACTACAGGTTTTGCAGTCGCAATTCTGCATAGTGGTATATTTATCAATATATTTATACTCAATTACAGCAAGCCCAAATTTTACAATTTTCTAAGTAGCTATATGTTTGGAAATGTCGCAGTATTATTCTTCTCCTTTTTAGGCTACCAATATTTCAGGTTTTAAATATGTAGTTTATACTGTCTAAGCTATGTCAATGACAACATTAAACCAATGCCATCATTACTAACATACCTAGATATGCTAGTTGTATCAGGGCTATTTGCTGAGAACAAAAGTTTCCTGTTCTAACAAGATCATGTACTCAATAAAGTTATCTGAAGTATCTGAAGAGACATGTTCTCAATATCCCAATTTTATCTTTCATATTTCATTATGACTCTCCATCCTCTTACAGAAGCTCTCCATCACTGAATGGAATATATACAGAAGACAATAATATACACGAACCACACTTTATTCTATTACTTCTACTTCTTCTCTTACTGTTCTTTTAAGCTGAATTTCAAACAAGTTTGTTAAGGGGAAGAGTGTAACAGCTGCTGGTTTGTTTTGATGCTGGTTGTTATTTGTGTTTTTTTTGTTGTTGCTGTTGTTTTAATTAAAAATACTTCTATATTCCCAATTCCTTCAGCAGCAGGCATTAAAAGAGCAGCAGGTCATTAATGGAATCCTTGTCATATCACTTAGAGACATTCATCCATTAAACACTGCAGTTATCTGTCATATCTAGGAAGCCATTTCCCTGGCAGTAACGCACTGATCATCATTATGAAGAACGAAACACAAAAGCACATTGATTGAGATCAGTCTCTCCTGAGAAGTATACAAAATTGTGGCAGGAAACAGTCATTGTCTTGAAAATTATCTGAGCAGAATTTTAGGTCAAAGGTTAAAATTTGTCACTGAACTTATGAGTCATTACCTCATCCTGCATTCTCATGGTTGTCAGGCGTGATTTTTCTACCTCAAGGTTTTTCTCTTTCAATTGTTTCTGCACATCTGCAAGTTCCCTGCGATTTTTCTCCTTGTATTCATCAAGCTGGCTCTGAAGTTCCAGAGTTGATGTTCTTGAGACCTCTACCACTTCAGCCATCTGGGAAAAATGTACACTTTTTTTTTTTTCCTTAAAACAGTACTACAAAAAGTTCTGTCATGATTAATACACCAAATGTTTTTTGTCTCCAGCTTCAAATAAACATTCACAAAGAAATAAACTGTATAGTCACACTTCAGCATATCAGCGTTAAGTTGTATGATTTACACACAGATGGTAAACTAAGGCTCTAATGCAGAAGCAATTTGAAAATCAGCTGTCAGTCTCTGAAATACAGCTGACCAAGAACTGGCTTTGGTCTGTAGTATACATTAGATCTCAACTAAAATCTAGGATCTTGTTTTAACAAAACAGAACTGCTTTACAACAGTATTTTGAGATAACTGTTCCAACTACTGTTCCAGCTCTGAGAGCTTGTATTGATAGTTCCTAAGTTGAAGAGACTAATAGCAGCCTCTTCGAAGTGAGCTCATACCTCCTTCTTTAACTTTTCAATGGTCTTGTTCAATTGCCATTGTTCATTTTCCATTTCACTCTTTATCTTCTTCAGCTGTTCCTTCTGGTGAATTTCATCTTTTAACTGTTGGGTTAACTGCTGCCGTTCCTGCGAAATACACTGAATGTTCTCCTGCAGTAAATTAAAAGATACATATAATGAAAATGGACCCTTTTTTCTAAGGTTTTAAAGGAATGTTATATAGCACTCCTGTGCAGCAGTAATACCACCCGCTCTTGTATGTTTAACACAAAGCTTAACTTTAAAAAAAAATGTTGGAACCCTCACTTCTTCATTCTCCCTTCATAATAAAATACGTTAATGGCCCTACTGTAAACAGAAACTACAAGATTAAGAAGGAATTTGTTTTTTATGAAGTCTGAGAGGCACAATTAAACTGAAAAAAAACAGATTACAAATAGTTTAAATTGTTCCAAAAGAAAAACGTAAATAATTAAAATCACCTTAAGTTATAAAAAGCATTCCAAAACACAGTTTTAAATTTTAGTTTTGTTATTGGAAATTTAGAGTTTTGCTGAATATCTAATATTGATGGTGCTTACTTCAAGTAGCTTTACACTGCAAAAAGCTTTAAATGTGCAAATACATTAGCATTTCCATGGGCAAGATAGATCAGAATCACAAATAAAATTGTATTGTTATAAGATAAAAGAAAGTACATGAACAAATGTTAAAAGTTAGAGATTTCTTTAAATCTGTTCTCTTTCTTACCTGCCTGTATAACCTATTAACAAAGGCACCTCTGATACAAATAGGAATTAATAGCAGGGGCCTAAGGAGTGTATGCATAAAACTAAAATATGCTGGGGGCTAGTAGATGTTGTTTTACAAAGCCTAAATCTATGACAGAATTACTTTAGATTGCACCAAAGGATTTTTAGAACCTTGAAAAGGTTGAACTTCAGTACTTTAGTTCTAAAAGCTGCTGAATTCTTGGGACCCTGCTAACACGCCATATTAGAGCAGGCTATAAAAACATCATGTGCCCCTTTCCATCAGCTTTTCACAGATCATTTAACTTTACTTTTTGTTTACACATCCTTGAGAAACAAACCGGGCAGGCACAGATCAGGGGACTATATTGCGGCAGAATAATGGTGCCAACTGGAAGTTTTTGCATTTGCAGTATGCTGGAAAGGCTTTAAACATTAGAGCTAATCTGATCAGTCTTTCTATTCCAGAGTTATGAAAAAAAAAAGATACTTATATGAGGGAAAAAAAAATCTTCTACTAACTAGGGCAATTACCAATATATAGATCTGAATAATGACAATATTTAAAGAAAATAATAATAGGAGGGTTGACACAAATAGTGGGTCACCTCAGTTTTCCTCAGTTCTTGCTAACTTTTGCCTGATATCCAGATAATGTAGCAGGACTGAAATATAGCTTTTTGTCTTTTGAGTTATACTCTGATGTCCTGAAAAGAAGAATTGTACTTCTTATGTATTGCATCTTCCCATTTCCATCCTCATTTTATTTCCACTGCTTATTATTAAGAAGGATCAGAAAACAAATCTTAAGTACATTACTAAAATTAAGAGAACGCTGTGAAGTTTTAATCATAATTATTCTAACAGAAAATGCAATTCCTAGATACCAGACCTATTCCAGAGAGAAATTTCCATTTCACTGAGTTTGCTTTTAGTTAGTTCAACAATGAACTTACAGTAGCAACTCTGCTTCAGAATATCATGGGAATTGAATTTCACGTATCCATGTTCTCATTTTCCAACATCTGTTGAAATCTCTCATGCCCATGCCTATCCTGTAAATCATCATCTTATCTCTTGAGCCAGCTGATGTACCATAAAAATCACAGGACTAAGCATTTCCTGGACCCAGTAAAGAACCTGTCACCTTCCAGAATCTTCTTCTGGTAGACTACCTTTTTCAGTGACTGGAAAAAGCAAAAGCTTTTGGTGTACATATTATTGTATCTTGGTGTATGTATGTATTATCATTTCTTTCCAAAGAGCAACAACTTTTCAACTTACATTCAAACAGTTTGTATGTGCACTCTGAGCACAATCATATTCCTTGGGACAGTGTATAATCGCTAATAATTCTCTAGGCTTGATTAATTCTAGATGTGTATGTGCAGAAAGTTAGTGAGATGTCAGTGTAGAAAGCAATGGTGACTCAGGTAATTAGAAAATTGAAAATTTAAGTATTCCAAATTGCTCTGGTTCTTACCTGCATATCTTCTAGCTGGCTTTCCAAAGATCTTTTTAACACCACCAAATCTTTTGCCTCATTTTCAGCATGTTTCAAAGCTTCTTCTAATTGTTGCTTCTCTTCCTGCAATTATATAATTTGATATCGTTAGATAGATACAAGGCCTCTAATCTGACATCTAAAGACAAACAGACAACCAGTATTACTTAACAAGTGCATATAAGACTACAAAACATTCACTGGCTACCTTATACTTCCCATTTACTCTTCTCTACATGACAACAGGAAGGAGACTACTTTAGGAGCTTGTTTTCTCAGCTTACCTCATATCTCTTTATTTTTTCCTTCACTGAATCTTCTTCTCCTTTCATATTATCAAATTGTTTATGCAACGCTTCGTTTTTACTCTCTAGCTCATTAACTGTTCTTTTCAACTGTTCATTTTCCTTCATCAGCTCCTTGACTTGATTTTCTATACTATTTCGCATCTCTTCTGCAGCGTTTCTTTCACTAGCAAGGACAGCAGCATTCTAGTGAAAACAAATTATGCAATGTTTTTAAAAAAGCAAAATTAATGGATGTTATTTTCTGACAGAAGTTTCACATAGCACCACAGCAAATGTAGCTAGGATATAGCATTAAAACATCAAAGAATTGAAATTAAAATGTGTATAATTACAAAAATGTATTTTCAAGATTACTGTAGGAGAACACACATGGAAGGTGGTGTTTTTTTTTTCTCTGGCATGGCTACATGATCAAGTAACAGCACACAAACGATCTCATGCCTGCCATCGCGTATTTTTACTTAAACTACTTCTTTATTGCCTTAAATTACTTTCATGATCACATCCCAGTTTTCAGCATTTACAAGTAATCTAAAAAACTCAAACAGATATCAAGAGACATATGGGCCTTGAAGAAATATTGATGAGGAGTGTCTCCCACAGCAGCACAAAATTCAGGCAGTCCTGCCCCATTGCCCATTCCAAACACAAATGTACAGCATTCTACATTCAGCTATATCTGGAGCTGCACAGTGAATCAGCTTTGGGAACAGAATCAAATTTAAGATACACATATAAACACGTATGTGTATATATGTATATAAATACACAAGTGTATTTATTTATAAAGAAATTATCTTGACTGAGATAAAAGGGTGGGGGCAGGTAGAGGTGTTACTGGAAGAAATGCCCCAATCCATCTCAAAACATGGTTCCACAAAAGGCTATGCCAGCACAGCACAGCAGACAGTGAGCAGGCATGAACAAGCAGCAGAGACTGGAAGTACCTTACAGTGGTGTTGGTGCAGCTCTATCTGCATATCTTACAACCCACACTTGGGGCTATGCTTATTCAGTAGAAGTTCTGCTTGGTTTCCAGTCACTGCCTGAGGATGGAAGGAGTTTAGCTACTGAGTTCACCTTGTATTCAAACAGATACACTTTGTATATTATTTCAGAAACAGGAATAAATACACAACACAAAGACAAAATTAAAATAAACTACTTATCACAATTTATCACATGTAGTTACAGATTTTTTGGCAGGGCAACTGCCTAAAGTTGCAGCACGCAACTTCTCAGAGTTAATTATCACCTCTGTCTCACCACTTACCCTCTCCTAAAACACACTCTCCCATTTAAAAGACTGTGCAATACATTTGTTACTATTGTGGAAACTGTAAGTCAAGGTATGTATCTATATTGTTATACTACCTATGCTGTTATATTACACAGACCAGGTAAGTACTTCTAAACCCCTAATTCTCTGCTCTTCATTGATTTGTTAGTAAAAATCCCATTAAAAAAAAAAAAAAAAAAGAATCAGATTTTTTTCCTTCTTGCTCTTGAGCTTTCAGAGTCTGATACAAAGCGATAACTCCATACAAAGATCTGGTTCTTGTGTACAGGCTCACCACCTACTGCATTAAGACTTTAAATAATAGTAAGATCACCAAAACAACCATATGACTCAATCTAGACCAGTATTTTCTGCAGCAGTGGCCACAGCAGATGTTTATGGAAAAAATGGAACAACTATAGCTAGAACCATAACACACTCCCACATCTCATCTTTCCCTGCATGAATACATCATCCATTAATTTCTTTCATCTTTTCTGAATCCATTTATAACTTTGGCCTCTACATTATCTGGTGATTAGGTAATCACACATTAATTACTGAGGCATACTATTTTTGCATGTGAAGTCATGTTTATCTGAGTGAAAACAAATCCTCCAGAGTAGCTTGGTAAGACACTACTTTGTGAAATATTTTAGGAAAGCACAAAAATCTCTTTCAGTTATGTTACTTTTGATTGTAGGTCCTGATTCTCCCCTCCTCCCTTCCAAAGGGATAAGCAAAGTTCTGTAAAAGGGTGTTTACAAAGTGTGCCCTCACTAGGTTGTTTTCTAGCAAGCAACAGCTTTAAAAACATGCAAATTAGTTTGATAAAGCAGTAACTCAGAAAATACTCAGACTGTCTACAGGGTCAATGAACTTACACAAAAACTGGCAGCATAAGCAGGCTGACAAGTTCTAGTCTTTTGAAAATACTGAAAAAACTTGTTCTTCCAAGTATATGACAGTTAAAAAGCTATGAAATAGGTTTCTGCTGATGCTTTAAGTTCTCACATCCTTTTCAATAGCATTTATATATCAATTTAGTTTTTGCTTTTTGCATACAGCAAAGTTTTACTAATTAGCAAGCACTCTACCAGAGGCTCCTTTTTGTCTGATTTCCCCTTTCTGCAGCTGAGTGAAAGCAGCCGAGGCATGCTGGGGAGTTCAGGGAAAGGAATGTTGATTTGTCTGTTCTTTTTCATCCAAACGCCTACGCAGGGCTGCGCAGCAAGAGGACTGCAGCAGACACATGCTGCACCTGATCTATCGTACCTCATCTACTCCGTTTTGATCTGATTTCCCAACACAGGAAGCATTATTTTCTTAGAAGTACACACACACCAAAAAAACCAAAACCCAACAACAACAAAAAAACAGCCCCCTCAAATCTACATACATGCACATGTGTTTTTTAACCTAAGAGGTTCAAAAACAGCCTACACTGATACTGTGATATCTAGAGATCTGCTCCCTCTGTCTTACTGTATGCACTGAGGATACCCGCTAAAATTAAACTGAACTGGTATTCTTCCTCCTTTTTCATGACGTATTTCAATAAGTTCCCAAGATACAGGGTGAATCTGTATAAAAGGTAGAGTAATACAGGTAGAGCAAGTTGCAAGTATTATCCATAAGCCTTATATAAGATCCTGGAAACCAATTGGATATATATGTAAAATCTAAAGTTTGAGCAGCCTGTGTGACCAGTACTTAACTGGCACATCTCCACAGAACTCTAATGACCTTGGCCTTATTATAAGGGTCACACTTTCACGTGAACATACTATTCCCAAACAAACTCTCTGACGTGTTAATTACAAAATTCTTTTCTTTTACCCTGAAGTGTATGTCGTGAAAGATACGAACAATAAATAAATACACACACAACCTTTTTCAAAAGGTTAGGCAAACTCTTAGTATATATGGGGATCTTTACTGCATTGTAGTCAGAGTGGTCATTTTTCTTACGTATCTTTCAGGAAAGACACTTTCTTCAAAATTCAACTACCACAATACATTACTTTTTAATATCTTTTCAACTAGTTTCAGATAAGCCTGAAAAGGAACACAGAAGTATTTATCCTATCCTATTTTTACCTTACACAACTGTACATGTAAGGCATGAAAGAGCACCTCTCGGATAACATTCAGAATGATATTAAAAAATCAACAATATGAGCATCTTCAATTTGATAGTGAAATTTAAATGAAGTCAAATTACACAAATAGAATGTAGATGTTCTTTGAGTAGAAAATGCACATGTAGCATCACGTCTCCAAACCACAGATGGGTTTAGATAGGAAAAAAAAACCCTATGACTATATCAATGAATTAAGCATGGGTGCCAACAGAGTTGTTATAATTAATATTTGGACATGTTGGTAAAGTTTTGTCAATCATTTTAACTAAAGTTTATACAAATTAAGCCTATGGTAACAGAACAGAGTAAAGGTCAGAAATTACTCATTTAAGGTGAAAATGAAACATTAACAAACATATTGTTAATATAACACGACCTTTTGTTCACTGGATTGTGGATGACCCTCTTCAGAGAGCTGAAATGAGATTATGTATGTAAACACATGCAGAGCACAAAACATACAAAACTGGTTAAGCAAGATTCTTCATGACAAAAGCTGGAAGGAAATACTGTATATTCAGGAATATTTGCCAGAATTAAAAAAAAAAAAAAAAAAGGAGGTGGGGGGTGTTAAAAGTATTGAAGGGGTTTTTTTGGATCTTAAAATCATCTCAGATCCAAGATTACAGTTTCTTCCTTGTGTTATATAAAACACGCTCGTGATTTCTTATTCCCCCTTACTAATTTTTGCAGTATGTTTTAATAAACAAACATCTTACTAATAAGTGTAATATCACTACATTTATGTAAGGTAAAAACTCTATAGCATTTTCATTGTGTTTGCTTGCCTGCATTTTCTTCATCTTTCCTTCCAATTTGTCTATCCTCATTCAGTCTTTCAGGTCATTCAGTGTCTTCTACTCACTATGTTTAGGCTGTTTTGCACCCAAATTCCCACCTTTTCTATCTTTGAAACAATAACACTTTCATCTTAATACCTGTTACTTGTAGACTTCTTACACACATTCATACCTTCTTCTCATTCACATTTCTGAATGCATGAAACATTTTATTATACTTTCTCATTTTATTATGCTTTCTTAAACTGTAGTTTTATAATGTTTAAACTTATGATTTAAGACTGAGCAAGCCTGAGCAGATTTACGCTAAAGACATTAGGTAAAAAGTTGGAAACGGATTGCGGACTTCTGAGAAAAGCTGAAAAGAAGAAGAGAAGAAGCCTATCTAGAAGAAAGTACACAGTTGTAATGATGTCCCACAATGCGAAGTACTTAGTGACTAGTACTTAGTACTTAGTGACTGCCTAAACTACATCTGTATTATCATGGTTATAGGCACTCAGCTTCTTTAAAGGAAGGAAGTTTGAGAGATAAAAGAGATTCAAGTGGTAATGATTTGATTCTTATATCGAAGATCACACAGTAGTGAATAAAAATCACAAGCCACACATGCAGAGTGTAAAATCATATGAGGTATCAGAAAATACCTTTACTTCAGTAAGGGTTTTGACACTGTTTCCCACAGCATTCTCCTAAAGAAACTGGCTGCTCTTGGCTTGAACTGGCGTACGCTTCGTTGGGTTAGAAACTGGCTGGGTAGCCGGGCCCAAAGAGTCGTGGTGAATGGAGTTAAATCCAGTTGGAGGCCGGTCACTAGTGGAGTCCCCCAGGGCTCGGTACTGGGGCCAGTTCTCTTTAATATCTTTATCGATGATCTGGATGAGGGGATCGAGCGCACCCTCAGTAAGTCTGCAGACGACACCAAGGTAGGTGCGTGTGTCGATCTGCTCGAGGGTAGGAAGGCTCTGCAGGGTCTGGATAGGCTGAGGCCAACTGCATGAAGTTCAACAAGGCCAAGTGCCGGGTCCTGCACCTGGGGCACAACAACCCCAAGCAGCGCTACAGGCTGGGAGATGAGGGGTTGGAAAGCTGCCTGGCAGAGAAGGACCTGGGAGTGATGGTTCAGCTGAATGGGTCAGCTGAATATGAGCCAGCAGTGTGCTCAGGTGGCCAAAAAGGCCAACAGCATCCTGGCTTGCATAAGAAGCAGTGTGGCCAGCAGGTCCAGGTAAGTGATTGTCCCCCTGTACTCGGCTCTGGTGAGGCCGCACCTCGAGTACTGTGTTCAGTTTTGGGCCCCTCACTACAAGAAGGACATCGAGGTGCTCGAGCAAGACCAGAGAAGGGCAACGAGGCTGGTGAGGGGTCTGGAGAACAAGTCTTATGAGGAGCGGCTGAGGGAGCTGGGATTGTTCAGCTTGGAGAAGAGGAGGCTCAGGGGCGACCTTACCGCACTCTACAGGTACCTTAAAGGAGGCTGTAGCGAGGTGGGGGTTGGTCTGTTCTCCCACGTGCCTGGTGACAGGACGAGGGGGAATGGGCTAAAGTTGTGCCAGGGGAGGTTTAGGTTGGGTATTAGAAAAAACTTTATTGAAAGGCTTGTTAGGCATTGGAAGGTGCTGCCCAGGGAAGTGGGTGAGTCACCATCCCTGGAGGTCTTTAAAAGACATTTAGATGTAGAGCTTAGGGATATGGGTTAGTGGAGGACTTGTTAGTGTTAGGTCAGAGGTTGGACTCGGTGATCTTGGAGGTCTCTTCCAACCCAGATGATTCTGTGATTCTGTGAAAATACAGCACTAAGTACGAAATCTGCCACTGAAAAAGAAAAAAAAACTCACATACTGGATGCTTTGTTTCCTCTCACTATAGCAAAATACTGCATTTCTAAGGAACAGACATTACATTTGTAACAAAAACAGAAATTTACAGAACCACTTCATGGACAAAGCTAAGGATTCTGAAAACTAGGAATGCAAGTTACACATTTCTGTTAAATTTCCTTGGGACACACAGCCCATGTTCTACACAGGCAAACTTGTGCCTTTGTGGTTAAAGCCGGTTTCACTTCACCTCACAGTAAGGGAAGCAAGATATACTGGTAAACTTCAGTGTACTATTTCTAACACACATATCTTGATCAGGGTAACACCTCTTCATACACCTACCTGCTAGTATGACCTAATTTTAAATTTGCTTATCTCAGTTTCCAAAATTTCTGAAATTAAACTGGATTAAGTCATCATGTAGACTGAGAGACTTATAAACGATTCTTTCAGTCACATAGTAGGATTAAAGGTAGCTATTCTAAATATTCCAAGTCTCATCAAGAAAATTTAACCTCAATGACAAGTGCATTTGAATGGATCTGTGGGTTTCACAGCAAAATATTATTCACTGAACTTGCAGCTATGT
This sequence comes from Stictonetta naevosa, assembly GCA_011074415.1. Taxonomy (NCBI): domain Eukaryota; kingdom Metazoa; phylum Chordata; class Aves; order Anseriformes; family Anatidae; genus Stictonetta; species Stictonetta naevosa. The sequence goes on along the minus strand of CM021706.1, from coordinate 3,707,186 downwards.
GGAGAACTTAAGTTTGTGAAACAGATGACATAATTTTCTGACTGCTGAACAAGTTTTTATTAGTATGTACTGAGTGGAGGAACAGACCAAAGTCTGAACAATGTTGATAAAATATGATGTTAGAATATTTCATTCAGGAGTACGAAGCTACTTTTAACTTGTAGCTGATGAGAAGAAAATATGAGAATGCATGCACCAGTGTACTATTTGATTTAGTATGTACACCTGCTTTATAAAGTTTAACCTGGCTTAGGTCTGCTCTTCTGAGCCCACATAGTCACAACTGCTGGAGTTCATATGCATGTCACGTTCAGTTTTCAGCTTTGGGCCTAAGGAAGTTACTCTCCATAAGGAACTTCAGCAGTGGAATTCAATTCCCTCACTTTTTTCAGGTGTTTTGCCTGACAAAAAAAAAGGAGTTTAATGAAGTTTTCTTTTGTGTCCTTTCATATAATTGTATGCATGTGCAGAAATATTTTTAAGTATATTAAATTAGTCAAGACAAAGTATTAATAAAGCAATAAATATTTGTGTAACAAGAGTCAGAACACTTTTGTTAAAGCAATTGTATTTATATACCACCCTACTCTCAACTTTGGTGAAAGCAGTGAAAAAATCAGAGGTGGAGCTCAGCACAAAAGATACCAAAATCCTTCCCACCACCAATTACTATGTCAAACCTAAAGAAACTGGACAGAACACACAAACATGGTTCCGGAGATTCAAATGAAATATTCTATTTCCATCTACGTAGAGAAAAAAAAAGCTCTTTGATAGGAATGCAGAAAATGTTCTGTGGCTCCACACCTTCTTTTCTACCACACCCTTAACACTGGCAAAAACACGAGTGGTTGTGTAACTGATCATTAAAAAAAATGGTTTGGGCTGACTTAGGTGTTTCAGCTGGTGAAATTCCCCTTCAGCAGTGACTGTGCAGTGCACGACCTTTAGAGACCTTTTTCACACAATATGGAAGGGGCTAATGAGGGGAAGCTAAGCGTCTCATTCACAGCTTACTCAAACTGTTACATTTTGTCTAATTTCAATGTTGATTAGGCACAACTTAGCCAAATTTTCTGACTACACATAAATTTCAGAAAAATTTATATTTTACAAAAATTCAAAATTTTTATATTTTGAATAAAGTTCAGCTGAGTAAAACTGAATTCAACCAATTAACTGTTCATTCTCTAATCACCATACTTGAAGTACAAATCTAAAGAATCAATCTCCATACAAAATGAACTACAGCACAAAAAAGGTTTTCTAATGGAAGTAACAGGCTTTCAGATACTCTTTTCATATTTACACGTTATACGTGTGGAATCAAAGTAAATGACATGATAATCTTCCAAAGCCTTCTGAAAAAAAGGGAATGGTGGGGCTGCTCCCTTCACTTTGTTCCTGGTGTGGAACATTTAAGGCATCAGGGAAGATATTCTCTGTTGAAAACTCTAAAATCTTGTGGGCCACCTTTTCAGGTTGGTGCTGGATAAGTTAAGCTTCTTGAACTACATGTAGGAAGATTTATGTGACTTCACAGATTCAGATCTACCCAGTTCCCCCAGATGATGCTGAAGGAGATGCAGTTACAGATAAATCAACACCCTTTCATTTGTCCTTTCCTCTCCTTTTTGTGTGTAAATAAATCAAGTTTAAATAAAACAACCAGACACTGTTTTTTCCTAGCTAACATGGAGGTGATTTCAAAAGAAAAAAAAAAAAAGGCAACCATACCCCAAAACATATAACCAAGGGAAAAGACATATTGAAAAGGGGTCTAAGCAAGAATGAGCCTCAACACAGGGACAGCCCTTTTAATTGTTAATTCTTATTACCTCTTCAGTAAAGAAAACTTCTGAAATGTGTGTTATTCAGGTATGGTCATCTAGTTTTTAAAGCTCGTGAATGTAAATAACAGGTCTTTAATTCTATTTGTAGTTCTGTTTGTAGTTCAGGTATTTTTCCCACTTTGGCAATTGTTTTTACCGAAGACACTATTTCTTATAATAGTTGGAAATCCCTCAGATGAATGAAGCAGTAACATTGTTTAGCAATAATAATAAAATCTCTTAACTCTTAAAATGGAATATGAAAGCCATTTGAAAGCAAAATGGAGTTTTATGGCTACCAAAAAGTAAAAAAAAAAAAAATGGAAGAGACTAAATTGTCTAACTGGCTTTACTTACTACTTTTCTACCTTGAACTGATTATATTCATACTTTCCATAATTTTAAAAGGAGGTTTAGCCTACTTGTAATACATGGCTCAGCCTCTGGAATTTAACTATCATTAGTTACATATTAAAAGGGTCAGTGTTGTGTTTCAATGTGGTTTTATCTCCTAGTGACCTACAGTACAACCAACCTGAATCCTCAGCTGTACTTCAAGAGATTACTCAGTAAGGAAATGTACAAATTTATAAACAGGTCAGGCTATTTTTCCTTCCATTTCAGCTAAAGTCATTCTGTTAATTGGTTAAAAATCATTCACCTGTGACAGTTGAGACAAGACTTTCCTTCTTGCCAGGCCATTTTCACTGATCTAAACAGCATAATATCCTTAACACTACTTCCAAAACTATTTCAATTTTGATTTATAAAATGTAATGAAAGATTTAAAGGCCTACATTATAAAACTGAGAATTAAACTCCTTTTTACAGAGAACATACTAAACAAGATTTCCCAATTTAAGCACAACCTAACGTTTACACAGTTACAATATCCAGAGCCAGGAAAGCATTAACCTTTCAACAAATAGCTATACCCATGTCCTATTATCCTCTTAGCTATGTACATGACATACTCAGACTGGCTTATACTAGCAGTTTTTTTCAAGGTCAGAAATTGTTGCAAAGACTAGAGTAAAATATTAACTGGTTAGGTGTTCATATTTTACCACACTGAATGGACTTGCTTAGTCTAACACTTCACACACTTACATAAAGCAACATATACTTTTACAGGACAAACCACCTGAATATACATACACTGTCTTCTACTGGTAAGGATTATATATTCTCTTGATGGTATTAAAAAAGTATCTGACCCCACAGGCTCTCACCAACTTTCAAAAAGAAAAACAAAACAAAACAAAACCTACCCGTTCCCAACCCAGCCTAATTGAAATGGTCTTGACCAAATCAGACTCGCAATGCTATCAAATGACTACTGTAGATAAAACAGATTTTTCCTCCACTGTGTTTAGATATGAAGCAATACAGCTCAGAGAACTTTACAGGACAGTTTTGGTCAGAGGCTTTCTTGACTCTACACACAGCATAAAAACATCCATCTTTGGCATGCTTTACAGGCATGTTTCTTATTCTTGTTGACAACACAGCCAGTATTCCACTATTTGTTTTGTATTTCATTTAATGGATGACTAAAAACATACATGATGCTACCACCAAACAACTTCCTTTCCATGCGCACAACAGACACAGCAAAACAACTCAAATCTGTCTCCCAGATTTTCCATATATCATTTCCATATATCAGGAAGCTTCCAATACTCATCCCTATTTCAGGAGTGCCTGCACCCTTCCTTCTACCATAACACTTCTGGCTGTGCATTCTCCTTTTTCCCACCATCCCAACTGTTTGCAGAACCACACTGGAAATTGATCAAAAACATAGCAGGCTTTTACAGAGCTAGTAAAGGAAGGCTGAAAATGAAAGACTGGGAAGGGGGGAAGCCAGGTCACAAAAGAGGAAATACTGAGTTGGACCAGTTGCTCCGCTATCCTTTGACTCTGCATACAGTTTAGAGCAGTTAATAACTGACCTCTATCAGCTGGCTTCTACCATATAAACCAAACTCAGCATTATCTCAACATGGCAAAGGCTGCCTCAGGCAAGCGAAGGAAAGAAAAATCCACCAGTGGTATCTGGAATCCTAGCCGATCTTCTCTCAATTTTTTTCCAATTGTTATGCAGATTGCCTGAGGTGAGCAGATGAGACTTAGACATAACATTCATGATGCAGACTAGAGATGAGTTATGGATACATGAATACAAGGGCACAACAATGTTCTTATGTCCAAGTAATTCCTGTTATATAATTTGTTCCGTTGCTATCAGTATGATGTGTTTACAGAGCTATTTATTATAACGCCAAGATTTCACCCTAGCATGGCACCAGTTAGTTGGGAGCCTATTATTTTTATATGAAGAGCTTGAAATAATTTTACGTGTGTATCATGTGACAGTTTATATAAATTCAATTTACTTATTCCTTTGTGGACCGAAGCGTCTCTGTGATGCTCTATCATCAGCTGATGTCTTCTTTTTACCCCGAGTCACTTGGACAACCACCATGTGGTGTTTGTATACCACTATTCCAAAAGAGGTTCTGAGAGTATAATAAATTTAATTATGTTTTATTTTACATTTATACTACATATGCCAAGCCATTTCTACAAGAAGGGCATACATGGTATATGTCAGTATCATTCACGACACTTAACCTAGTTTTTCTTAAGCTTCTTTAAAGCTAATCAATTCTTCCACATAGAGCAGAAGAAATATATTATCAGGTCAAGTAGAAAAGATATTCTATTCACTTCCATTTCAAAGTTCGTTACAGCTCTGTGCTAAATTTGCCTAAACTCACAACCACTCATACAGATGGATAAAAAAAGCAAAACAAAAAAAAGCTTTATCTCATCTGTGACATGCAGAATTTTATGATTTTGTGTATTTACCTATTTTAAAGGAGTAGCATTTAGTTTGTAACCTGGGAAGAAGATAACCACGGTATTTTGCTGTTCCTACCACTTGCTCTGCTAAAATTCCTTCTTCTCTTTAATCATACCACAGCTTAACACATATGTGTCAGTTAGGGCTCACATGACCACAAGCTTCACCGCATTCTTAAACATGTTGATAAAGGAATCTGTTCTAAAGGTTGAGCGTCAGTTCTAACACTGTGAATGAGGTCAGAAGTATTACAAACCCTGAAGAAATCAGTCAAGGCCAGCCCTAGACTGTCATAGGCAGTCATAACGTAGTGGCTACAGCTTTTTTGGAACAACATAATTTGTGCAGCCTGCGATTCAAATTCCACGGTTCTGTGTAGTTTGCAACTGCGCTTCCCTGAGCTGGTTGCAGTTTGCTACAACTTTCTACCTACAGTGTTACATTCCAGAAGTTATTTCCAAATCGTACTGAAACAGTGGCCCTTTACTGACACAGCACTCCTGGTTAAGTAGTACAATTCTATCCTCTTTTGCTGGAGGTTCAGATTAAATAATATACATTTTTGTACTACATTACAATGGTGGAGATTCATACTCATTCTCTAGCACTTGAAGTGATGAAGTCATCTCTCGTTATATATTACTCTTTTAAATTTCTTACTAAATTAAAGATGTATGTTATCCTACACAGGTGTGGTAAGGAAGCGGAAAACTTTAACTGAATGGAAATAGTCTGATCTCAGTCTTAATAAACGTGCAATGAAGTTAGGAACCATCACAGCTATTTCAAAAAGACCACAAGCAGAAGGTATAACAACAAAAAAAAAAGAGTTACCTTGCTAAATAGTATCAAACAAAATGAAGATCTTAAGATCTGTGGCTTTATATAACTGTCTCTATGGAAAAGCAAGCAAACAAAAATCAAAAAACTACCACATCACTGAGCATGAGACAGAACTGCACATGACAAATACTCCCCCCCCCATTCTCTACTCAGATAACCATTAGTATGTTTCTAATGTGATTTTAAACAGATCTGGGAGTCATTCTAATCATACAGAATGAATATACTCTGCACCATTGGCCAACCTACCTGATATCTGCAGTAGCTGAAAAATTCAGCTGATTTAACATTGGCACAAAAAATATTTTGTTGTTCCCTGCAAATATTTCCTTTTAGGCCTAATATACATCACAAAACAACTTCACTCAGTGTACCAATTCGTGTAATATAGAAGTAACATAGGAACTAACAACCTGGTACATACAGATTTCAGTATACTCACATCTATGAAATATTGGTATCATTATTTTCTGTATGAGAAACACTATTTACAAACACTATTTACACACCAGTTTTCCTCATTAAATAAAACAGAATGGCACTTTTCACTTATCTTTGATGTAAACTTCGTATATTCCACCATCCCATATAAATCTTTCCATCTTGTAATAATGTAAAAAAAAAAAAAAAAAAAGTACTTAACATGTCAATCAGCTTCGATTATATAAACCATGATTTTCACACCATGCTTGGTATTCCAGATGAATTATAAAACCAATAATTAATACCTTATGTAAGATCACTGCAGATCACTCATAAAACTCCATGTAGGGACCAGTTTTACTTTCCTGATGGTTAATTTATCAAACACAATGAATAATCTCAGCCAGCAGGCACAGAGATAGTGCCGGGTTTCAGAAATAATTAAGGCTACTAAAACCTTCCCATTAAGCATCATAGAAGTTTTTCTTAGAATAAAACCCAAAGATCACAAAGTAGAACTGCAAGAGCAAAACTTGTGCTCAGAGAAACATTAATTAATTAAATTTAACTTTTGAACATCTGATTACATATATTATTATAGACTGTAACATGCAAGCAAAAAAAAATCTGAAGGAAATGCTATTTAAAACTATCTAAGCTACAACAACCCAGCCATTGAGCCATTTCCCAGACTGTTATTGTTATGCCTAACAGACTACTCTTTCATTTCTTGTCAATCATAATTACAGCTCCATAATTGAAATACAGTAAATCACCAAGCAGTAACTTTGAAAGATGGTTCACTGAGGTTAAGCTGTCACTACAATTACTGTATAATAATAATTAAAAAAAAAAAGTTAATTTAAATGTTCTAGTTCTTCCTCAAAGGAAAAAAAAAAAAAAAAAAGAATTTGGTTCAAGCTCAGATGAGTCAAATACCTTCATGATGATGTAAACAAAGAGAAACAACACATTTAAGGGAAGTCAAACAATCTCAAGGAGAAGTCCTAGGCTGCATATACAAACCAGTGCATATAAATTTCTCTAACTGCTGAAGAAAACAGGACATTTTAAAACAATTTTAAGAATAGTCTTTCTCTGAATTCAGTTGTGCATTATCTATCCAGCATCTTCTACACAAGATCCTCTTTTGCTCATAAAGCACACAAAGCTTTGGAAACTTCTTTCAAGTTTCAAGATTAATTTTAGTTCAGTTCTACACTATGCTTACAGCCGTAACTAGCACGGTAGCTGCAACTCACTCAACACCACTGAGGCAGAGAAAAAGGTATAAATTAGCACGAACACTTCTAAGCATAAAATTGGGCCTACAATTTTGATACATTGGTCAAGCACAGCTTGCTTTTAGAAATGTTGTCAAATATTTTACACAAATAAAATGAAAGAAAGAGATATAGAAAAGACAAATAATTATCACTGTAAAAATAATACTCAAAATTTCACAAGACTTGTTCCCTTACAAAAAAAAAAAAAAAAAAACTGCTCCTAGCTGCTGTCTTCTGCTATAACTTCACAGAGGACATATATTGAAAAACAGTACCAGATAAGCACTTCAGAAAACTGCTCCTACTCTTCTGCTTACAAAGACTCCCTGCTGATGGTGGAATGGAATTCATTCAGTCCCTTTTCTCCCTTGCTGGTTTAAAACACCCACTCCCCGCTGTTTTCCTTGTGCTGACACACATTTGGCCACCCAGTAAACAAGATTAATCCAATAAACAAAATAAAATAAAAAAATACTAGTAAGTAGTTCAAGGGTCAGGGTGGGACAATGCAACCAAGGAACAGAACGTGACACAAGGAGCTTATGGTAGGAACAGCAGGCTGTAAAGAACTGCAGATAACTGCTAGAAGATTCAAAACTGTGATTTCACCAGCATCACCAGCAAGGCATTCTGGTGCTCTTCGGGGCATCCTCAAGGTTTTGATGATGCCATTCTACCCACGACAAGCAAGTGGCCCTCTGTAGCATAATCTCGACCATTCTTTCTCAAAGTATGCAATGAAGCAAAATTAAGCATGTCAAAAAACATGTCAAACAGTCCAAAACTTTGAAGAAAGGGTCACAACTTATGCAATGTTTTGTTTTTTTTGCTGCAGTTAAAGTGTATGAAATAAAACTCATTGTCAGCAGCAAAGAATCTCCTAGCCCAAATACACCTATTTATTTTGCTAAAAATTTCAGGATCTGAAAGCATCTACTATGGGACATCTGTGATAGGTATTTTTCCCTGTAGAGATTAATTGTAATCACTTCTTTCACCTTTGTTGCTTTCTCCAGGCTCTGCTGTAGATCAAGCAATTCTTTATCATGTTGTTCTTTAAGTTTATCCATCTCCATGTCATGGCTAGATACTTCTTCTTTTAGTGCTCCTTTTAAAGCAGTAAGCTCTCGCTCTCTCTTTCTCAAAATTTCTTCTTGTTGTTCTTTTGCTATTAATACTTCTTGCAGATCCTGCTTCATTTGCATCAGCTCCTAAAGATCATTAAAATCAAAAATAAACACAATTGTCTCATAGATGGCTCTGATGACTGTTCTTTTTGTTTCAGAGAGGGAAGGCAATTAAGAATAAGCTTCCCAGACCAGCTTCATTTCTTATGACCAATACATTATTTGCAACTTTATTATAGAATGCTAAAAATCTACTACAACCCAAGATTACTAGAAGTGCAACATATTGACCCATTATATAAAACATCAGTTATGTATTTGATGCTACAGAACTATAAAAAGATTGATGCTACACTTCCTGTAAATAAAGCAGGAGAAAACCTAAAGGCTGTATTTTAACAAATCCCTCAGTCCTACCTTCAGTTGCAAGGAGGCAGATGAGAACAAATAAAAATCTTTGCTTCCTACACTGCAATAGAAGTGAACACAATAATTCCTTGTTGACTTTTTATTGGAAAGATTAAAGAAAGTTGCTTCCGCAAGTTAGAACAGTTGAACACCTGGAGGGGTTGAGAGCAAAACAAGTGCTACGCCTGGAGGGGTTGAGAGCAAAACAAGTGCTTCCCAACCAAATCCATGCCTATACACCCTTTTTCCCACCACAGTGTTCTCCCCAGATGTCGTTTCCCCTCACCACATTGCTGGGAAGTGTGCAGTCAGTGAATCTGCTGTGGACAGCCTTCAATTCTGCTGCACTTGGCTCACCTCAAACTTCCAGCTGACCACCAGGTAAGGCACTACCTTAATACTTAAGTTCCTTAACAAATGCCAGAAGAATAGAATACTATGTAGATATGATATTGGTAACATACTTTATTGCTTTCTATTTCTGTATTTTTTTTTTAAACTCACTAGCCAGATTCTTGACCCTTTATTTCAAATGTAAAAGCTTGATATATTTAGATTTTATCTAGCAATAAGGAAGGTCTCCCAATGACCCAACAAGCAGTAGTATTCTATTCTTGGAGAATTCCAAATTTACTTTGTGAATGAAAAAGTGAAGTGTCAGACTGCAAACTGTGCAATACCTGCCAGCAAATTATGAAAAAGCAGTGGAAATGCTTTCTATCAAGTGGTGAGAACTGGTTGACTGGTAAATTTGGGTACCTAAAGAGTAGAGGTAGGAGAGGCTCTCTTGGAAAGTCAAAGTCCCTCTAGCTATCCACAGCACGGGGGAAGCTGGCTCATAGTGTATCTTTCTCATGATGACGTATACACCCATGCCCTCATATTTAGCAGTGCATTTTCAATTAGTTTTGATGTTAGTACCCTCAGCCTGTATACTCTCCTTTCCCTTCTCTTAGTTCTTCCTGCTGGCAGCTGCATTTAAGAACTTACCCCACCCCCTTTTATCCATTGTTTCTGTCTTTTAAGCAGGTATTTTTGAAACTGTTCCATAATTTATTTCTACATATGGCATTTATAACATGCCATGGCACCAAATGCATTTCCTATTTCTCCTGCTGTCATCAAGTTCTGAAATTACAGCCTTGACTAAAAAGAACCAAATAGTTAGAATTTGGGCTTTATTTTTGGATCAGACATGGACTTATTTTAACTTTAAGTAAGTTACATTAAGTTATCCTACTTGTAGTATTTTATAACTAACCTCAATCAGAACCTCTTTCTCCCCTTCATCAGTATGTTTTGCATTATCCAGTTCATCATGCATCTCAGAGAGCTGGTCTTGAAGATCTCTGATCTCAGTCTGGTGTTGTTCCTGTTCCATCTTCACTTGAAAAAGCCTCATCAGGAAAAATCAGAGAGGATTTTTTCTTTTAATGGCAGAAATACTGACTGGTTCTTCTAAGTACTAAAAAGATACAAGTATCTATTCCCATGTTGCCCACACGGGAATAGGACATATGAGGCGGAACAATTAAATGTCAGAGGGGAAAAAATGAACTCTTTTAAGTAGATATTTAAATAGAAACTTGCATTATATTTTAAACCTGGTACAATATTCTTGACTAAAGCACTCATTTTTTCTGTATTTTAAAGTTTAAAACTATATACTATGACTATGAAATATTAAAAGCAACTTGCAATAAGAAGACTACTATAAATCAGCAATTTTTCTTTTCCTTCAAGATATTAAAAAAATAAGCTATTTTTAAACTGTAGAAACTTTTCCTACAATAGCAAACATCACTGTCTGATTCAATTAATATCTTCTGAAGACACAGGTATGTTTAAATTAAAAAGTTTAAGTAAAGGTATAAATTCCAACTAATAAGTTCTCAAAAATGAACTCACTCCTCTAGGTTCTGCCGGAGTTCCTTCTCGTTTTCTTCCAGCTTCTTTTTTAAGGCATCTCTTTCACATATACTTTCATCAAGCTGGAACTGAAGATCTTTCAGGCTTGCTCGTGTAGCATCTCTCTCCTCTTTTGAATTTTGCTGATTCTATTTTTTGTACACCAAAAGTTAAGCAAGATAATATACTAAGCATAAAGAAATTATAGACTCATTTTATGAAAGGAGCCATTTCAAGGCTTTGATATTTTTCTTTTGTAGAAGTATTTATTGTTAGGAATATTAAAATCTTGAAACTGTTACTGAAACACACTAACCACAGCTTTTCAATTTTTGTGACAAGTGTGAAGTTTCCTCATCACTTTCAAGTATATTGATTTTTATTAGGACTCAGAAAAAGTAAGGCTAAAAGCAGGATTGCTACCCTGGACTTTCGGAGAGCCAACTTCGATCTCTTCCAGGACCTGCTTGGGGATATCTCATGGGCTAGGTTGCCAGAAGGCAAGGGTGCTTATGAGAGCTGGGCAACATTTAAACAGCACTTCTTCCAAGCGCAGGATCGGTGCATCCCTAAGAGTAGGAAATCGGGGAAGGGGGGCAGGAAACCTGCATGGATGAGCAAGGAGCTCATCAATAAGATCAAAAGGAAGAGGAAGGTCTATGAAATGTGGAAAAAGGGCCTGTCCCCTTGGGAGTAGTATAGAAGTGTTGTCAGGACCTGCAAGGACACGACGAGGAAGGCTGAAGCCCACCTAGAGATGAGGCTTGCAAAAGAGATAAAGGATAATAATAAGGGGTATTTTTCAGTATGTAAACAGTAAAAGGAAGACTAGGGATAATGTGGGTCCCTTGCTGAACGAGGGGGGTGTCCTGGTAATGGGAGACGCCGAGAAGGCGGAGATACTGAATGCTTTCTTTGCTTCATTCTTTGCTTCAAGGACTGCCCCTGGACTCCTCGATCCTGGAGGGAGGAGAAAGGGTCTGGGAAATGGAGGGCTTCCCCCTGGTTGATAAGAGAGTGGTTCGGGAGCGTCTGAGTGGGCTCAACGTACACAAATCCATGGGTCCCGATGGGATGCATCCACATGTGCTAAGGGAGCTGGCAGAAGTGATCGCTGAACCGCTCTCTATCATCTTTGAAAGGTCCTGGAGAAAAGGAGAGGTGCCTGAAGACTGGAGGGTAGCCAACGCCACTCCAGTCTTCAAGAAGGGCAAGAAGGAGGATCCAGGAAACTACAGGCCAGTTAGTCTCACCTCTGTCCCTGGAAAGGTGTTGGAACAGCTTGTTCTGAATGCCATCTCCAAGCAATTAGAAGAGAAGAAGGTTATGAGGAACAGTCAGCATGGATTCACCATGGGGAAGTCGTGCTCGACCAACGTTGTTGCCTTCTATGATGGCATCACCAGAGGGTAGATGGAGGGAGAGCAGTGGATGTCATCTACCTTGACTTTAACAAGGCTTTTGATACTGTCTCCCATGACATCCTGCTAGTAAAGCTGAGAGAGTGTGGGATAGAGGAGTGGACAGTGAGGTGGGTTGAGAACTGGCTGACTGGCCGAGCTCAGAGGGTGGAAATCAGCAGCACAGAGTCCGGCTGGAGACCTGTGACTAGTGGTTTTCCCCAAGGACCAGTGCTGGGTTCAGTCTTGTTCAACATCTGCATTGACGACCTTGATAAGGGAACAGTGTCTGCCCTCAGCAAGTACACCGATGACACAAAGGTAGGAGGAGTGGCTGACACGCCAGAAGGCTGTGCTGCCATTCAGCAAGACCTGGACAGGCTGGAGAGATGGGCAGGAAGAAACCAAATGAGGTTTAGTAAGAGCACGTGTAGAGTCCTGCACCTGGGAAGGAACAACCGGACCTATCAGTACAGGCTGGGGGATGACCTGCTGGAGAGGAGAGCAGAAGGACCTGGGGGGTCCTGACAGACGACAGGTTGACCATGAGCCAGCAGTGTGCCCTGGTGGCCAAGAAAGCCAATGGGATCCTGGCGTGCATTAAAAGAAGCGTGTCCAGCAGGTCAAGAGAGGTGATCCTCCCCCTCTACTCTGCCCTGTTCAGGCCTCACCTGGAGTACTGTGTTCAGTTCTGGGCTCCCCAGTACAAAAAAGACAGGGATCACCTGGACAGACTGCAGCGGAGGGCCACAAAGATGATACAGGGCCTGGAGCATCTTCCCTATGAAGAAAGGCTGAGAGACCTGAGTCTTTTCAGCCTGGAGAAGAGACGACTGAGAGGGGATCTCATCAATGTGTACAAATACCTGAGGTGTGGGAGACAGAGGGATTTGGCCAAGCTCTTTTCAGTGGTTTGTGGGGACAGGACAAGGGGTAATGGTGCGGAACTTCCTGTGCTCCAACAGGAAAAAGAACTTCTTCATGGCGAGGGTGACACAGCACTGGAACAGGCTGCCCAGGGAGGTTGTGGAGTCTCCTTCTCTGGAGATATTCAAGGCCGGTCTGGACGCCTACCTGGGCAGCCTGCTCTAAGGAACCTGCTTTGGCTGGGGGGTTGGACCTGATGATCTTTCGAGATCCCTTCCAACCCCTACAATTCTGTGATTCAAAATGCAAACTGAAAGAAACCAGTCTGTCCTACCCATGTTTTCAGAGCAAGGCTATACTTAATTACTTTGGATTCAGCACTGAAGTAATGCTTTAATTAATAAACAGCTTCTAAGTAATATATTTTGTCTCCCACTCCATATAGGTCTCCCAGTCAACAGATTAAAATCTCCCTCAGAAGATACCTAAGAAACTGTATGTACGTCTGCCTAATATTTATATTCACGGTGCCAAATTTCTTCTCAAGTACTACTGAGAAGGAAGCAATTTCCTAGAAAGGGTAACTGGTATGAACAATGACACTTTAGGAGTCTTCTGTAAAAGCATAGGTACATCTGGACAAAAAGAATATGAAACAAAACAACTCCAATTATCTGATATACCCAGACACATTTGGCCTCTCACACAGGAACATTAACAGTTTTTATCTAAAACTTACTGGCTTTCATACAGAACATTTTAGAACACATGCTCTGCACATTGCAACAAGCACTGCAAAAATATTATGATTACGTAAGCAATAACAGTTTACAAAACATTCCTAATATTTAAATCTCAAACAGAAAATTCATTGGAAAATTGGACAAAAGATACCCTTTTCTAATTCAAAAAATCAACTTGTTGATCAGTTGTCACTTACTTAGAAAAGTATATTTGACAAAAACTTTATAATAAAAAAGGGCAGTACCCTGATTCCTAGATCCAGTTTCTTCTGTAATTCTTCCACTTTCCTTTCAAGTTCTGTTTTTTGCTCTACCAACGCTTTTACTTCAGCTGAAGAATCAGAAACCTGCAATTAAATAGAGATACTTATTCCCACAAAGCCAAGATGTTCTTTGACAATTTCCTTTTAAAATCTAAAGTGAAACTACAAGCAACACTAATAAAGTGTAGCATCAACTGCCTGAGCTCATCTTGGACTTTTCATATGGGTCAAACTAACCTAACATTTTCAAAAGAACCACAATTTGATTTTCATTAAAATTCTTAATAATGGCTCAAGGTAGGTTGCCAACAACACAGAAAACATTACAAACCTAAAAATATTCAAATTAGGCAACACCTAAATTAAATCACTAATAATTGGGGACAAATTTCACTGAGATACCACCACACAAAACAGACATCAAAGGGATGATGCATGCTCATGTGTCAAAACAGATTTTCAAATTAATTTTCTGTAACTTCTAAAAATGTGTTTTATATTTTCATTTTAACTAATTATAGCCCAGAATGAAATAATCACCAAAAGTAAGCATTTAGTCTTTCTTATGCTATCACTTCAACAATTGGACATTTCTTCCCCTTGCTTTAGAACTGAAAAAGCAGTGCACTACATGGCAGGAAACAAACATTTTAAGAAGGCGATTGTCAAATGATATTAGTGTAATATGGCTTTTAAACAATATCCTAGCTGGTTTTCTGAATTGCACATTAAAACACTCTCTATTTAGGTATCTGTTTACATCATTATAATGAGAAAATGTTCCAAGATTATTCTTAAAAGCTGCCTATGTTAGTTTTCTCTTCAATCTAACAACCTTTTGATGTCTGCGAGATTTACTGTTAAGTTTGCATCTCTTTTTTCTTCTAATAAATGAACCCTGAGACAGTCCTCATGGCAGACTCCTTTACATTCTTTTATAAATTGTTAACAAAAATCTTTCCCATAAGGCTCTTCAGTGCATGATTAACATTAAGCTACACCACTGGGAAAATACAAGAATGGTCTCATTGAAGTCAGTGAGGGGATTCAAACTTGTAAAGCACTGCTTGAACACTGCATCACTATGAAATAAGTCCAAACCTTAAAAAGTAAATAAAAATTTACCGGTGTCTTTCCAGCAGCTCTTGACTTTAATGTCTGAATTTTCTCAAAAACCAAGTTGACTTTCCTCTTTGTTGCATCGTCATTATCAGCACTTCTAAAACACAGAGAAGTAAGCAATGATGTGATCAAAGGCACTATTTCGTTAACATCAAAACAAATTCAATATAAGCATCCAAACCACTGAAAATCACAACCATAAAAATCTACTATAAAAATAAGTCAAATTATCTCAACTATGACTTCATTAAATCTTCTGAAGGAAGGTTGTTAACAATTTAAATTTCAAATATTTTCTTTAAAAGTATCACTGAACTCTTTAATTGCAGCTCTCTTCTACAAGACTATAGCTGTGGAAAGACAGGTATTCAGCACATATATTATTCAACAAACATAAAGAAATTAAAAGTAATTACTACTAGGTTTTTCAGGTCCTGACTACTGCACCATTAAAATTGTCTTAAACAGCTGCCAAAAACTGCTACATCAGTACAGTTGTACCTAAGAAAGTTCAGCAATGCAAAGAAATTTGAGTGCATCATGTGTATTTTAATTCATTTGTCCTTCCTTCCTCACCTTTCAATAAGCTATCATTAGAAAATATCAAGTAACAAAGTTCCTGGTGGAGAAGGTATTCTGTGCACAACAAGGAGAATTTCTGTAAATTCTTAAAATATAATTATTTTTTTTTCTGTTTTATAAACCATAAGCTTACACTCCCGCCAGGCATGACTTGAATTCTTCACGAACATCCATATCACATAAGTTTAACACCTTGAGTATTTAAAAGACAAAACATATTCTGATTCACAGATTTCAAGTACTTTTAATCAAATCTTGAACAGTATCTTATGTAAGATATTATATCCTGACTAGCTGGGTATTCTGAGATCCTATAATGCCTTAAAAGACACAGTTGAGATACAAAACTTTGAAACAGTCATTCCATTTAGTTATAGCTTTGATTTTACAATTTCAGATTTTAAATGTAATAGAAAAATGTCAAGAAAACATAACCTCCCCTCTAAAAGTTAGTTATGTTTACTAACCCTTCTTTAAGGTAATTGTAAAGTATCTGTTTAGCAGTCTCTTCATTTGTTTGCTGTGTAATATCCTGCTGGCCTTTTAAGAGATCAGGAGTTGCCTAAAAGGACAAGATACAGTGTCAAAAAGTATAATCCTAACAGAGTTGTAAATACAAACTTTCCAGTTGAAATTCTCCATTCTATAATATTATGAAGAAGTTTATGTACTATGGACCTCAAGTTCTCTAAGATTCATTGGAGTTTTAGCTTACTGCAAGAAGGAAGTATACACTACTCTAAAAGATAAAACACCATTGTGTCTAAAGTTCCACAGATTTCAGCATTCTGCTTAAGAATCATCACAACATTATTTACAATAATCTTCCTTGTCCCCACCATCTTCCTTCACCCAGACAAGAAAAATATTGTTTTTCAAAACACATTTCCTCAACTACAGGAACAATTTTTGTATTTACTAATTAGAAATAGTACATGATTGGATTTTGTTCTAATGAACAACAGAAACATATGCATCTAACGATGCAAGAATTTTATTATGCTACAATGCAAAATGTAACTTAAAGAGTAAATTCAAAATTACCTGTGTATTAGGGACGGATGAAAATGTTTTTACAGAAATCTTCTTGGCTCCTGAATCTGATGGAATTGTGATTCGGTTTGGCAACAACAGAGTAGAAGTTACTGTTTTAACTTCATCTCTCTTATTCTGTCCTGGGAGTGTGGATGATCTAAACGTGAAGCTCTCAGTATTAGCTCCATTTTGTTTATGATACTGCAAAGAACTGAAATGACTGTTCTGAGAGTCTTTATCAGGTGTTTGCAGTTTTCCAATACTTCGAGCAGAAATTTTCATGTCTTTAGAAGGTGACTTTTGCTCTCTGGATAACTGCTTGTGGAGGCAAACTTTAGATGGTCTTAGCAAGTGCTCAGCTGACTTACCCAAGCTTTTACTGAATTCACCCAAATTATTTGAATTTATATCAAACCCTAATGGCAAGGCACTGTCAACGCTTCTTGATCTCTTACGATCATCTGGATGAATTCTATTCCTTTTTCCTGACCTACCTCTTCTGTGAGGATCAACCTTCTTATCAAACTTCTCAATTAGCTGATCTACTCCTGGAAGGGAACCGGTGTCTATATCACGACCAGTTCCAGGTAAAAATGGGATGTATCTTCTGTTTTCATGCCGATTAACATTGTCTGCATAGATTGCATACTCTTGGTCATCAAGTAAAAACCTGTACAAGGAATTTGCAGAAGTGGGAGTAGCTGATGAGGACGATGATCTTCTTGAGTCATCTAACACTGGCCCAGCTGAATCTTGTCTGCGGAAGGGAAGGACATCTGGTCTAGGTTTTCTAGTTTCCGGATAAGCAATAGGACTAGCACATGGGGATCCTCCTGTAGATGAAAACAATTCTGAAACATGCACTTCACTTGGGCTGATAGTGCTACTGGGACAATCCAACACCTGCTTATTTTGGTCTTCTATGTCTACTGCCCTGTTTAAATGTACTTTTTTGGAATTTGCTGTGGCTGACTCTACAAGATATGTATTTGTTTTCTGTAGGGACACTACTTTAGATGAGGAAATCCAAGGCTTTGCTTCAGTTTTATCTTCTTTTGCAAAAGACGTAGATTTACTGCACATGGAAGACTGGTAACTATCCAAGCTTAAGTTATTCTTCTCAGGATCATAAGGCTGTAAAAGCTCAGGATGTCTTTGAAAGTTCAACAAATTGGAGGATTTTGGCAATACATCTCTAAAATCTGATATTCCATTTTCTTTTTCATCCAGGTTGGTTATCTTGAGGCTTTTAAACATGCAGGGTTGAACAAGCTGTGTTCCAGGAAACTGTGTGTGTTCACTGTTTTTGTCCTCCAATGTAAAAGCAGTATTGGATTCTGTGGATGGCTTGCTTGCAGTCTGAGAAATGACCTTCTGATCTTTTCCAGAAGGAGGAGGATTTTCTGACAAACATCCTTCTGTATTGTTTAGTACTATGTAAGGATGTCCATCAATTCCTTGAACTCTAATACTGACACCATAAGATCCCGTCTTAGAATTCTGTGCATTCCTATTTTTCTGAGTCTCCTCACTTGCAAGTTCAAGAGTAACTTCATAGTCCTGCTGCATGTGCTTAAAACCAGGAAAATACGGCTCCATGATTGTCTGAGTATTGCAGCTGAATAGAAAAAAAGTTACCAAAATAAGTTGTTTTAAATACTTTAGATTATTTCATTAATTACTGTAATCAGCCATTAAGTACAACTCTGAAGACTAACAGTATCATGCAATAAAAATCAATCTACAAGCTATACAAGGCCCAAAGCATACACATTGTTAAACAAACAATGGACTGACCAGTTCTGGGTGAAATATAATGTTATTTTATGAATGTAAATGTTATGAAATAACAACAGTTAAGATTACCTATGCAGAGTTGGTGCTGGTTGCTTTGGAATCAAATGACTTCACTTATAACCAATCCTAGTCCTTTTTTTTTTTTTTTTTGGAGTCAAGACAGCTTTTATTTTGGATATTGCCATTATGTGTACTGAAAGATCGTACCCTTCACAAGCCAATGTTGATTTTGTAGCCAAAAGTTAGTATCAGCCACAGGAATATGTAAACATAATCCCAGGAAAGCAAAACACAAGCAGGCAGTTTTAGGTTGTGAGTTTCATGTACCTAAAGCACTGCAAGAGAAGTCAATATCCTCATGCCTTAGAGTTCCATTTGTATGTACTTTGTACTTTGCTTTCAACAGTTGTTTTCAGAATTGGAAAAGTCACTGCTTCCCCTAACTTTGTCACCCCATGGCAACTTTATGTCACTCTATCCCATTTCACAGTAAAAAATACAATTTGTTTCTAAAGACATTTGAAAATGAACTTTTTAATCTGTCTCTCAGTCATCCATAACTGTAAACGTTGCTACAAATAATTTAACAGTCTTCCAGCTGTGGGCTTGTTTCAGAGAACAAGCTGATATTTTAAAATAGATACTTTGCTATGCAACAAAAATGGAAGAATAATGCTTGTATTTCCAAGGTTGGTAGTACTTTTTTTTTTTTTTCAGGAGCAACAGGAATGTGAAGTACAGGCCATATGTGCCAAAACTGTTTCAGTTCTAGAAAACAGTAAAATTAAATGCTACCTGCACTTTTAACACTAAACTCCATTCTTCCTTTCTGTAAGAGCTGCTTTTGTGGGAATTTTTACTTCACTGTCTGTTGTGTATTATGAGTGTTTTAGTAGTTAACAGTAGCAAAGGCAATGCAGACACATTAAGAGCTGTGTCTTTAGAAGAATGGAACTCCAGACTCATGCAAAACCTGAAAGGAATAAACTTTTGAACTGAGCTGGAGAGTTGAGTAATCACTGAAGCTTGACAAAACCAAGATTACTAAATGACAATGAATAATTAAAGGGAAACTGAAACAACAGGATGTCTCATTGAAAAAAGAACAAGCCTCTGCAGCAAGTTTCAAAGTTTCACTCACCTATGCATCTGAGTGCGAATCATCTCCCTCAGATATTCTAAACAACAGCAGATTTTTTTATTTTTCCTGAGAGTGAATTAGAAAGTTTGGTTGAATATTGACAGTATGCTAGTTTCTAACCATTTCTTCTTTCTCCCCTCAAAAACCTTTTCTTCGCCCAGTAAAAACAACTCCAGCTCTTCCTCAACAGCAGGCTCACTTCATCTGAAAGTATGATTAAATACGCTTCTCTAAATACAATGCTACATAATAATTGATTATTTTGATGCAGGAATTCTCACTGCTGAAGTTTTTCTTAGATACAAAAAGATTTAGTGAGCTAGTTATCACAGGGGTTAAGATCACTTAGTAAAGGGAAATAAATTGACACTACAAATCTGATCTCTCTTTAAGACTTGTTGGAGTAAGAAGAGAAACATAATGAAGGGAAAAGCAAAGATGAGCCAGCAAACACTACAAGAAGTGGAAAAATGTAGGAGGGAGAACACAGAAAGGAAACCACAAGTGCCAATACATTTCATTATCTTGGGCTTCTGTTCTTTGTATTTTTCCATATTATTTGACCTTCCTTTATGATTACTTGTAACAGCTCACATTAATTACACTGTTTCTGTGTGTGACAAAGTAAAAATAGCAAGAGCTTATTCTAAGCACACAGAAGTCAATGAAGTGATCGCCATTGATTTGGTGGGTTTTTGACCAGAGCACTGAAATCAGCTACTGAGCTGCACTGAGCTACGAAAACAATGGAGGAAAAAAGAAACAGGACAATACAGACCAGCAACTCAGCATCTGCACTATAAAGGAACCAGGCTACCCTGATCTAACAAATGGTAACTGGAGACTGGAAATGAAACCAGGTTCTCCACTCTGTTCTTTAACCTGTTGAGATCTAGCTACATTTATCAATGCCTCAAAATTGTTATTTGCTCAAGGCAACAAAAAATAAGTATTTTTTAAAGTTCAAAAGTTGTTTTCAAATAAAGTTAGCATTTTGAAGCTTTTATGCTTTCCGTTCTTATATAGAAAGTCTCTTTGGGGAGAGACTTTATCAGGGAGTATAGTGACACAGGGCAAGGGGTTTCTAAACTAAATGACTGTAAGTTTAGACCAGATAATGAAGAAATTCTTCACTCAGAGGGCAACGAGGAACAGGTTACCCAGGGAAGCTGTGGACGCCCCATCCCTGGGGCAAATAGTGGAAACAGTAGTTAGGTTGACAATCTAGTTAAAAGTAACCAGTAGTATTTTTTTTTTGTCTCTTAAAGACTACAAAGATATAAGTGCATTTGTCTTGTTTGAGTATTAAAATACTTCATTTTATTACATAAAATGATAAAACCTTATAGAAAACAAAGTTTAAAAACATTTTTAAATAAAACATTTTATTTTTTCATAACTGAAAAACATATATGCAAGAAAATAAGACAGCTGGCCCAATCATTCAAATATTTGAAGGCTTTACTTACAGTTCCTGTTTTATGAAACATCCAACCAGTGAATGAACTACCTAATATCAAAATGTTATTTTACAATACGTAAAAACAGTTTTTTCAATATTGTAAACTTTTTTTTTAATTAAAAAAGTCTAGAGTGTTTACTAATACACACCCTTTCCAAAGAAAACTTAAAACCTCTGATGATGTTAATTGTGTAATTATAGTCAGTCATTTTTACACACACGTTACATAGTTGGCATCCCAGACTTTGGCAGGCTTACAGCAATAGATTAGGATGAGAGGACTGACGCTGTGACTCCACCATCTGTCTACCCCACTCCTCTGATGGACGTCACCATCTCCCAAACAGGAACTCCTGAACCATTTGTGTGGGCACACCTCAGCCATGAAAATTTGCAGCTTGGCACACTAGGTAAATGCAATCAGCCTTTTTTTCTGTACTACAAACGAAATAAGTTCTGACGTGATAGAGGGGAGTGGCAGGCAGCTGGGGGCACTGACAGCTAAAACTGTCTAGTTTTAATCTTCTTTAAAGCTGCCAAAGCTCTCAAATGTTATGACAGAACAGTCTGTTTACTCTTCAGCTTATGAAAAGAGGTTAGATATTTTAACAGTACTTAAGAAGAGATTTTTCCTATTTGTGTGGCTGCTTGTTATTTCATTGCAACTACTTATCAAAAATAGAAAGTGTTTTATTATTATTGAGGGAGACAAATCTTGAGTCCAGGTTTTCTGCCACACTAATACTTTCAATTTTGTGTTATATGATCTTGTTAGTAATAATTTGCAGTATCAAAGGATTTTTTTTAAAGAATACAAAATGAGAGGCTTTTTTTTTTTCCAGAAAACAGAATAATGATTATGCATAAATTGTTAATTTAGTAGGACACTGTCATATTATTATTTTACAAAACCAGCTCTTATCTCCTGTATGTCACAACAGCACCTACAAATTAATCAGGACATATAAAATATAAAATAATTTCTTCAAGAAATTATTTTGTTCTGAAAATATTCCACTTGCTAAAGTGACAGATAATATAGTCAAGGACATGCAACCACCAATATCTTTCAGAGATGAAAAGTTGCAGTTCAGAACAGTGAAAGTATATTTACATCTGCCTGGTAACTTTATGTGCTGCTCACACCAAGTCAAACTATTGAGCAACAAAGTTTTACCTGAAAATTTGCAAACACTCCAGAAAAGAAAGAGTCTAATTTTCTCCAGCTGCACCACATACACTTAGGCAGCTGGATTGAACAACAAGCTCAATAAAGCCTTTTGCATCTCAAGCAAGTCCAAAAGAACAGAGAATTAAAGATCCAGCAACCACAGTCAGACACAAGCAAAGCAAATCTGCTCCATGCATTATGTTTTACATGTGTCATCAGAGAGGATTCACTGTATTTCCCAGGTAATTACCTTTATTTCAGATTTCAGCAGAAGAGTCATTTTCCATCACATATCTCGTTGAAAAGTTCAGAACACATTGCTGTGAAGGATGCTTACTTCATTTCAACGTTGCGTTTTAGCAGCTGGCTTAGAACAACACAGGCCATGACACTCTACCCCCTAAGAGCTGCTGTTTTGGCATCCCATTATCTCAGCTGTACATACCCCATTCTTTTTACGACAAAGCCAACAACCATGCAGCTGCACAGTGACCCAGACCAGCTTTACTGATCCGGAAAGAAAAAAGGCAATTTTCTATCAGATCAGCAACTGAGGGAATAATGAGATCACCTATTCTGGCAACAACATGGCCTTGGTGCAGCTCAAGCTTAATGCTTTTGTAAACAAACGAAAAAGTAGCACTCAAAGCTGTTCAGGTCTTTCAGTTTTAATGATTTCTTTTTAAAATAAGCCTTTGTAAAGACTTTCAAACAATCATTTTAAATACTGGCCTCCGTTGGTATGGAAGTCCCATATTTTATCATTTCTGAGAAATGGTCTCATTTTTCTTAATAACTTATTTTTGCCAAAAATTGAAATGTTGCTGTTCAGAAAGGGAACTTCTCAGGAGAGGGCCTAATGTCTGAAAATCCAATACTCTGAATGTTCTTCTGTAGCAGTTTGTTCTTCAGTGATACGATACTTTGCAAAGTACCACAGGACAAGAACACTGAAGATTTAACTGTCAAAAACATTTTTTATACTGTCTCCAAAACATGTTCTTTCACAGCTAATGCCACCTATTTTAATGCCAGCTACCAGGAGTTATTTGAGACCAATGTTACAAAATAAAACCCCTGTAATTTGGAACCCCTACTGTTCTCCCTGCCAACACAAAGAAAAAAGAGTGCTTTTGAGAAACATATTTCTGTGCCAGAGATGGCTGTTTCCTGCAGCAGCTCTGCAGCCTTCCT
Organism: Stictonetta naevosa; assembly: GCA_011074415.1. NCBI lineage: Eukaryota > Metazoa > Chordata > Aves > Anseriformes > Anatidae > Stictonetta > Stictonetta naevosa. The sequence goes on along the minus strand of CM021706.1, from coordinate 3,683,713 downwards.
AACATTATTACCGCATCACAAAGGCATGAAAATGTGTCTGCTCATCCATTTCAGTTCTTCTCTAGACAAATCTAGAAGACAGATTTATCCAAAAGCGTGGTTTCCCAATCCTGTTAAATGCCATGATCTGCATATGAAGTTTGTTCTTCTGTTTCCTGTCTCCTGCACCCTCCTTACTAAGCATGCCTGTAGCATGTCCGCAACAAAGCACTTCTCACTTTCTGCTTCCAGCAGGCGAGCCAACTAGCTGCACTGGACAGACGGGGCTCCAGGGACATAACCCAGGGATGCTGACTGGCACGTGGGTGCACACTATTACTGGTCCCACCACCAGATACATTCCCTGCCCTTGTCTAAGAGCCACAGATCCTTCACAGGTACTGTGCTACAGTATGTGTGCTCCTTTTGTGTGTGCTCCTTTTGCATACATCCAGTGAAGAAATATGGAAGAATAAAAGGGATCTCACTTCTCCACTTTTCCCATTGCACTAGGACTCCTCCCTGGCTCTCTTGATGACAGAAATACATGAACTCCAATATTATAAGCCCAAGACTCCTAAAACTGAATCAGCTAAAGATTTTTCATTAAAGGAGGATTAGGGCATACCATTATCTCCTTTGTAGAGGAATGAATTTAGCTAAATGCCCTTGCCCTTGAGTTATTTGGCTTTTTACTAATTCTTGCTCTTGGATGAATGAAAAAAAAATCTTAAAGCTGTAGAATGACTTTTGAAAAACTTGAACTTACACAGCCCTAGCCATAAAAAAAAAAAAAAAAGAGGGATGTAACAATTGATGGATGCTTAGTTCAGATTTTTCACACATGCACAGCAGAAAGACAGGAAGGAACTGTAAAATATGTACTCCAGCTTTACATAACACTGAGTTTGCTCTCCAGCTGACAGTTCAGAAAGCACCATCAACATCAGACAAAGTGGGTGTTTGGTCAATACAGTGCTATGAAAAAAGGACAGGAAATAACTTGGGGAGAGAAGAGGAAGGAAAACTTGCATACTGTGAAGGTACAGCAAAGGAAGCAGACAGGATAATTCATGGAAAGACCAAAACTGTAATGTTTTTACACTTGGTGGAACACAATTTCATAAATGCACATTGCAAGCATAAGGGGAAGCTACATCACTGTCAATGCTGCCTATAATTTGAGACTTTCTGCAAGAGGAAAATGGGCCAGGGCTGCAGTCTGTTCCTTTTAGTCTATAGGGAAAATAACTCTGGTGTAGCTGAGTTGAGTTGGTCTTCTTCTTACAGGAGAGTGGAAGGGAGAAAAGTGAAATTTGAAAGTTCTAGATTTGGGACTATAAAATGAGATAGTGATACACAGTTCTGAGGCAAACTGATAATATTCAAAATACTTTGCACACTTCTGACCTTAAAAACAACAACAACAAAACCTCTCCCTTTGAAAGTAATAATTCCAGCCTCCAAACCAGGATACAAATAGGTTTGTGCCTACAGCCCAGCCAGGAAAACTGACCCACAGAAAAGTGCAGAGGACAGAAAGAAGTATGCTAACACAGCAATACATTTTAGTGGGGGGAAATTTCAATGTTTCTGAATCAATTACTTTCATTTCTCTTCCATGGAAAATATCATTCTCTGTCCAGATTTCAGACAGCAGCCTACGGATACCATGCCAGACTTCCCTACAGGAGGAAAAACTCAAAATAACACTTTTCTTCCACAGCTGTTAGTGGAAGCAAGTAGCTGCGGGTAGGCTAGCAAGGACTACAAGTATTACTTTATAAATTTATCCTGGAAAGCAGTGTAGTACATTGGTAAGTCTAAGATCTGCTGCCTTAGAGATAGGGATTTCAGTTTCACAATTATGCCCAAATATCAGTTCAGATGCTCAACCAATAAATCAGAATATTGACAGCCACCTCTTCAAGGACCAGAAGAGAGCTGTATTTAAGAAAGATTGTGAACAGAAAAAAATGAGTTAGAGCAAAGGCTGGGCCTAACAACACTGTTCGTTTGCTTACCACTTGGTTCATACTCCCTCTGGCTGAAAAATGTTGTGTGTGAGGAAGTCTCAATGTCTCAAATGTACAACATAATGTTAGTCCTTTGAAAGTATGTGACAGATCAGCTAAATGCTTGAACTGTGTGACAACTAGCAGGTTTTGTTTACTTTTTTTTTCAAAAGGAAAATCTGCTTCTGTGGCTGTGAGTCAACAACAATATATTTTGGCAGATCCTCAGGTCTCATAAATTGTCAAAGTTTAAATGAAGAAAAGGAAATAGCATAAATCCCAATTTCTTAATCTGCTTTGTATGAATTCAACTAGTCATAATTTCATGGGATTTATCCCCAAAAGAAATATGGTGTGACCTGGAAATAGCATAAATCCCAATTTCTTAATCTGCTATGTATGAATTCAACTAGTCATAATTTCATGGGATTTATCCCCAAAAGAAATATGGTGTGACCTGAAAACCTCGCTTGCTGAATAGAAATCAAAGCCTTGATTTTTGTTAACGACAATAAATACTAAGAGAACTCCAAATTCCTCTATTTTCACTATTATAAACTGTATTACAACTGCAATACAAATTGTGTATCATTGATTAAAAAGTTGTATTTTTCTTTACTGAGATAAGTTTCTAGATTCTCCCAAATCCTAAGTAATCAATCAGAAGCTAGAAACACATTAGAATGCTACTAATGCAGAAAACAACCTATATCTGAAATACAGTTTCAAGAAATCAATTCATGTCTGCTGTCTCAGCTTGTCCCAGGTCACGTATAATATGGCATTCAGTAAAATCACTGGAGGAAGATGGAGCATTACACTTGTTTTTTAATAGTTATGTTTGTACAAGCTTTATATAGGCCTAAGTATACTACATGTAGTATACTATGTAAGTATACTATATATAGTATTTTGTGTCCCACAGAGGCTAACAGAGCTGTACAAGCTCTTCTTTGCCAGCAGCACTGAATCCAATCTACTGGGGCTATCAGCTTGTCAAGTATCCTGACACCACTGCAGTACAATTAACTTTTATAAACTTTAAATTCAGAGAGAAAGCAAACAACAAAACCTTGTAAATACTTATCTCAGAGTTTATGTACACATCATATGAATACTTAATTTTTCCTTTTTTATGACAAACTCACAAAAGAAAAGGTTAAAAAAATAAAGTCAGTAAGTTGAACTTTTATATAGTCTCTTCTAGTTTATCAAACGGAGTGCTCATATCTATAGAAGAATTGACAGAAACAACAGATGAATAACACAAGGATACTTATAGATTCTAAAAAGAGTTTGTGTTTTCAAATACAATAGCTGGTTTGTATCCAAACATCTGATGTGATTAGACTCACTCCACAAGAGATTCTATGTTGTTTCACTACATTTTCCTCCAATTGTCAGTGTTAGAAACTTTGTATTTTGTTCCAAAGGAAATTATCTTACTACATCCCAACGACACCATTATTGTTTAAATAGAAAAGGGTATCCTGTTGATAGTTTGTACAGTCTCAGGCAAAAATCTCAACTGTTAAAATGAAAGTGTCTTTTAGAAAGCCCTTCTCAAAAAATGGAAAGAGAGCAACCTTCATTAAAAAGTTTTGCCAGTGCTTCCAGAACATAAAATTATTTTTAATATTACTTTAAAAAAGCGTTCCCCTACTCCAAAGTTATTCCTTGTCTTTAAATGTCACATATCACAAGATCACCTTCAGTATTTTCCACACAAAAAAAAATATAACGTTCACTGTACGAATCACAGTTACAGCAATACAACTGATCTACAACACATGCAAACAGCATAACCTTGATTTTATGAGCGTAGCTTGTTTCTAAATAAAATTAAGGAGGCACAATACTAGTAAAACTGCATGCAGAAACCAAGATGTACTAACTAACCTATATGAAGACATACACAAAAACGTTTGTCTCTAAGAAGATATTCATAACCATTTAAGTACAAAAACTACATATAAAATAGACTTTAGTAGTCATATTTACTCAGTCAACACAGGGTCACAGCTTCACGTGTATTCAAGCCGGTTACGGCTCCCATATTTCTATTGTTAAGCTTTGTCTTAATTACATTGTATTCTTTAAACACTTGGATTCATACCCATCTAGCTTCTTTCAACTAACTCAACCATGCATTTTAGAATTTAAATACACAGTCACAACTGTGGGCGCTGAGCCCAGCCACCACAAGACAACAAGATGATATCATCACGCTCGGTCACAGAGGCATAGGCAGGGACTAGGGAGCTCCACAGCAAGCTGTACTGCTCCGCCAGGACCACATCACTTCGGAGGCCTACAGAGCCTAAACGGCCAGAGCTGCCCACTGTGGACCGTGCTCCTACACGGAGCTCAAGCTTAACCAGCACCCACAACCCGGGCTCTTCTCGCCCTCCCACTGGAGGGTGTGAAGCTGGGGGGGGGAATGACAGGTAGGCCTGCTTCTTTATGAGGGTTAAAGTGTTTGTGGAATTGTAAGGTAGCATTACATACCAATTGTTCTTGTAAATAAAGGCTGCTGCTGTTGCACCAATTAGGGGAGCAAATACCAGACGTTTGTCTATACAACTAATGGTCTGCAAAGGACTCTATGACGGCAAACCCCAACCCATTCACAGCTTCTAAAGGCCTAACAAAATATTCTGAGCTTGATTCACATAACCTCTACATCAAAGCTCAAATTTTACCCACTTTTATGTTATACTTTCTGTTGAAACTGATCACAAATCAGTACCCACTTTTGAGAGTTTTTATACGAATAAAACACATTTTCCCCTTTCACTGAACTTCAACAGCTCTTAGAGGTAGCCTTCAATAGAATTGCTTATACACTATCTGCAAGTGTCTGTGACACTTTATGCATGCACACGTGCACACCCACAAAAATGGGATGTGCACGCACATACATATGAAAGCGTAACCAAAGACAGCCTAGCCAACCAGTCGCCTGTTCATAGCATATTCATAGTTTCCAGAATGGCATTTTAGCTACATTAAAATAGTGTAAGTAATTTACATATAACTGAAGAGTTATTAAGCTCTGCAGATGCCTGGGGTCAAACTCTTGTCATGCTCAGATGGCTGAGAGGCATGTGGCTATCTGAATGGTAACACTCCTGGCATACCGGCCCCTCACAGCACGGAGACCCTCAAAGAAGGGGCAGTGGCGGTAATAAATGAGGCATCTTCCAGTCTTACCAGTCTTGCTGGTGGTTTGGGTTGTTTTTTGTTGTTGTGCTTTTTTTTCCTTTTTTTTTTTTTTTAAAGTGAAAGAGCTTTCTAAAGTGTGTTTCCAATCACCTCTATTCCTCATTGCTCTCTGATTTTAACAAAATAAAGTAGAACACGAGAAAATTATAATAGAACTTTCGTTTAGATCTGTTACTGTCAACAGGGTTACTGGATCTTGGAAATACAAAAGATGGATTAATTTCATTTAAAAAGCATAGTTCATCTTGGCTAAAAATTTAGTTAAAGGCATACAAAGAAAAACTACGCTAGGTACTTAAAATGTTTGGCTGTGGATTTTGTCATTCATTCTGTTTCAAATAAACCAGAAGGATTTAAGGCTACACTTGGATAAACTCCTTGAAGGAGACTGCCAGCTCTGTTGGCAGAGATGGTTCAAGGTCACAGCAAACACACTGAGCTCTAATCCCTGACAGTAGTGACTCCATGACTACCACTTCACTAGGTCTACAACACATATATTCCTAACATGTTAATTTTTCAGGCTTACATATTACATTGTCATACTCGGATATACTGAAAAATGTTACCAGTTAGATTTAACTAACTCTGAGAATCGAGGTCAAAGCAGTTTCTAAAAGGTGTTAATGTTTCCAGATAAACATGCCTGAAACAATCAATCCATGAATACAAAAAGTACTTTCCCTCAAGCAATTTTAAAGCACAAACTACCAACGCAGCATTCAACACATGCAAAAACCACCTGTGAAATGCCAAACCTAAACTGAGTATGCATCAAGATCACCATATTCCCCAGTACACAGTTTGTTAGAAATTCCAGTATCTTCACCACATCCTGGCCATTCAAGACACAGTTGGTCATTAAGCCTGCTTTATCTGAACACCAAGACAGTATGCAGCTCTGTAATTTCTGCTGCTGTTCAGTATAGACATAGTGCAGAGGTGGGAAAAAATGTCCCCACAATTTTAGTGTTCATTGTCATTTTTCAGAAACCTGCTAGCATTAGTGATCTTGACCAGATTGTTAATACATCTCCTCTATCAAGACACGTAGACCTGTCTTACTATCCTAGGCTGAACATCATTTGACATAATCAGGTTTGCATGCATGACACCAAAACACACAACTTCAACTTTCAACATAGTAAAAATGACAGATAATAACATCATCAAAATCACTACGACTGTGTCTTTAAAAAAGCAGAAGTGGTAAAACACCAGGCTGCAGAATGAAACTATACTGGACTACTGTTGGTCAATTTTTAACATCAGCAGAATTATTAGGCCCCCAAATCCTTAAGGCAGCTATTTTTAAATTAATAACCTGCCCACTGTAGTCCAGGCTGAATAAATTCATTGCAACAAAGCTCTGCAAGTATGTTCATCGCACATTGCTCCATAACAATTTAAAAATTCAAGTTTGAGGTCACACCATTTCACCTACACATTTCAGGTGACATTGCACACTGTAGACAAACCAGTTTCACCAATACTGCCAGAAAGATCAACTTCCTATTACACAATACAAAAGAAAAAAAATATTGTCACAAATTCTTTGTTCCTGCTCTGGCATCCTTTTACTGAGGTAAAGCTCCCGCACAGGAATTTTACCTGAGCACCTCACTCCACCACTGCATCACAAAACATTTTTACCATAAACTAAATTCCACACCCGCCACGTATACCCCATCGGAGGAAACCTAAGTGCATTCTCAGACATTTTATCAGTGACAGTGAGAATCTGAATAACGCAATTAACAGAAATTATACTAAGTCGGTCTGCTTGAAGGCAATTCAGGCAGCCTAAAACAGTCTGTTTGGGATATCACCACAAATTTTGTAAGCACACAGATTAGCAATGATTACCCTGGCTTTTTCATTACTTTCATAACGTAATGGACATTAGCAAAAAATAATCCTTTCCAGTGAAGTGGGCTTAAAAACAGTTGTAAACTGCAACCTAAGGTGTATGTAATTGAACTATATATTTTTTTAATCAATGGTTAATACATTTGAAAAACACCCCTATACTTTGAAAATGTACATGCAGAATACCAGATGATTATAAGAAATCTCAATATTAACCTGAAAAAAATCTTCTAATGATTATCTTCTATTACGTGAAAGATAATCCATCTTACTATCTTACATCAATTTTAAATCAGAAGTAGAAATACTGCTTTCTAATATTACTGAGTTTTCTGTTTAAAACCTGTGAACAGCTACACAGATAATATTATACTCTGCTGAAGATCCTAGATGCACGTGTAGCTGACTATTTCTCAGGCAAATAATAATACACAATAAAAAGTATTTTATTTGCCACTCATAACATGACACACTTTTTTAATCCCTTGGTATAACATTCTGCTTACCACGCTACCGATGGTACACCCCAATACTGCATGCAAGTCTTCTATTTATAATCTTTTCACAAAAAAAGACCTGAGTTCTAACTTACACTCCACTAAAAGAAAAAAAAAAAGCAATATATATATATATTGTATTAGCTACACTGTATACCCTTATATTAATCAACAGTAATCACACCTGGTTTAGTATACACTGCGTGCATAAGGGGATTTATTCTGAGTGAGAGAAAAAAGAGAATTTAAGAAAATAATGGCATTTCTAGACAAAATAATTGCTAGCAAAACAAGTTCTCATAAAGCACCTTAAAAAAAAAAAAAAGTAATCAGTGCTTTGTTTTTGCCATTTTCATTAAAATTTTATCGAAGTTTTAAAGGTCTGTTAAAACCAGCTTTATAAAGTTAACCTTACCGGTGAGATGCGACATCATTTGTTGTTAGAAAAAGCATCAGACACTGAATCCCCCAATTTCACATGCGTACCTTCCGTACAGATACCACAAATCATTACATCCCAGGGGGCTTCTGATTCATCTACAGGATTCACCTTGCATGAATGCCTGCAAGTAGATGTTCAGAGAAATAAAACCACCTTCCAGGAGAGGTTTCCACTATTTCTACCGTAATAATTATTCCAACTGTACTGCAGGGAATTTTTTAAAAAACATTTTGCCTCGAAAAAAAAAATCGACAACTCGACACTCAAGCAAGCTTACATACAAAAGTGAAAAACCTGAGATAAAAGCTGTACAACTACTCTTTTGTCAACTGCAGACGCTAATCCAAATTCACCACAAAAGTTTTATGGCAATACCGATCTCCCCATAAAGTTGTCATCGCATGGGAGGGACATAAATTGGATCAGATGCGAAGTTAATTGGGAAGAAGAATGAAATGGCTGAACCGCCACTCGCAGCCTTTCCCACGGAGCCGAACACACACGGCGCGGACACACCCTTTCCCAAAAATTCGCTCGTTCGGGGCGTAAAAGGGAGCCGAAGAAGCCCGAGTGACCCCAGCTCAGGAATGCCAGGAATCCCCCGAGGAATGCGGGCGGCCCCCAGCTCCCCTCAGCGCCCCCTCAGCCCACCTGAGGGCAAGGCTCCCGCTGAGGCGCCCCGCGCCCTCCCGGCCGGCCCTCGGGGAGAGCCGCGCCGCTCTCCCCTCACGCCCGGACAGAGCTCGGCGCCCTCGGCCTCCGGAGCGGTGGTGGTGAACGGGGCGCGGAGGAGGAGCCCCGCGCTTCTCGTCCCCGCTACGCGGTGCCGGCCCCGGGAGGAGATCCGCGGTGCCGCCGCCGCCGCCCCCCTCCCCCGGCTCCCCGCGCCGCCGCCTCTCCTCACCCGTCCTCCGAGCGGGATCCCCAGCAACTTCGTGCCGCACTCGCCGCCGGAGCCGAGCGCCAACCGCCCGCCCCCTCCTGCGGGGGAGGGGGCCAGGGCCGGGCCGGGCCGTGCCGAGCCGAGCCGGGCCGGGCGGAGCCCTGCGGGGGCGCTCCCTCAGGTGAGCGAGGGGCGGCCTCGGGCGCGCGCGGCCGATTCCCGCCCACGGGCGGCCGTTGGGCTCCCTGAGGGGAGCGTGGGCCTGCCTCAGGCCGGAGCGGCCAAAGCACTCCTATAAACCGCAAACGGCGGAAAACAACACAAAAACAAACAAAACCACGCGCAACAGCTCCTACTTTGTTCGGGCTGCGTGAAACGGTGCCAGGACGAAAAGGGGCGGCTAGAATAATCCTCTGCAGCTGCAGCCCAGCGCCGGGCGCAGGTACCGCCTGCTGGGGGCAGCCCGGCGGCCGGGGCTGTTCTCCCCCGTCAGCGGGAGGAGCTGGGGCGGCTCCGGGCAGGGCCGGGCCGGGCGGGTGGAGGTGAGAGGGCAAGGCCGAGGGGCTGGGCCGCCGGCTGGAGCAGACAGGGAGAGCACAGGCACCGCCACCTCTGGGCACGCCGAGGCTGCCTTCTCCTGGGTAATTTTCACAGTGTCTTCGGTTAGACTGGAAATAGCCCAACACGGTACGCGCAGATTTCCAGAACTTTCTACACATGGAGTGAGAACCGAAGCGCTGCCTCGCTGCAGTGTGTTCCCCTTCACCCGTATGTGAAGGAAGGCTCAGTGTTAAGGACCCGAGTTTGTAAGTGTCATTCAAAAAAACTAACAAGAAAACCTCGAGTGACCATAAGCAATGCACAAGCTGGGCCTCAGTTAATATTTTACACTATCAGAAATTCGTTCTCAAGATTTGAACCACCTAAATTTGAACCAAGCAGCACTGTCAGAAAAAAAAAAAATTATAACAAATATAACAAGTGTACAGGGAAAGAACAATATAAATAGGTCTGTCAAGAATAGGCGGAGAAATACAGGGCAGTGAACGCAAAAAGGAATAATTCAGTATTTAAGTCATGAAAACCACTTACAGACTTGTTCTGCTGGAGAACAGCATGGATAGGCACGTCTTTCAAGTGCAGCTGTACAGGAGATCACTGCTCCTCACATTTATGCCACAGCTGCTCTGCTAACTGTTACGTATATGTCAAAAAAAAAAAATAGTTAGCAAATGCCTACAATGCAAACTTTAAGGAATCATATGGACTTGTGGTAGAGAATGCCCCTGTCTTAGTTAGGATGTGTAAAGAGAAGAGGTTCAACAAGAAAAGTGACTACTCCCAATACAACATCAATAAAGACATTTCTGGGGCACCTGATCCAGCTTTAGGTTCTGTGCTGGAAGAAAAAAAAAATGCTAAAAGTTCACACAAATCTACAACACATTAAAAAAATAAGTGCACTTTGAGAAGGTAAAGAAACATACATTCTCTAGTATTCTACTTGTACCTGCCAGAACAGCAAAATGAGATAAAGTAAGTTGTTAAGTAGCAATATGACCGCAGTAGCATGTGATAAAATACTATACTGGTGGTTAATCAGTAGAACTATAAACTGGTAATTAGAAAAATTCTAAACAATTTTCTAAAGAACCAACTAATGAGGTGTTTGCAGACATTTGAATGTTTTCCTTTGGTAAGAGGATGGAAGTATTAGGATGACAGGGTCTGTATAGACTGCTGTTGTGGAAAAATGCATCTCTACATGACGTGCTAAATTCATTCTTCAAAATGCTTGTTGAAAGGAAAGCCATAGTTGTACTAGTTCAGATTTTTCTGCCTTTGATGTATTAAGTTGATCTGACAGAAAATGCATATGAGCCAGAACAGCCAGAACTTTTGTTGCCGCCTTGTTTTTTCCATGTATTTTGGCACTTCCTTTTCATATATTTTTTCACATAACCAGAGCCCGTGACTAATCCTGGAGCTATTTAAGTAAAAGGTTTATATAGTTTGCTTAGCTCCTTTCACTGCTGTTTTCAAAATGTACACAAGGTTTACCCTCCAACCCCCCTCTAATTGGTAAAACTAAGAATCAAAGAATGGGAAAGAAACAACAGTAATTAAACCGTTTTCCTCAGTTACATGAACTACATGGCAGATGTCAGTCAGCTGAGCTCACAGATACATGTACACGTCTGTATTTTATTACAATTAAATTGTGAAGAAATAGGCTGACAGTTTGTTCAGTCTCTTACCGTAGTTTTGTAATGTGTGACGGAACTGTATAGGCAAGAAAATGCTTCAGTAAAGAGGTGCATACACCTGTAATTTTCAGGTTATTGTTAGATGTTAATTAAAACAGGTGCTAATCAGTGTTATACAATAATACATTTCCGTTGCACTTAGAAGCAAACCAGAAAACAGCATAAAATATTATTTTCTTGCTGAAACAACCAAGTTATGATGACTAATAGCCATTACTATGGGGTCTGTAATATTTTTTTTCACGATACATTACGTATCAACTAGCAGCTCAAGAGGCAATGCAATTGCTATGTGGAATGCTCAGTATTAAAGTGCTTAGGAAACTATTCTCCTGTTCTGCATTACTGAGTTTCATGGAAGCTGTTTCATATTATATATTTTGTATTTTAAAAAATCAAAGATGGGACCAGCACAACTGCTAAAACTCCCATTTAGACTGAGCATCCCAGACTGAAAAAGAGAGCTTTTACTGAATTTTGACTCAAAATTCTATCCTAAACTTTATAAGCCCTTGTGGAAAGTTTAATCTGAACTTTTAAATGTCCATGAAAAATGTAGTTTCAGTCAAACATTTTGCCAGTTACTTACAGATCTTTGGCATACTCCAAACATGAGTTATAGGACCACTTGGTGTAGTAATGCTGCAAAAGCATTATGACTTTGTTCAGTAAGAGCTATAGTCCAGCTGGAATACTGCAAAAACACAAGGTTGTCTGATGAGGTAAGAATTTTTTGAAGGAATGCATACAAATACACTAATAAGGTAAAATTGCACTGAAGGTGGAGTTAGGTCATATACAGAATATCATCTCAGTACAGGCTACCATTTCCTTTTCCACCCTCAGCCACTTACTTTTCCTCTCCTTTAAATAAAGGCTTTGGTCCTTGTTTACAAAAATGGCTCAACACTATGATTAATGTCTCTCAGTCCAGGCAGTGTATTATCAAGCAGTTGTGAAACTCAATACAAAATGGAGTATGCAGCTAAAGCAAAAACAAACAGTAATGCTCTAGCAGCTTGTGCTGTAGATTAATTCCAGCTGGTAGCTACTCCAGCACAGCTTGGGTATTGTATAGCACTCACTAAATTCAGCTCTCCTTTCTACAATCAGACTGTATTGTAAGTTTGGTTTTATAGGGCCATGCTCGGTTCCAAGTAATACGCACCTCCATCTCTTACCATTAGACTACACATTGAACTGAACTATGACTTTTTATTAGTCTTCTGATTTCCTCACAGGAAAGGATCTGATTCAATAATCACAGTATATAAGTACTCTGAAACACCATTTCTGACTCATCTTTTACAATATATATTGCAAATTTTCTCATTATAAAAGTCTAGATGTCTATTGCTTAAGAAGTAACAAAATTATCCCTGTTATTAGTGTATTCAATAAGATATTAAATAGATATTTTCATCTATTTCTTGTTTCAAGAAACAGTTGTCAAATTCAGGTCTTCTTTCTAATCTCTAACATTACTTTCACTGACTTGTTTCCTCAAAACATTTTATCTTAAGCAGAATGCAGAGTTGATTCTAAAATTGTATCTGTACTTATCCTCAACCATTTATACAAATCTTAGGCACTTTTGAGTGGAATGAGCATGAGAAAGTATGCTTTTATAAAAATTAGAGCATTTTGGGTAGCACAGAACACCAAGGAACAGCTGTATTTAAAATATTTAATTTACTCTGGTATAAATTTAATTCCAGAGGAGAATTTGGGTTGTTTGAAGAAATTTAATTTTACACTTTTACCAGATGGTTTTTAATGTATGACCTCTGCTTCCTCCCAAGATGACTAAAGGGAGGCCATTCTTCTTTTTCCACCTTTCTTATTCCCCCCCCCCCCTTTCCTCAGTGGTGAGTTTGGCGTTTGTTTTTTATATATTTAATTTTTATTGTTGTTTTCCCTGTCTTTTACATGTGTCATCTCTTATTTTGCTGTATGCAGCTGTCAGGGTACTACTGATAGAACCCAGAGCACTCGGTTCCCTCTGCCTCTAACCCAGGCACACCATGTGGAGAGGCGTGCAACAGTATTCTAAAAAAGCCTAACTAATCACAGCCACTGGGGCAGCTATACAAAAACATATTTACATTGCAGGACTTTCTTAAGAGGATAGTAAAACATGGCAAATAAAATGTCTGAAATCATAGATGAAATTTTAGAACAGGAGATTAATATTTTCAGATGTTTTCAAGAGGGGAAAATGCAAGTTTTTAATTTATGTTAGTTAATCCCTGGTGAGGAAAAAGTTAGGAAGTTAAGATTTAACCTGTAACTTGTCATCTATAGAATTTTATTTCATTTTGGTTAGTTGAAGTCCATCAAAACTCTTCCTACTGAATACAAGACTGTACAATCGTTAACCTTATGCACATAAATATAGTATCTCACTCTTGATTTCTAAGGGTGCAAGGTGAGTGGAAGGTGAAAAGAAAACAGTTAACTTTAAAAGCTGTTGACAGGAAAATACAACACAAAGTTTGATCATATGATAGTTTCCAACCTAATTACTAGATCATATGCTAATTTTTACATTAAATGAATAATTGATATGAACTGAAGTTTTTCAACGCTTCTGTATCTAGCCACCATGAGGCTTTCTGAATTCCCATTCTCCTCCTTTGACTGCTTTTGGCTATTTGTACATTTCTTCCCTTGTACCTTAATGATGGGTGGCTCCATGAGCGGACACACTAGCCTCATTCAAGCAATCCTAGTAAAGACAAAATATATATATATATATATATATATATATATTTTTTCCTAAGAAAAGCCTGTACAAATCCTAGATACTACCAAGCACATCTACATTAAAGTTCCAGAAACCTGTAACTGTTACCTGCTCTCCTGTTGTGTACAGAGCCCTGTTTGGATAAAATCAGCCTTCCTGTATTCAGCTGCGCCCATGCTACAGAATACTACAGAAACTTTTTTTTTTTTTTTAAAGCAGGTAGCATAGATGGGGTTTCCATTTTGCAGAAATATGCAAAGTTAATAATTTGATAGCATTATCAGTGACTTTATATGAGGAAAGTTTAAATGCAGCATTGTTTCAGTCATTGCAATCATAAATAGTCCCTCAGTATTAGGACATCTTGGCATTATTGAGTTCCAAGCAGATACACATCCATACCACAAAATGGTTTTCAACTTAAGTACACAAAAGATTTAATCGCAAAAAAAGAACAGTGGATGTACTATGTTGAAATAAAAACATATCAAAGCAAGATAATGCAGAGAGTTTCTGAGGAATTTAACAGTTTTGTCCATAATACAAAAAATAATACTCATATGCCTAATGTTAAGAAAACTTAATCATTTAAAGTTTAGTCTAACATAAATATTCTCAATATTAAGGTCTGTATTAAGTCTGGCATCCAAATATTACATTCTGGAGACTGAATATTTTCTGTGTTTCTCAGAAATAAAAATTTCAAATTGTATTTTTATCTTTATTTAAGTAAATTTCTTTTGTTTGCAATTTATGTAGAAGATTATTTTGTTTTAGGGTATGCAGGCATCTTAAAACGTAACTAGCATACCAAGGAAATTAGAACATAAATTAAAAATGACTGTTTTCATATTTTAAAATGTACTGTTGATATAAAAGGATGAAGTTAAATTTACATAATGTATCTATGAATTAGTCCTGTAAGTCACATGAGGATTTGCATCATATTCAGCTATCTTAAAGATGTGATGTGCCTTTGGTAAGAGCTAGGACCAATATCCAGACAAGACTCAATTTCCACTGAAATTAAATTATTTCCATAGAGAGGTAAAATGTTAACTATATTCTTTAGATCCAAGTAACTTGGATCTAAAATTGCCTATACCCCATGTAAAAATATGTTGCTAAAATCATTCACTTTTTCCCCCCCCCTCATAGGCATTCATGAATATCTTAATTACTTCTTTTTGTTCCCCGACTTTTGGGCAAAAATAAGGAAACATTTTCAAGCCTATGGAAGTCTATGGAAGCATCTGACTCAAAACCTTTCGACGTAACAATTTTGGTATGTCGGCAAGTATACTTTTATGATGTTGTGCAATAGCACCACCTGGTGGATGTAATTATTTTAACCATTCGGCTCCTTCGACAAATATCTGATTAATTTAGGGGAAAAAAAAAGACCGAAAAAAAGTATTATTTTTAGTGTTCTTAAGATCTTTTCTTATCTCTAGCTACTCCTTTTAATCAGGTGAGGGAAGACAATGTAGGTAGTTTTATGAATCAATATTTCAGAGGAGATATATCAGAGATGCCCAATATAAGAAACATTAAGTATCTACTCACAAGGTTATTGGTCCTCCTATTTTAGAGGTTACACATCACTCCTGATTCTCATGCAGTATCTTAACTACCAGTGCACTGAAGATGAGAAAATATCAGCATCTTTGCAAATTTAGGCAAAACCCAGGAAGACACATTAAAAAATACAGGTCTTAGAGGACTGGAATTTTCAGCCTCTATAGGTTTTTCTTGTCAGGCCTCATGCAGAAGACTACTCAAGCATGTACTTAACTTAAAATTCCTTCTTCAATCCCACTCATTTCAATACGACATGAACAGTTACTCAGATTTTAACATGGAAAAATACTTAGGGCTGAACTTGGAGACTAAAGGGGGGAAAAGGAAGTGGGGGAAATGAGCGAGTGATCTGGAAGCCCCTTTATTTTTCAAGGAAAAACAAAACAAGGTAACAACATGCATTTTTTTTTTTTTTACTCACTTGGACAGTGAAAGCCATAGCAGAGTAAGGTCTACTGTCTCCTAACTGAAAAAAATATATATTTTGTATATATTTGAAAAATTAATAAGCAATAGATGAAAGATTTTATCTATAAAAAAAGAGTTACGCTGAAATAACAAATAATACCACCATAGTGTCAGATTCACCACATTAGGAGCCAGTGGAAGGGTTTGCGTGAAATTGAGAGCTTGCTGAAGGGTAGTATATGAAAATCTTACCTCTTCAATTTGTACTTCCATGAAGGACTTGTTATGTGCTTTATGAGAATTGTTAACCAAATCTCCAAATAAAGCAAGATATAAGTATTTGTACAGTAGAATGTACGTTTGTATAAGCATTTTATGGAGATTTTTTTAAATTATTTTTTTCAGTTTTGATTGTGACCTGAAATAATTACTTGTTTTGTACAACTCTTAAAAAAGTATTCTGTGAACTAAAACCGGGAACAAGCAAATGAAACAGACTCAGGGAAGTTAGTTCATCTTGGCCTTTACTATGGTTTATTCCTTGCTTTCTTTTGAAATAACAAATACTAACCTGACCAACCTGTGTTTCCATTTCAGATCCCACAATCATCCATCATCTACAGAACAACTTTACAGCCTAATTGTGAGTCAGCCCAGAACATTTAAGGTATCCTCAAATACGGAGGCTTCAGTGACGAAATAGAATCTATCTTTGACACTCATGCAAAGTCTACTTGTCTTTACTGGGGCTTCAAACACTCATAAAGATCTGTTCATAAAGATTTGACGCTATGCTGAGAAACTAAACCAATACTCCAGTTTTCAGTTAATGCTGTTTACTGTTAGCCTAAGTTTTTCCTGGTTAAATAGCATTTTGTGACTGTAGAGGGTGCTCTTAAAGTACTAGTGATGGTAGTAATATTCTGCAATCAGTTTCTCTTTCTGCAAAGTTTATCAATGTTAGGATGTTTACATTTAGCAAAGAAAATTGTTACACAGCTAGTCTTTTGTTTTGTATGTGGGCAAGAGTCACTGTCCACATCTGTATCCAAATACATCCCTGGATTTTTTTCTGCAGTTGGTTTGTTTTTGCAAGTATGGTTTTGCCAAACAATGATAGTATCTTCTGAGAAAACCATTGATGCTGTCTAAAACAAGTTGAAAGAAATACTAAATAGAGTGTATTTTTAGTTGCAAGGCCATTCAAACCTGGATAAGAACTTAAAGTTCCAAAGAAGTCATTTAAATATTCACAAAACTTCTTTAGTTAAGTGAAGTTGATGCTCCCACATTGTGCTATCTGGAATTCTGTTGGGAAGAATTTCATTTTATTTTATTTTACTTTGGTTGGTGGATTTACTTTGTAGTTTGGTTGATTGCTCCACCATTCTTCCAAGATAAGTTTTTATACCTCTTTAAGTGAATTACCAGGGAAAAATATCCTAGATGCAATAGACTAAATTAACGTTTGTCCTGCTGTTTTTTTCTTCAGCCTTATACATACATATATATATATGTTTACATTTTAATATAGAATTCTAAGTTCCCCTCATTACAGCCAACAAATTTAGTTAATTCTATATGCTTGAGAAATGTTACCTCTTTCCAGAGAGGGTAGAGCCTGCAAACATGGAAAGATAAGAATTTGACTTCAATCGTAAGAATTGCATTAAGGCAGCTTTAGAGTTAAGTTAATATTTCTGAGGTCTAGACCTTTTCTGTGAGACTATGACTAGGTTGCAGGCTTCTGCAAGCACTGCCCAGTCAGTTATATAGTTGATCAGGTGTGATCTTTGACTGACATGACTGTTTCAAAAAAAAAAAAAAAAAAGGACTATACTGTTAACATACACTTAGAACAGCTAAACTACTTTCTCTTGTATGGGCAATTATGCTTGGAGATGAAACATATGCTGCAGAAACAGTGTTCCTAATCTATTTTTTGCCTAACAACAATTACTTCCCTTCTTATATTGGATTTGTATATCTATCCTGAGAAGGTACTCTTAGATATGGCCTTAGCTAATGAAACTTTTACAGGTGGTCAGTCATTTGAGACCAGGTCTGAAGAAGATATTTGTTATAGTTACAGTGTCACAAAGGCTGTTACTCTTTGCATTTTTTTATATATATAAAAAAAAAACTAACAACAACAAAAAAAACAGGGCTCTACTATAAGCTCTGTTTGGAGCACACAAGTCATTGCAGCTTGTTTTGTCTAGGGAATCCCTCTAAGCTCTTTTGAATAACTTCAGCAGCATCTACTCTGGGGAGACTATGCCAAGATTACTACATTAGGAAACCTTTCAAATGCAAACCAAGCCTAACAAATGTTTGCTGGCTTCTAATGAGGTCTTGGCCTGTTGCAATCCAGTTTCCATATCAAATTCATCATTCTATCAACTTGCAGGTTAGGGCATGTCCCTTAACATGTTTGCGTATTACATCATACAAATGGGTCTTTATGTTAGCTAGGACTGTGACTACAGGCTTGCCATGTGAACAGTCAAATAAAATTCTGTCTTTGTGAGAGCTGGCAATATGAACTACCCCATATATCAGGTAAGTCTCCTCTATAGAGGAAATGACATTTTCTGAGGTCCTGTGTTGGAAAATACTCATGATACAAGCCATGCAACTGCAGGGAACACAAAGATGGACTGAAGACAGGGAGTTTGTCTTATAGAGCTTACCTTCCTCAGGATTTAGTACTAAGTACTATTTTGAAGAAACAGATGTCTAGGCTTCCCCCAGCTTTGATGACTATTATGAGTCATGCTTAATTCTCTTTCCATTGCAGCATTTCTAATGGGCAATGTTTTCACTTCTGTAGGAGAATCTAGAAGGGTATCACCTAAACATCCCTGTTTCTGGGATTCCCAAAACAGGAAGTTAGAAATGCAAATCTAATGCCCTCAAGTAAGAGTCAAGACTTGAACCAAATTTATTCTAATCACTTATCTTCTAATCACTGAGCTACTAGGTGAAATATTTGTGAGAAAATGTTGGCATACATTTCTAACTGTAGGAGAGAGTTCAGAAATATATTTTGGAGATTTTCACATCTCTACAACTCACATTAAAGGACTTGAATGTCAGAAACATTGAACTCAAAACCCATCACCCTTTCTTCAGTTTTTAAGAATGTCCAGTCTGGGTATAACCTATCAGTTCTGGTAATTTCTGTGGTAGATCCTCTGTCACCCAGTGCGGAAAGAGATGATGCCATTTAATTGTGGAGTAAAACATCATGATACCAAAGCCTCTGCTTACCTAACCTGTAGCCACTCTCAAAAGTTACCCAACTGTCTAAATTGAACTTGCCTTTGCTGGTTCCTTTTTTAAAAATAGTCTACAATTCTAGAAAAACTTAAAAGCTCAAAGATCTTGCATTGTACAGTACTTACATATTTTAAGCAATGAAAGCTGTAAATGATGCATATGTTGGAATGACAATAAGACAAATGGAACCTTTCACTGGGAGAATGCAAACCAGAAGACAGATAGCTTGTTTTGCTTTGGGCAAGGCATGAAGGCAAACATTTAAAATGGAGAAACTCCTCTTTCCTTCTGTGGCCCCTCTGAGCCATTACATTAATTACTTGGAACTGTTTACCTCCTTCCCTTCATCTAGGCCCCAGGTGTCGACATTCTGGATACTGAAAATGAGTTTCACTCTGTTCACTAGGATAAAAAAAGAATATGTGGAAACACTCATCTTTTCATTTCTGAAATCCATGAATGTGAGGTCATATGGCATCCTAACATATATATCTTATACTTGCTTGTTTTTTTTAACAACCCATAATAGAATGTAAGAGTGTTAGGGGGGTCAGTGATGCTTCTCTTTCAGAGTACAATGAAAATATTTGTTTAGTGTTGTTGAAACAGCAGAGGCAGCTGGCAGTGTCTTCACATTTGTGTGTCTTCTAACACTTCACTAAAGAGATATCCCTAATTCTTAAAAAAGACAAATATCTACTTTTGCAAATTTTCTAACCTGTACTTTTCATGCAGTGCCTCCGATAGCTTTCTTCTGTGATCAGAATGTTAGCCTGTCTTTAAAACATGTCCTTAAATTACAGCCAGCCAGATCCAGGCATTCAGTTTTACATATGTGAAGCTAGAGTATTAAAGGAGGCATTATTTATTGAGAAAATAAACAATCAATCACATTAGAAAATTTTTAAAAAGTCATCACAGCAGAGGCTCAAAACCTCAATTTCTAAATTAGCAGCAAAGAGGACCTAAGATTCTTTTTGGTAAGCTGTCTCAAAGCTCTTGCTCAGAGCTCCCCTTCCAACTTCTCTCAAGGAGGAAAAAAAAATGAATTACACCTCTTCTTGTGCTCTTACAGAGAGGTTTTTCTACTATTGATTGTTTTGGAACACAAACAACAGACTGTGGGACACTAACTGTATAAATATCTTTAGATAATGAATAACAGAATCCGCGGCTATTTGCACAAAGCATATTCAACTTCTCCCTTACCAATAAAGAATATCAGTCAATCCCAGGGTAGCCCAGGTCATCTAGGGGTGGCTACTGGGGCTGGCTCTCTCCTGTCACAGCTGTCTGGCAGTGGGCCCACCCTCAGGAACAGCCAGCTGGCTTTGCTGTGCATTTCAGCTTCCTCCAAGTTTTCATATGGACCTGTAAAGCTGTTGAGTTTCTTTTCCCTGATCAGCTTATTTGTTGTCAATCCAGAGAATTTTCCCATTGCCATGACTGCTGCTGATGCAGTCACCTTGCACTTGGAGTTTTCTCCATGGCCTCTCTACTCTGACATTTCTGCTGGTCTGCACTGGCTCTTCAGAAAGATCAGATCTGTTATGTAGATTTTGTTAGGTTTCAGGTCAGTTCAGCACTTCTCTGTTCTGATCTTATCACTTGCCCAGATGCACAAGTTTCTCTTCTCAATCTGCTATCTTCATTAGAGCAACAAATGGCCTCTAGCAGACTGAGACTTTGAGAAAAAAGAAACCTTCCTTCACTTTCTCTTGTATTCCAATAGCATACCTGCCAAACTATATAAGCTGTTACAGGGTAACCCTTCATTTAGAAGATCTTTTTAGAGCACAGACACCTGTGTTAATCACTAATCATATATACAAAACTAGATTTTAGTCAGAAATATAAAACTTCTATGTAGAACTGTGACCAATTGCAAAGCAAATAGAAACAACTTATTCTACATTAATCTTCTGGTGTCAAAAGAAAGGTGTAAGTAGCATCTGTCACAAAAACAAAATTTAGAATTCCAAAAACGTAAATCCACACATTCAAAGGTTTTCAGAAGCAATTTTAGGAGTACCTCACTATAAAGAGTGAGTAATCTCAGAATAAAGCGATTACTTCCCAGAACATTTGTCTTCCCTCAAATTAAAAATACAATGTGTGCCCAGAGTACATAAGGACTTTCTTTGTATTTCCAACTGATAATCAACATTTTTTTTCTGGAGAGAAAGATATTTGGCCAAGCAAATATAAGAAGATATTGTAATTCATTTAATTATTTTGCTATATTTTAATCTCACTAGATTAATATACTGTTGCATTTAGTTACCCAGATGAGTGAAAGAGAGATCTTGTAAAACCTTATTTTTTTAATCCAATCATTTTTTACTATATGCTGTCTTCTTTTTCAGTAGGACAGTGCTAAAATATTTATAATGATATTCATTGCGTTATGCAACCTCATGATCTTAGTTACTTACAGTCTCAGCTCAGTAGTACCAGGTTTCACACATCTGTTGCATGAAAGCCTCTCCATTTTGTCTTTAATCACTCTTAACTTCTGGACTTTTTCTGTGATTGCAGTATCCTTACTGAGATGGGAATTTGAATGAGGAAAAACGGTCCATTTCCAGGGGAGATGAATTGAAGACCCTGTCATGTGTCACTGGTAGCATCTCTACACTGGGTTAATGGTAAGTGCAGAAGAGATCATTACTTCAGCTTCAACCACTCTTCTCAGATTAAAACAGTGGTAGTCACAGGGATAGGAAAAGACATTCAGCTGTTTGAACAGCTGTTTCTGTTCACTTCTGAAGAAAGACAGTCAAATCAGGTGCAGTCATGCCTGCTGGCTAGGTTGGTATAACAACCACTTAGTCATATAAACCATGGCCATCATCACATCTTCATGTTGCAGACTTCATTGTAAAGGCACTAACAAGTTTCATTCAGATGTTATTCAAATCTGCACCAGTTAATAGAGTCATCTCATTCAGTGTGAATTATTTGGTATTGAGCTAGACTCAAATTCATCTTCTTCAATAGCACACAATGATTTATTTATGCCCTATGACTAAGTTTTTCAGAACCTTCCTAAATCTTGTTGCAGCTTGTCAGGAGCTTCTTCCATGGGTGTAGTCCATGTCAGCAGTTAGCACACTAAAGTTTGCTGGCAGGTAAATTTATTACGACTGAAGCCTAGTCAGGCTGGCATCTGAGCTTGTGTCCTATTCAGGATGTGCAGGATTACTTAGACACTTGAAGCTACTAGTACTATTCCTGCATAAGCAACTTCTTGAAATGGGGCCTCATCACCTGTAAGGATGAACAGCTGCTGAGCTGAAAAAAAGTAAACAAATCCTCTGGTATGGAAATCTGTTTTACATTCCCTACTTAATGTGTAATACTCAACTAATTCTGCCTATACTGCCTGCACACATTCTGATTCTAATTCCCGTTAAATAATGTCCTAAAGTGTCAAAGTATAGAAGTCTATAAAGTGTATATACCTGAAAAAGATAATTATTTTAAAATATGTTTTCCTTGAAAGTGATTACATTAAGCATGAAATGTGTGATTCTTGCTACAAATGGAATTAGGCTTATTGTAAAGAATGTTACTGAATTCTTCTGCGTGTTAAAAAAGGAAGTTGGAATTTTTGAGGGATGTGTAGTGTTATCACTGTCACAATATTGGGGGAGAGGGAGGCTAAAGAGCTGAGACATGCTTTCCAATAAATACAGTGCTCTTCAGGCACAAAGACTTGGGAAGGAAACAATTCTTTCTAATTAGGAAAGTAATTTTAAGCAGAGAAAGATGTAAAAGCTTAAGGACTGTTCTTGTCAGAGAGAGATGTTTCAGAGAAGAATTAGGGCAATAGAGGATTATTGTTTTGTTAAGCCTTTGATTGAGATCTCAGACTTTCATCAGTTCTGTAACAATACAGGCAAGAGATCTAAGGCTCAAACACATCTCCAGAAAGGAGATCTTGGAAAAAGAAAATAGAAATAAACCCAGACTAGGATTTGGCTTGTGGGTATTTATAACGCCCAGTTGAGAGCCAAGGGGAAGTTTTTCCATGATCACCCCATTATTTTAAAAAAATGGTCAGGAAGAAAATTTTGCTTTTGTTTCCCCCCCAAAAAAAACAAAACAAAACAAAACAAAACCTCTTAGTTATTTGAAAAATTCCAGACCAGAACATAAAAGGTCCTTTGGAGGAAAACTCTGGAGTTGTCATTTAAAGGCTGCCCTGACTATAATCAAGATTAGAGCTTTTAATGAAGGCAAAGCTCATTTATCTGATCAGATCCTAACATAATGGTCTAGCATGTGATATTATTCTATATAAGTTACATAACACTTTTTGTTTAAGCACACGCTTTTTATTCAGTAGCATGAACAACTTTTCAAATCCTTAAGAAATACAAACAGATTTGAAGAGGAAAAATGATTATTTATTAACAAAAGGGAAAAAAATACACAAAAACAACAACAACTTTCTGTGACTTGGTAAAGATGAAAGCAAGACAGGAAACTAATAAAGAGGATCAGAGAACCTGGAAATAAATGTTGACAGACTTGTGTATGGGCAGTTTAAAATCACATACTATTAAGCATTAGCTTTTTGATTAAGTGTTTGCACACAAGATTGCTTTTCCCTAGTAAATGCTAGAGATTATCCACAACTCATTTGTGTTTGCAGGTTTTCTGTGAGTATGTGTGGGTACATCTTACCATTTATCAGCCACCACGCACAGAGGTCACAAGTCCCCTGACTCATTAAAAGACAGTGAGCCAATTGAAAAACAACTCCATTCTCCCTTGGGGCATCTGAACATATGGTGCAGGAGTAGTATGGTTAATTTTGAAACAGTCAGATCTGGGAAGAGGCTAAACAGTTGGACAAAAAGTGGGTAATGTAACTAGATACTCAGAGAGAGAACTCTTGTCAGCCAATTTTCCTGTTTTGACAACAGAATTGGTAGGCTACAGCTTCAAGCTTCTCAGGGTGTCTTATGAACCGAGAAGTAGACAGTAAGTTACAGTACTAAAAGCTATAGTGGAACAATAAAAACAGAAATGTGACCCTGCTCCCATGTGGAAATGTCTCAGAGCTTCATAAAATCAACAGCAACTGAATATACAGTGCTGGCATACAAAGACACAGAACATGATGTAGGAGCATTGTAGCATCAGCATGTTTGTTACTGTCAAAAAACACAATGACAGAAGAGAAATTTGTTGATTGACTCCTTACAGATCTGCCACATTAAATGTTAATAAATTGCACAATACAGGCTTGTAACATTTGCCATTCCACAACTTACAGACATTGTCTGAGTAGGAAGGGTGCTAGCTGGTATAATGCTTTTTGTAATGATGTGAAAATATGTTGCCAATTTCTGTTATCCAGATTACTTTTTTCTAGGACTTTTTTTTTTTAAAAAAAAAATATTTGCATGTTAAAAAAATAAAAAGTTAACCTTCTTGTTGCTTTATTAATCCTTCTTTTATGCTGGGAAGCTGCTGTTGTGTCACGGACACGTTTTGTCCATGAGGCTGTCTTTGAGCTATCATTCTGTATATCCTTTTCCAAGCTAAGGAACTGCAATACTTTCATCCGGCTTTAAAAATAAAATAGTCACTAAAACTTTTATACTTGAATGTAGACCTTAAGGATTTTGTTTAGAATGATCCTCTAGGGAACACAGTGAAAATAATATCTCTTGAGACAACAATGGAGAAGCTTTCATCAGCACTGAGAATGCAGCAATTCATTGCTTCTGCAGCCAAATAAATACTCTCTGGTTGGAAGTGCCATATATTCAAAATATTACTTTTTTTTTAAAAAAAAAAAAATCTTCCCCCCTTCCCCTAATCCTCCCTTGTCACGGTCTGTGATGAATTTTTACTTAATTCTGGTTTACTGAAAAACCGAAAAATTAGCCAATACAGAATACAACTTCAAAAAAAGGATACTTTACTGCATTGTGACAGTCTCATACTAACGTAAATAATGTTGTAGAGTGGAGAGCAGCACTTTTCTGTCTGTTTTATACTACAAATTCAAACTTTTCCATGAGGAAAAGGTCAAAACAAAATGTTAAAGAGTACACCTTAAAACTAACTTCTTCTGTGTCAGATATATAAACTCATTACTTTTTGTTACATTCTTAACTAACAAGCTGGAATTAGGTTTCAGAAAACTCTTCTTACAATATTTGCACAATGAAAGCATAATATCCAACAAGAAAGTATTTCTGCTACTTGGGGGGGGAGGCAATGGACAGATGAGACATTGGAATAGAATAAATGAAACAGATCTTTTTCTCCACCTTTACGAGCTGTACAGAGTGCTGAGAGGGAAAGAGTGCCACATACAATTACTTCCTTCCTTCTACAACACAACAAGAAGGAGAGTGCCTGATTTTGTTGTCCAGCTCCAGAAATAGATGTGTTTCCAACTTCTATGCATAAGGGTATGAGTGCATATACAGATGTAGCTATATGTACCCCGCTTATTTCCACATGCTCATACTCAATGGTGAAAGCCTACCTGTAACTTTGTCAGTCACCTGTAGCCTGCAAGCAGTTCAAGCATAGCTCCAGAGCCAGAGTTACGCTTTGTCATGAGGAGAGGGGCAGTGATAATGCACAGATAGACTAAATCCCTGAGAAAGGGCAACGTAGCTAGGAGTATTGAGCCTGCCATCACTGGATTGTACTGATCAAGTTGTGTGCCGGCATAGAGAAGACACCTGGAAGCCATTTCCTGCTTGTGAACTGATCTCCCTCCCCCTTCCTCTCAAATATAAGTACATGCAATGTGGCTTTTGGCCACAGTGAGTTTTTTGGATTTGTAGTGTCAGGAAGGTTTGCTTTAAAGGCACAAATCCAGCCCTTTCCTTAAATATAAAACTTCAAAAGACCATTATTTTTTTCTTTTGATGCCTTTTTTTTTCTTCCCCTCAGTGTCTTTTTGACTTCAGATTTTTCCAACTCTGAAGAAGTCTTTACAATTTCATCTTGGAACTGGCAAATCAACTTTAACAGAGTAAAGACTGCTTAGGTACTGACTTGAGCTTTCACACTGCCAATCCCAGAGCCACTGATTGTTGCTTTCTAGCTATACCTCACTAACACATAACAGGTTAAGCTTTACCCCTACTCCCCCCTTTCTCAAATACTTGAAGTTTCCTTGGCTGTGCAAAGTAAGCACATATTTTGTCCATGAGAATGTTTTTGAGCAGTATCTCTTCTGTCAGTTAGGTTTCTCTTGTGCATTGTAATTCTTGCCAGGAGACATCTCCTACTTTTTTTCCCTGTTCCTCCTCTGGAAACATTTCATTTGGCAGAATGATCTTTCTGTTTTAGCTATTGGGTAAGGTCTTGCCCACTTGAAATCACCAGGAGCCACTGTATTCAAACATGCCAAATTTTTTACCTCCTGTCTTTTAAAAGACTTTTCTATTAAACTGCTGGACTTAGAAAAAAAAATAATAGCAGAGATGGAGCACTTGTGTATTTCTGACACAAGTTTATAACCACCAAATTATTAATTTATCTTTTTGCTAAAAAGAATTTCAGGGTTCATAACTGAAAGCTAGAAAACAAATTTGTTCTTGAAAACAAATATTAAGAGAAAGCCAAATTTTGGGAGGCCAGTAAAAATTGTTTTGTAAGATCTTATACAGATTTTAACTCTTAAATATTCTTCAAGATTTTGAAAAATTACATTTTCTTAAAGATGTTTTTTAAACGTACAATTCATCAATATCATCACATTATCATCCTATTGCAGTAGTTATTTTAATAATTGCTTTTCATCCCTTTACTGGTGAACCATACCTGCAAAGTCTGAATCCAGGCTTAGCCTTCAAGTCTTTCTGGGGAAGGTAGGACTTTGTAGGAAAGTCACACTCTCACTCTTTAGAAACATTAGCGGTAACATAAAGCACAAGTCATCAGGGCACAGTGAGGGACGGGACCTGCGTAAGAAGCCAAACATGACACTAGCCAGCACAGCAGAAACCTCACCAGGTAGGGCCCTGTCCTACAGCAACAGAGCAGGGAAGGTTCAGGAGTAGCAGTAAGGGCTAATCAGAAATCCAGATACCAAGCACACCTATAGCATAGCTCAAGCAGGGACGGAAAGCCAAAGGCTGAGCTTAAATGAAGCCCCTGAGACCATGGGTGAGGTGGAAGCCCCAGGTGAGTCTGGTCAAGGCCATCATGTCCTATTAGTGCACTCAGAGCCCTGACATAAGTCGGTGGAACATCCAATCTCATATTTTCATGCACAAGCAAAAAAAAAAGGAAGAATTATGATTGTGGTTTGACCTGTGCTGCATTTTCTGACCTCTGAGTGCCTTATTTCTCAACCATGACATTACAGTAATGCTGTGTCTACCCGTAGTTTATATAAACACAGAGTATGTTAAACAACTGACTTATGATGTGATACTTTTGTTCCCACTGAATTCTAGACCATCTGTGTACTAAAGAATTTCTAGACTTGGAAAGCAGGTCTGATCTCTTCAGTTATTCACTAAATAGTTGCAGATATTCCTGGAGTATTCTTCTGTATGTACTTTGACATTTATATTTCATTCTTTTTTCTTCATTGCAATTAAGCATCTGATGGACTTGTACTTGAAAATTCTTTGTTCATCTTAAACCTTCAAAAAATCTCCATTTACATGCTGTTCAAATTATGAAAATTAATGCACACTTTTTTTCCAAAGACTTAGAGTTGCTATAGCAAAGTTTCAGGTCACCTGATTTCTGAGGAACAGTTTGGTTTATGCTTATTGATAAGCAATGTTTTCTTTTTCATCTTTTCCAAGCTGAAGTAATACATATTACTATCTCGTACTCTGGGACACAGAACAGGATATCAGCAGCACTGCAACATGAAATTAAAACAGGTGCTGTATGTACCTCCTGGAATAACTCATTTTCACTCTATAAAGTGTCCAGTCAGTGACCTGTATCCCCCCACTTTACAGGTAACAAAATGTATGATTCTCCTGTTGGCAGACAGAACATTTGAAGCACCACCAATTTACACAAAGTTCTCTCTGAGTAAATATGGGCAGAAAGAGTCCATTTCAGTGCCTCACAGGAAGGGATTTGGTCCCAGCAGACTGTTTTGGCATTGACTGGAGCATAGTCATTGTCTTCCCTCGGTCTAGCTGATTCCAGAACTGACGCTTTGTTTTGATTTTAATAAGGTAGTACGAATTAAAACAGCAGGTGCATAGCAACACCTTTTTAGAATTAGGAGTGTTTGATATAGGTAAATGTGTTTACCCAAGAGTAACATTGTTCATCTTTGGCTTTCCTCTCAGCCTGTACAATATGTATATGATACAAAATAATTAACCCCCTAGCTTCTGATTAAAGAATTGCAAAAAGTGTGTATAAAATAAGAACACAAAAATCACGTCAGAGAAGCAATGGGAGACCATCAGGAAAAGAGGAAAGACTCAGCATGGTCACTTGAATAATATCACTTTACTCTGCATTTCTTAATAGTAATGCTGTCAACCTTGGAAAAACTGGATATGGCCTGGTAATAAAAAGGTGTATCTGAAAGGAAAGAAAAACTATAAAGAAACTACACAACATTAAATTGAAAGAAAAGTATGGACGCAGACACAAGCAAAATGCAATTCACATCCAGTGGAAAATTGAGGGTTCATTGAATGCAAGGGTTAATGAAGGGATTATAAGAATGAACTCTGGGCACTCCAGTGGATTCAATTCCCCTAGATTGTTGGGACAACAAAAAAGCTGCATATCTTTGTCTCCTGCAATCGCTTTGTTCATTACCCTCTTAAATCCCCAAAACAAACAGCAAACAACCCAAGTCCTCCTGTCACACAGACATAGTCTTGCTATTATGAAGGTTCCACTTGTAAAAAATGCTCTTGTCTATTTCTGTGCTTTTTAACATTTTATCCTCTTACTAGGTTGAAGGTCAACAGAGCTCACAAAGAAAATATTGTAATTTGTTTCGTTAGCAAACAAGTAGTTTGCCAGAGACATGCTGCATCAGACTGCAATAGTGCAGGCTTTATGTTTAACCCAAGCCTGATTTAGAATTCTGAAAAGGCATCTCAAGGCCTGTTGGAAATGAATACCCTTTGAACCCACTTTAAGCACCCAGAACATCATCTACAGGGCCTTTGCTGCTTAGAGATTACAATTTACTTTTTGTATTCCTTAACATTTGTATTCCTATACATTATATCATATAAATATTCCTATACATTTTTGCTATACATTTTCTGCTACAACAGGTTCAATGCATCGTTTAGTTTCTCTTTCAGCTACTGGGGCAAACTGTTACATTCCGATTTTTTCTCATATATTACCAAGTAGTGCAAATCCTTTTGCATTCCTCTCCACAAGTCCAGCAGTTCTTTTGCTTACCTCAGGCCTGCTGTGTAATTCTATTCCCAGGCATTCACCAGTCTTTCCATCTTCAGCCAGCAGCATCTTCAGCTGAGGAAGAGAAAAGAATTTGGGTTATCACTTGATGCCTGGTAAGCTTCTCCCCACCTTTTCCTCATTCTACATTTTTTTTGGTATGGTGCCAGAAATGCAGCCACCCTCCAGTAACATCTACCAGCCATTTCAGATATTAGTAGTCAAGTTCCTAATTTGTTTGTCAGTTTGTTTCAGGGAATCGTTTTTGCAGATTTAAAGATCCTCCCACAGAACCATTACAATCAGACAAGCAAAGCAGACTGACAATCAGAACATGGAGTGGAACACAAGGAAGAACTTGGTGTAGGTCTTAGTCACTGGGACTTCCTTCCAGAGAGTGAGTCCAATGTGGGAAGTTGGTCTGTCTAGGTTGGTTCCAGCAGTGCAGATTCTTGTGTATAGTGGCAAGACTGCAAGGGGCAAGCTGTCAAACTAGTGTCTCAGGAAAGTGTCTCAGGTCCTTTATGACAGAGAGATTGTCTAGATTTAGTCAGATATCTGTTAGCAGCCATACCTGCTACCAAATCAAAAAACAAGCTCAATAAAGGAAGGAATGATTTAATGTCTAGGAACAGAGCAGGAAAGAGCGTTAACTGGGCTTGACAAAGCATAATTCTAGCACAGGAAGAACATGTAGAAGTATTTTTGTTATTATCTTTAGTTAACCAACACATAATATAAATTACCTGTATCACTGAATTTTCCAGTCTCTCCATGGCTTCTCTACCTGAACAGAATTTCATGTCTCTCATTCTGAATGATCAGACTCCACACTTTTTGATGGAAAACACCAGAGCTTAAAGACAAATCCAACCCACATGACAGAATGAGAAGTATTTCTAGAAGCTGTTTATTAAATACTATTTTTAATAGCTTTTTTTTTTTTTAATAGTAGTTGATCTCAGATATGTCTTGGTATTAGAACTATAATTGCATTCATTCACAGCAAGGAAACGTAATTCTTATGTGGACAGTTTCTCCAGAGTGGTAATAAGGTATCTTGATCTCGTTTCAGCTCTGTCCTAGCTGTTAATAGGCTGCATTCTGCAGAAGTGTCTCTTAGTCTAGTAAATTCAGATGCATTGTGTATGTGTTTTACAGGGGCAAACCTGTGTATCTGAAGTCAGTGAGCTTAAACTGTGCAGCATAATTAGAGGAATGAGCCTCAGGTTGCTTTGTAAAAACATTCTTTAATTGCTGGATTTTAGGATTATTGGATTAGAAGATTAAATGGGATGCCTGGAAATCTTAATTTGGAGCATCAAGTAAAGTAAGGCTTCTCATGAATGAGCACAATGTCTCTATAAACCTCAGTTTGAATCAGCTGCTGTAGTAGTTGTTTAAAGATATTTTCATGCCAGGACAATGGTGTACTGTATTTTCTTTGTTCCTTCCTTCCCTCTCTTTTTTTAACACAATTTTTAATTTTAAAGAACTTACCCTTTCTCCCTGAGAATCAATTACCAACTTTTGTATAGCCATGGGTGCTACAGTCGCTCTGGGCATGGTCTGTGAATCACTAAGCTTCCATGGCCATATGTTATTAAAGGAATCCTGATACCAACCAGACATTCACCTTTCAGTGGATGTTAATCACTTAATTACATTGCGATCAGTAAGCACAGCTACAATTTTTATGGCATTCTTTCATTTACAAGACAATCTTTCATCAGAGCATTCCACATTGGTTAAACAACATTTTGGGGTCCCAAAGATGGGATCTTTTCCTTTTTTTTTTTTTTTTTTTTTTTTTTTTTTGTTAGTGCAGGAGTGGATTCACTAGCAAGTGCAGTCTCCACAAATGGAACACAGAGAGTTGCTTTATCATTCTAGTTTATCTCATGTCCAGGGGAGACATAGCACTTCATTCCTTAAAGCGTCTGTAGTAAAGCTTTCTCCAGCTGCTAGTGCTCTCCCTGCTTGGTCCAACCTTGTGCATACTGCAGCTGTAACGATGAAAAACACAAGCGAGACTCTGTATATGCTGTATATATGTGTGCGTTTAAGCAGGAAAGTAACGTCACAGTGATGTGTAGATTATCATCAAGGAGGGAAACTTTGGGCTCTGGTCCAAATCCCTCTTAAGAAAAATGCTATGAACTTGGTCCTGTCAATATTGAGCAGATATACCTAGTGAATTTTGCTGGGAGTTCTGAACCTACAGTTTTAGAGTCCAGATGTTTCAACTGGGACAGTTAATGCACTAGCTATGTTGATCTTTCCTGAAGTGATTTCATAATTTTTAGAAAGATGACTTCAAATGAAAGAATTTCAGAAGTTATTACTAATACTCTGTCACCAAGTTCTGCAAAGTAAACAGAACAGGAATTTAGTTCACAAGCAATATGGAGGCAGCTGTGCTAGCTGTATTCCCAAGCCATTAACAGAAAGCCATCAGCACTTCAAAGTACCATATTCCTGTATCACATAGTATTTGCATTCAAAATAAAAGCCAAAACACTAAAGGTATCCCAGTGATGGAGTTCACTGTCTGAACAGTAGGATTGGTATGAGAAATCATATTTTATTTTCTGGAGTAAAAGAAAAAATACTCTGATGCAATTTTGGCATCTTTTAAAACCAACTGGGATTTTGTCACTGATTTTCACAAGGCCAGAGTTTTGCCTTTTGGGTCTGACAGTCCTTTCAGGATTTAACTGAATTAACAGAATTATATGTAGTGATAGCATTGTATTTTCAAACTGACATTATAGGAATAAAAAAAGATAGCAGTTTATCACTTCCTTCTTTGGTGACAGATCTCTGTCAAAAAGAAGTGTTTTCACTAAATGCCCCAGTATTATTCCCAAAGAGCATAATGCCAACTGCATGTGTTCTGGGGGTCAGTAGAACCATTGCTAACTTTATGTCAATTGATCCTTCCTGTGTACCACTGGCTCTAGAAAGCCAGTTGACTTTTTTGGCTTTTTTGCCCCTTAAAAGACATAGAAGGTATAGTTCTGAAGATTTTTCTATTATTATTTTTTTAGGCTTTTTAGGCTTTATTGCTATGACAATTCCCATATTTCTGTGGCAATAACTCCATTCCAGAAGACTCAAATTAAAAAATGGATTCTTAAAATGTAGCACCAAACACACCACAACATGATCTTCCTTCTTTCTCATGCATGTTAACTGTAAAAAGTTTCTTTGTCCAGAATGTGGCTCTGATTACATTTCTCTATCCAAAAATAAACACGGTGCAAAAAAGAAAGATACAGGCAGTGGAGGAAAGCCTGTCAGTGGGCCACCCTCAAGAAAACCTCACAAGATCTACTGTCTGTCTCTGCAAGCCATGGAAGAGCTGAAGAAGTGATCCCAGCTTGGTGGTCTTATTTTTAATTAAAACAAATGAGGTTCTTTCAGCTGCTGCAGATAAATATTTGATGAAAAGAGACAGGGACAGATGTCAAAAACTGCAGTAAATAAAGAGTAAGACCAGAAAAGCAAATGTTACAACAGCATTTTATATACGAAACAAAGCATGTTTACAAATTTCTGTCAAATATCTTTCCATCCAAGGCCTAATTTTACTAAGATCATTTTAAAAGCAAGAAAACTAATTGTTCATAATCATTTTGCTGACACAGAATGAAAATACAAACACATGTAGCTAAAGCAAAATTTAAAAGTCACTTTCTGATTGGTGATTCAGGTCAGTAGCAGGTAGGTGAACTGGTATAATCGAAACCATGAAAATGCAAACTATAGAGTTAGGAATGGATGACGATCAGAAATAAATTATTTGACTTTGAATGTGGTTAAGAAGAAAAAGTAAAAAAGTTGATTGCAGTGCATAGGAATATACAAGGAGATACTATAGAGGTATTTGGTCTAACAGTAGGCATAGGTGAAGACCGAGCAACATCCAGTAACATAAAAAAAAAATAAAAAAATGAGTTCAGATGAGAGATGGGAAACAAATTTTAAACACTGAGGAAAAGTAACCTCAGATTGTAGTGGGCTTTCCGTAATTCAGTGTAGTACCTTGACCCACACCCTTGACTTCTAATAACTTTGTATTGGTTGCGCTGAGAGGTATGGACCCCTGTAACAACTATAGGAGGTGCTTTGTAGCTTGCAGGTCACAATAAATGACCATAATAGCCTCCTTGGGCCACAGCACTTGTGAATAGGTAGTGTTCAGGATAACATGGTATCTCAAGTCTCTTGAAGTTTTCTGAAACTGACACAAAACACCTAATCCATGAGTCATGCAAAATACCTGCCTATTTCCTTATTGCAAATTTCAGACAAAATCAGACATCAAGTCTCAAGTGCAAAACAATTTTAATTTGGGTTCACAGTGACATATTAGATTTATGGTATTATGCTCCTTACAATGTATAAACATTACAGATTCATGGATGTCTGCTTTCTTATTTCTTTACCATAAATCTTATATACTGAAGATCCCGCACGATTGACTGGCATGCTGTGAAGGATGTAGGGCTCCTGAATTGTCCAAGTGGGGCAGTATCTCAAACTGAGCTACCTGATGTTTAGAAATCAAAACCAAATGACCTGATTTATTCCACTCAAAAGTTTTGTAAAATGCTAAAAGAGAGGGGGGACAGTCAAGTTCCCCATTAGACTGTCTGACAGATCTTCCTCATATCAGCCTAATGTTTAGATCTCCATTGATTTTAAAAAAATGAGATTTTCCACTTACTTTAATAGAGATAGGACTGGGCACTTTAACAGATATATATTGCCCAAGTGTTGAATCTGTGTGCAATTACATATTTTATTATAAATCCAAAATCTTTTGGCAGTGAAGAGACTCATTCATCAGGTATCACTCTGGTTGCCAGAATTACCAAATCACTTTTCCTGATTATAACATGTTAAAAATACAAGATAACATGGCAAGCAATTTAACCAGATGAATAAAAGTTTAAGATAATCTAACCTGTTACAAAGATACCTCATTACAACAATAATAAAATTTTCTCACCTTCATTTGAGGTCATGCCATGCTCATTTCTATTTGTTAAAGTAAATAAAAAGAAAGGCCTCCAAAAGCAGATAGGCAAGGCTAGGCTAGGCAGAAAGAAACAAAGTAAATATAACTTCTCCCTTCTGTTTTCAGCCAGTAGGAAGTACCTGTGATTGTGACAAACCCCATACCCTTCCACTTCCTGATCTCTAATAGTATAAACATAGCTCTTCTTGGCTGTGTAATTTGAGGAGTTCCTTTTTCCCTTCTGGCTTTTGGAATGATGAGGGAAGATGCCTGTGTGCAAAACACTGCAGAGTTTTTAAAGGACAAAATTCAGCATTTAGTACACTTGCAAAACCACCTTCATATACTGCAGCTACACCGTATTCATATACACCCTGCAGGCTGGCAGAGTCTCCCTCCTCATTTACCGCCTTCGCCAAAGCAGCAGCTGCATTCTGACACTACCTTCATATTCACATTTTTTGTGATTCTAACCTTGAATGCATTTATGCGGCACTTCTTCCCCACTCTCACTTGCCACATTCACTTTTTGCAGCCTAATTATTACCTATTTAGTCCCTTGATGCTGCTGGAAGTAAAACATGTGAAACTAGGGGAATGAAAAACTGTCCCATAGTAATACGAAGAGTCTAACATGGGAGGCGAAAATGTTCTCCATCACACTAGAAGGATTGGTAGGAGTTCAGCCACAAGCTAAATCAGTAGCTGATTCCTAGCCAAGTACATGAGCTCTGTAGGGTGTGGGTGTGCACATATGTGGGTGCATTTCATCCTTCATCATTCTAAATAAAATAATAACCTGATCTAAAGGCCAGTCCTAAAATGCAAGAAAAAATGAATATGTAGGCTACATTTACAAATAAGCTATGGTCTATGATTTTGCAGGATGAAATCACTGCAAAAATCAAAAAGGCATCTACTCTTGTAAAAAATGTTTTCCAGGGTTTCTGAAGAATTAAGAATATTTGCATTTAATTAAAAGGGAAGCAAAAATAATTTGTTACCAATACACAAAGAGAAAGGGAAGGCCTTGGGCAAGAAAACAATAGCTGGACAATTTTATTTGACATTTATTAACAAAGCATTTATAGATGTATGAAAAAAAATAATGCTGCTAGGAATTTGCTTTTTAAGTTTCTTGATAGTTAACAGGGCACTCAGTTACAGATAAGCAACTGGCAGCTGGTACTGGAATCATCATTGACTCTGTTTTTCATGAACTAAAATCAAGAGAGAGTTCACTTCTGCCTTGTCTCTGAAGTAGTAGAAGCTATGGATGCTGAGGAGACCATAAAAGAATTTTACAGTTTTTACACAACAGTACTTTTTTCAAATGGCAATTGCATAATCCTGCACCTCTTACCTGCAAAGGAGTTTACAGATAAGATGTAAAGGAATTATTCAATAAGGAAAGGGACAGTGTGACTGAAATTAAATAAATAAATAAATAAATAAAAATCCTGAAATAAGGATCAAATATAAAAAACTCAATAGCATCTTCACTGGGCACAAATTTGTGATCTGATGGAACCAACCTGAACCCGACAAGCTCTGAGAGATAACAGTTTGTCGATTTCCCATTTCAAAGGCACTGTGGTAATTGAAAGCTTCCAGATATATCACATGGAAATCAAACTTGCAGCAAACAGCAAACTTTCTGATAAAAGCCTAAGCCTAGTTCCATTGAAGTCAATGACAAATGCCAGCAGCTTTCAATGGAACTTGAATGAAGCTCAAGGTGAAAAACAGCTCTAAGAACAGTGGTAGTCAACTAAATCCCCTGTTAGGACAGAAAAACTGGGAGAGGATTCTTCACATCAGAGATACCTGTGGTGGGAATTCACAAAGAGTGACTTTCAAGGCTCTCTGATACTGAGCACTTTAAGAGACCATTAAGGAAGCTGACAACGTTCAGCAAGGTCAGCATGTCCCCAGTTTGCATGGCATTACCATGTTCTGCTGAGAATTTTCATGGCACCTGACAGTAGTTACCCCCTTTATCTAGTCTCAAGCAATCTACAGGCTATCAACACAAGCTGCAGCCAAACTTGTACTAGACTGTAAACACAGTGTGGCTAATGAAGCAATTAATAAAATGAGCAGGCAGAAGAGGCAATGTTTTCTCTCTTTTCTGAGTGTAAGGAGTAGAAAGAAGTGGAGAATGTCAAACTAAAGACGTTCAGTGCAAGACATGAGGGAGGCATGGATCTGATATGCATGCTACTTCTGTATGGCTCTGAAGCTGAATATGATTCTACAGCTAGACTATGATTCAGCCTGAGATCAACAAAGAATGACTACACCAGATTTACACATTGCAATTGCAGATAAACACTCAAAATACCCTTGTGTGCCCAGTTCTGTGTTACTGGAGCTATGTCTAAGATGTATTGCCATATACACATGAAATTGAGCAATTTTTCTAAGGAAATTCCTTTCTATTTTACAGAATGCAAAGAAAATGGATGGGAGACATGTTTGGTCTTCATAATCATCAATGATGCATTTCATTGAGTTTCCACTACTGTAAAAGGCTTTTGTGCTAGGTGAAATACAAGCGAAGAGGAAAGAACAATTTACTCCAATTCCTTGTTTAAAAAGTTTAAGAGAAGGCCCCATAATCATTCCCTTCCCTCTTTTACAGATAAGGTTAAGTCAGACAGAAATTAAAGGACTCACCAAGTTTATGCAGCTCAGTCAGGATTTGAACTCAGAACTTTTAAGTCCAACCCCCCAGTGCCTCAACTACACATTCATTTTCTTCTTTGTATTCCCCAGTCTTAGGCCATGTGGCCACTATTGGTAAAAATGAAAAACAGGTGCAGATCCAGGAACAGATGGGAGACCAGCCCTGGCTGATCTCTGGAGGATAATACAGGGTTGCTTTCTGGCAAAGAGGATTCCAGAGAACCACAGAGGCAGCACCCCTGCCCTAAAAATGAAGCTGCTCTGCCACACAATAAACATTATTTCTACCAGCCCAGCAAGTGGGAGTATTGAGGCATGCACAGTCTGTTGTCTGTCAGCAAAGGACACTGCCTTACTGACCTCTCAGACTTGCAATATTGACATCTTTGTTTTTCAGGCATGCCTATAAAGTTAGTAGGAGACTAACTGCAATTCCATTCTTTGTAGTAACTGCAGCCAACATTTTGCAGTTGCTGAAACATGAAATTTCTTCCCTTGAATAGACAACTTTGGAATGTCTGACCCTACAAAAATGCCATTAGTCATATGCAGAATCAGTCTCTGGGAAAATCACTAGTGGTATGAAATAAATCAGGCAGGTAAGATGAATAATATATTTATTCTGGATCCATAAGACCGGATCCACTTTTGATTTCTAGTTCATGTGGAACTGATGACTTAGTCTGTAATATGTGGCTAAATGGAGAACTTGGACTGCTTTCTGAGTGGGAAAGTGATAGAAGATAACTAACAGGGCAATTGCATGGTCCTAAACACAGGACAGCTGGCTAAGATGCAAAGTCCTTCCATGCCTTATGTGACCCACGGATGTGATTCCTATAGGTGACAAGAAACCTTTTTCCTCCATGCATCACCTGCAGGCATACATCTACCAACAGGTTTAAAGAAGTCATGGCATTCTTCAATTTCTATGGATCCACACAGAACATATCAAACCTGAGAATACAGCTTATGCAAGAGGACAGGGTTTCTTTTCCTCCTGGCAAAAATACTCTTTTAGTGCTGTGTCTCAGGTTAGTAAATCTTGCTGAAGCTGCCTATTCAGCAAAAATGCACATCCACTTGTGCCAAGAAACTCAGATAGGACCTGCTTCTTTAGGCTCCATTTAAACTGGGGGTACAAAACCTGATTTGCAACTTTAGACCAAAAAATACTGCTAGTATATATGCATTCTGCTCATGCTGAATTGTAAATCAAAATAGTTGGGAAAATCTATCTTATCCCAGTTTTGGTCAGGTTTTGTAGGAAAACATTCTTCACACATGACACTAATAGAATTTAACAGTAAAGACCACCCAGGACACTGGGAATCTCAAACTGCTTGGCCTCAGGTTCTCTGTTTTGTTCTTCTCAGCTTCATGTGTGCTCTTTGAGAGACAAAAAAGAACATTTGCATTATTTTGAACTTGGATTTCTCTTTCAGCCGAACGTTCACGAAATCAGCCGGTCCCAGAGTTGGAATGTTCCAAATCCCCATTTGGAGCTGAGTACATATGTTACGGAGTCAGTTGTGACACCACTTTATAGAGAACAGACAATGAGTTTTGGATCTTGTGAGTACCTTTCCACCCTGTAAAGAAGAACCCTTCCCCCACTCTTTTGGAAACATCTCAGTCTGTATTGGAAACAGAGGATGTAATTTATTTTTATCGCTTTCCCTGTCAAACTGGCCAAGTGCCACAGGTTTCTGCTTTCAGATGTAGCAAGAGGCAGAGGAGTCACAGTGAAGCACCATTTATGTCAGTGGCTCCTCCTCTGTTTTCTTATCTTATTTTTGTGGCTACCTACTGAGTTACCTTATCACTCCTTATAATCCTGCAAAACTCTGCAACTTGACCCCTCCACAGAAAGAGCTGACCTGCTTAGACCTCCCTGCTCCCTACTCCTGCTCCCTTCCTTGCAGAACAAGTTGCTCTGTGCTTTGTTACTTTACAGCTCCTTTCTTACTGCCTATCTTACCCCCTCACTCCTCCTTTTCCTAGCTCATTACAGTATATTTCCTAGCTGAATGTGCACTCGGCTGTGTGGCATCCTTGGAGTACGCTTAATTTCTCACTGTCCAGCCCGCTCTTTCATGTCTGATGAAGAAGGATACATCTTCTTTTCCATCTCTTCACATGTGCCTATTAATTACTCTCTTCAGAGAGGCTGTTTACTGACTATCACTCTGTTTACAATTGAATACAGCTAAACATTTGGTCTTCACAATCCCCCCCTTCTACACCACCCACCCAGTTTCTTCCCAGTTGTTGCAAAATAGATGTCTCCAAATCACTTCATAAAATCACAGATGCAATATACTTACTTTCCCACACCCACCCTCCTGCTCTCAAACACTGTTTTCTCTTCACTTAGAGAGAAGTAAAGTAAGTCTTTATATTGGTATTTCTGTCTCCAGTTCTCTAATAAAAACGCAGCAGTGAAGCTTAACAATTTGACCTGTTGCACATATCCTTACCTTGTGAATTGTGGGACACCCAGAAAGATCTGTGAGCTTCACATTTCTGACCTGTGAAGAAAAAAATATGAACTCAGTACAAAATACAAAAGTATGCCCACTCAAATGGGACTATGCATAAACTGTACATATGGTTCGTGGGATCAAGGGCCTTTGGGCGGAGGGAATTTTAATAGGATGGGGTGACTAAAAACTACTCCAGCAAACATATAGAAGGGAAGAATTATATGGTTATAATACCGCAACTTAGATCTAAGATGAAAATTCCTTCAGATGTCCTTCTCATTGTTCCATATGGAGCTTAAAATATTACAGAATAATGTGAAATAAATTGAAAACATATGTGGGCTAAATCACGGTGGTTTTTTTTCTTCTAATGAACAGGTTATTGATAATCTTTTGCCATTTGTATTTGTGACAAGGAAAGAAGCAGATACCTTAAAGAGTTTAGGAACTGATTTATGACGAGGTATATGAAGCACACCAAGTGTGGACATGACTAGGAAAGAGTGAGAGGAAAGCGGCCAGTAAGAGGAGCATGCATGGTCCAACAGTGGAACAATCTCCGTATCCCAAAATCATTTCATCTGTGTCTTGGCATGGCATCCTTATCGGTACAGTTAGAGATGGTT
The DNA here is from genome assembly GCA_011074415.1 of Stictonetta naevosa. NCBI lineage: Eukaryota > Metazoa > Chordata > Aves > Anseriformes > Anatidae > Stictonetta > Stictonetta naevosa. The sequence continues at coordinate 3,643,301 of CM021706.1, read as the reverse complement.
ACACAGGTTGCCTGTTGCTTTCTAAATTCCTGTTTTTAGCACCTATTACTTTACAGAATTTAACCATGGGAACCATCCTGAGAATTTGTGTTGAAATCTTTAGGGTTTTGCAGCAAAAATAACCTAGCCTTTCTGATAAATTAACAACTGTTGGTTTGTATATATTTCTTCTTTGTTACAAATATTACAGAATTTTACTGCCCATAAATTACTGTTTGCAAATGAGAATGGTAACAGTCTGTTACCAAGGGGCCAGGCAAGAAGTGGCACAGGTATGAGGGGTAGAACTGCCTCTAACAGCTGTGGAAACTAGAAGAAACCTAGTATTGTTAAATCTCACCACTGCTCGTCACGCTGGCATGGTAGGCCTATATTACATTAATAATTTCATTAGGTAAGCAGCAGGGGCATCGACCAGGAAACTGAGAGTTTGAAGCTTTTTCATAACCAATATTATTTAGAGAATATATTTGGAGGCAGTAGAATCGAGCTGGTGGTGCAGGGGCAGGGGAACAGGACAGAGGCAGGGGAAGATGGTAGTCCAGGAAGACCAATGGAAGTGTGTGGAGAAAGCTCAGTTTGCACAACCTTACAGTTAAAAAGCCAACAGTTACAGAAAGAGTAGAGTTAAGCAGTGTGCAATTTTGGTTATTTTTCATCAGTTATCCTGGATATGTAAAATAACTAAGCCAGAAAAATAGACAGCAAAGTACAGCAGACACATGCTATTTTTGGTTTCATTCACACTTGTTTCCCTTATACCCCTGATGCTCCTATAAATGCAGCTTCTGTGTTTATATATATATCTATATATAAAAATACTTTATATCGAGAGCTCTATTGATACATTTTTTATACTTCTATATAACAGGATAATGACAGGCACTAATTTATATTGGATGTAGTTATTGTACTTGAATTTTATGACACATTTACTGTTCTTGCGTGCTAGAAAAGGAATGAGCATTTAAAAAAACTGTGTATAACTACACTTTCAGCTATTAATCATATAAACAAATTAAATGGACATTTAATTAAATGTTACTCTTTTAAAGCTAGAAACAGAGCCATGGACTTTAAATTGATACTGTGTGCATTTGTTTTAATTAGGTAGTGTTAAGAATTAATGGACTTTAGCTGCTATATTTATAATTAAATACATTAGCATTTACGTCTTTGTATCACACATAGGAACATTTGTGAGCTCTCTTCTTCTAGGTACTGTACAAACACAACTTAAAGTGTATCTGCAAGACTTACTTCCTTTCTTTGTCACCTTTAAAAGAAAATATTGCGATACCTTCTTCAGTTTTTGCAAGTGTCCACTGACTGTTCTGATGACAACTAAAAACATGCTCAGTTTTTTTTTTGAGATGGGTACTTTTTGTTCTAGCAAACCGAGGTTCTAGCTTGAGTGAATGAGGTGAGTAAACATGAAGTCCACAAATGCCCCCAAATGACTTGTCTGATTTTGAAAGCAGTGTTTCAATGGTCAGAGAACATCATTCAAGAGTAGTCTGTAGCACCTGTTCAGCAAACAAAATTAAGCCAAGAGGAAGGGGACGAGATGCTGATAAGGGTATTTCTTTTTTGAGAGATTTATTTAAAAGGTTGTTCTAATATAAAAGTTGAAGGAAAAACAAACAAAAACACAAACAAACAAAAAGCTGATAAGAACACAGAAACAATTTGAACAGGAGCAAGTAGCACAGGAATAGTCTCACCAATTTGGAAATTATCCGCTCTGTTCTTTGAAATATGGATTGGAAGTTTGGACCTAAGCAAATGATCAGATATGGAAAACTATTTGGCTATTTGATGTCTTTCTAATAAACACAAATTATGGCTAGTGGTTGTTTCTGCTTCCGTGATAAGTTAATGCTTCCAGTACTGTTTGTCTCTGCTCATTTAGGAGTGCTGGGGAGTAAAAGGCTGAGTGATGTTCTATTACTCAGACTTCTCATTCTACAGCTGGATTCTTAACTTTGTTTGGAGAACTTATTTTTGTAATGACTGCTACAGTTGATCAAAGTTCTTTGGTCATATTTGAATATGAAACACCAAACTTCTACATTTCCACCACCAGTATTTCTTTCCTCTGTGCAGGCTGGATAGAGAGGACACGAGTAAGCGCACAATTTTGTGTCAGAATTTCTGTGAGTGTAAGGAACCACTGAATTTCTTTGTATGTAAATAAGTGACCTAGCAAACTAGATCAATCTGCTCTGGCATTTCCCAAGTCTTAGCCATTAACATTTAGCAAAGGCAGACAGAAAAAGCCTCTGCAGACAAATAAGAAAGTAGGGACAAAAATCTATGTTACCAAGTTAGCAAGAAGATGGTGTGTATTCATTTTGTACAGAAGTTTTACTATGATGCCCATTTACTTCCTCTGGGATTTTTTAAAGATGGGAATTATTGAGTTTTGCCAAACAAATGTAACTTAATATGTTATTCAGAGCTTTGAGAGGAAGAGAAATAGCACAGAATTTGCTCCAGCTATATGATCTGCATTGATGTCTCTCACACTTTTCTGTAAATCCAGGACTAGCAGGAGTCTGTCTAATGTTGACTGAATTTTGAGCTAATTGGAAATTACTCTCATCTGTTCAATCACATTTAGCAACAGTTACTTTTCTTATTACTGATGTAGTTTATATTTCATTCCTTTTCAAAAAATCACTATTTCATTTAGATGATACTCTAAAAAAAAGTAGATCTCTCCTGAAAATGAAACTGCTTTGATGTTCTTGTTCCTCTGTTTAACTGAAATAACCAGATTTCCGAAATATTCAGCACAGCCACTGACTTTCTAACAGATCTGCCCTCCAGGATCAGATCAACTTTTTGATGAGATTTCTATCTGGATATTTGATACCACTCTAAGATTTGTTTTTATTTTTTTAAATCAGTTCTTCATTGTCAGCATTAACAGACACTGTTAATTGCCTCGGAAAGTTTGAAAATTCAGGATTAGGAGAATTGATAGGGATTCCTTTTACAACCCAGATGATTTGCAGTTTTGGAGCCTTAGGCCTGATCTGTGCAGTTTATGTCCAATACAAACATTCCCAGGTGGCTGCAATCAAACATCTACACCAGCTGAAGTCATGCCGAACATGCACATGCAGTTGCTTGGGGTATCACTTGAACAGGACATTTGTGTTTTCACAAGGGGATAAATTCTCATGATTTTGCTATGGCATCCATGTTGATGGTGGGATTAACCATTCAGTAAAACAAATGTTGCTGAAACAGTACAAAACTCTTCCTGCAAATGGCACCTGACTTATCTGCAGTTTGACAGAGGAGACCCAGAGGAAAGAGAAGAAAGGAGGATTGTTGCAGTCCCTGTTAGCACCATTTCTGCACATTCTGCCAGGTCCCATACTCTGCATGCGGCACCGCTTCAGTGACGCTGCCTTGCCACAGCGGGCAGGCGAGCAACAGGAGGCAGGGCAGCCCTCTGCAGGGCTGCGCTGGGCTGCCAGGCTCCATCCCCTGGCTGGCGATGCCCCGGGACCTGGGCAGCCGCACCGTGGAGCTCAGCTCTGCCTGCACCTTGCCTTAAATCATCTCTGTTGGGCCTTCTTACATCCCATTCTGGAAATGCTGCTAGGCTTTACAACTGGGACATGTTATTTCTTCCTTCTACAGGACATTTCAGTGTCAATAGGTTACCTATACTAGAACACATAAGGTATGAGTGTCACCAATGAAAAGCAAAAACAAACTTTACTTTCTAGTACCTAGGCTTTTAAAAAGAGATTTGTGTTTTGGTTTGCCAAGATTTCCTGATGTTAATGGGGAAAATGTTAACTCTTCTATGAAGAATCTAGAATCATATTTTTAACAGTTTTTACCTAGTGCTGGATAAAGAAAGATGGAGTCCATTTTAAGACTTTCCCGATGCTTAAGTTTACAGGAGAACTTACTGCAGTATTGCAGATGCTCAGAGATTCTTAGCATGATCTTATCTACTTAAGGGTATCCCAACATGCCCCTCTTCCAGTCAAAAAAGGGAGTAAGTAATAAAATGCAGAAAAAGAAGGAAATGTAAAAAAGGAGGAATGAATGATCAGTGATCAGAAAATATATGCAAACAAGATAGCAAAAGTGTGGCAAAGAAAATAAAGAATGGGAAAATGCCATTTTTACTGTCTGAAAATGTGACAGACTTGCAAGACTCACTCAAAAATAAGAGGACAGGAGTGATGATGAATACTCAAAAGCCTGGATTTAGAATTACTACTGGAATAATTTAGAATTTAAGATTCTAAATTGAGCTGGGGAGGGCACCAAGGCATCTTTTCCACAGCTACTAATAAATGTTAACAACAGAAGCACACTTACCTGGCTGGGCCTCATCTCCCATATTTGGCTAGACCACCTTAGGGACGTGCCTGTGATAGAAATTCTGACATATTAGAAAGACTTACCGGTATAACTACACCGACAAGCCTTTTACAACCTAAACTAGAACATAACAATCATCGCAGAGAACGGACGCTACCAAGCATGGGATATGAGGCAGCACACGGTAGCCATGCTGACTGGCATACACCACATTCAGTTAAACACCCTAAGTTGTATGTGTGGCATTTCTATCTGCCTTTTTGTCTGATGAGTTTTTCCCAGGGATATTTACTTTAGAGGAACGTTGAAGAAAAACGAAGATTCTACAAAACTGAAGTTGCTTTTTGCTTGAATTCTGTAGCCTAAACAGTTGTTAATTAGAAATTGCATGAAGATTTCTGTCTGATTTTGTACGCTTTGACCATTGTACACTTCTGTTTTCTTTCATTTGCACTAGGAGGAAGAAAAATGGTAGGAAATATGATCATTTTTATTTCAAGATTAAGCCACAGACATTTTTCCATATAATCTGCACAGGTGCATGAAACAATTCAGAAGCAACTCAGCACTGTACACTTCAATGTGCAAAGGGGGCTTAGATCTTAGAAATCCGTCTTAATGACAGGCAAAGTGAAGGAGCAAGACACAGCAGTAGGCACGCACCTACAGGAGCGGCTTCTGCCCTGTTTGCTATCTGCCTGTGCAATTCCTTTTGTGAACAGTGGCCCACGCAGGTTAGGTGCTGCTCCTCCTCAGCTCAGTAGGAATTTTTGCATTGGCTTCAAGAACAGCAAGACCACTTCTCACACCTGCCACTCACGCTGTGTGCTTTGAAAATGTATGTTAGGTTTTATTTGGATAAAGGCAGATGATGCTTTGGCAGTGTTTTTCAAGCAGCACATTACCTAAGAGGAGAGAGAAATGTAAAAAACTCACTGATTTACCATGTTAAAAAAAGATGGCACATTTATTGCTACATAAATGTTATATACATAGTGTTTTCTGTTACATTGACAGAAATTTTTTGAACTTCTTGCTGCTGGTTGGAAAGGTTTATCAGCAATACCTTGAAATTTGACACAGGGTACAAATCTGCAATAAACCAACAATGGAAACTGGAGAACAAGATGAGAAGCAATTCATCTCGGACAATTAGCTCTTACAATACTCCATAGGTACTACACGGTATGCTAGAACCCTACTATGGTCTTACAATGCTATTGTAAATTTCTGATATTAATGAACAGGTTATGGTAAATAACCCTACATTTTTACTACCTAATATAGTAAAATAAAGTAAGAAACTTTTTACTGAAAACTTTTTCGATTTCAAAAATCTAGAAAGAGTAATATTTAGAATTCAAGAAATTTTCTTACAAGATTATTGTATAAAAGACTAGCTACAGTGAAAAATAAGCCAAATGTTTTTTTCTTTCTATTTTATGAAGGAAAGCTTCTGGGCATACTGCAAAGTCTAATATAGCCAAAAAGACAACAAGCTTAGAAGGAAAAAGGCCAGGCAGTGGCACGTGATCACTTTCACACGTCATAAGCAACAAATTTTTTTAGCTGATAAACACTGAAATGAAGAACAAGGCCACAGATATAATCAGGTGTTATTGATGGTATATGCAAATTAAAGTAATAGAAATGAGTCCACTAATTTCACAAACTGTTTTGTTAGGAACCATCCAAAACATGAGCTTAAATTCATTAGTTTATTTTAACAATCCAGCTTTTGTTCTTTCAAATTAAATGACTTCATAAAAAATATTTTGTTCCTGGTTTGTGTGTGAACCAATTGCCAGTGATGAAAGATGCACTATATAACAATAGCTCAGACAACCTTGGCTTAGGAAATTTCCTCCCATGGTCATTGCAGTGGAAGACAGTTTCCATGGAAGTTCAAAGGGATTTTAACCATTTCAACACATTTGTGACAAAGGAATACTTATGGACACTGTTCTGGTGGATTAACATTTTAATGCTAATATGGCTTGGGAGGAATCATTTGTTTGCACTTGATTCACATGGATTTTTTTCTCCACTGACAAGCCATACAAAAAATGACAAGATAATTGATGTATACAGTAAGGAAAAGTTGGTGACCATTGCTCTTATATTCCATTAGTTAAATAAGCCCACCTTACTGGTGGTGGTATCATCACACTACCTGCCACGGTGAATTTAGGATTTTACTATTCACCAAAATTGCAGCCTGAAAAAAATCTCCTTTGTATTTTAATGCATTTTGTGCTTACATACAGCTAACACTTTACATGTACTATATGTAGTACTTACTGCTCGGAAAACAAAGCAACTCTAACAAAGTAGATTCTCCCCACCCAATTTACACTTCACGTTACAAGCTTTACTATGAAGCCTAGAAGCCTAAAAAGGTTTTGTTTATAATTAGAAAAAAAACATTTGAGGAAAGTCTGAGGGAAAATAAAAATCAATTTTTAAATCTAAGAAACGTTATGGTCACAGTATTGCTCCTGCCTGCATGCAGCCTTCAGGAGGCCTCTTACTGGCTTGAACCATGGAGCTCAGCATGGAAGGGAACTGTGACCATAACTGTTCAGATTACCAGAGACCAAAAATAACATAAAAAAAGCTATACCAAGGAATAGTTTCCTATTGCATGGAAAACACTAGTCATATGGCAAAAGGAGAGGAAAGGACAACAAAAGACTTTTCCCTTCCTTTTTTAAGACACTAATAGGTATGCTGGGAATGCTACGGGTCGACGGTTGTCACTGCTTTGTTCTCTGAATGTGAACAGCTTTAGTAAATGCTGGCATCCAGCTGAAATTTTATCAGCTTTTAACATGTTAACTTTTCCCTTTATATGTAGACCTTTACAGTTCCATAACAATAAATAAAATTTGTAGTTACAATGCATTTGTCAATTCAGTTTAGGCACAAGGCAACTTCCACAATGAGTGGAGAGATCACAACAGTCTCTGATTGTGCAGAAGCGACACACTGCTTGCAACAGAATGATATGTTCAGAGTATTTCACGGGCTGAAATTCTATCTGAAGATCTTGTATCTTCAATCCTGATGCAGGTGTTGACCAGTAGCTTTGATCATAAGATTGCATTTGGGTTTCTTGCTTCAAGTGTTTTCTCCTGTCAGGTTTGTGTCTTCATGTAACGTTAGTTGTCTGTGTCCTTGTGAAGAAAGGTCACCTTCTGTGTATCCTACCAATAATTCTGGAATTCTAGAAAGAGATTTGGGAGAACAAAAGAGTATTAGGAAAAGAAGCATAATATAACACTATTGAATGAATTTTAAATGTAATTTAGGGCATTTTCAGTTAGTTAAGTGCAAAAGAAAATCAGGGGTCCGAAGTCTTTTTCCCAAAAGCATATCCTTCACACACAGCAATTCCATAAAAGCTAACAGATCTCTGATCTCCTGATGGGGAAGGTAAGGCAGCTCCATCACCATCCTGCTCAGTTATTGGCCATCTGCTATGAACCACATTTACATCAACAAACTAGTTTTAGCCATGCAACTGAGCAGTTACTAAAAGCTTCACATGCTAGAAACAAGTTATAAAAACAGGACACTTTTTACTTTTCTACTGTAAAAGCAGTTAAAAACCTTTAGCACAATTCCTGAGATCAACAACTCCGTTTGGTTAAAAATATGTTATGTAACTGCTGTATTGGGGTTCTCTCAAACTAATAAGGATGCCAAACTAACATGAAGTAAACCAGATCACAAATAAAAGCTAGATAACGGTCTGCTTTTCTGAGAGTTACTGATGTTGAACAGCTTACCCTCAGAAAAACTGTGTATTTAGACTCTCTGGGTATAGGAGAAAGATTATCATCTGTGAAACTCAGACATAAGAAACTGCAATTTCATTCAACTTTGACTCTTGTACTCGTATTTGTAAAATGTGCAAGAGACAGTACCTAATTTAAATCACTTCTGTTGAAGGTAGGCATTACCCGGTACCTAAAGAGCCTGTAACAATCTTTTCATGTCAACTTCATGCTTTATTCATCTTGCAGAATTATTGCTATTTCATAGTGCTGTGTTTTTGAAAGTGCCTCTTATGAAAGCAAAGATAAACTTTTGAAACATGGCAAGAAACAAAATACAAGATCTGTAAATCAAGAATTATCTAACAAATCAAAAACAGCCTTTTGCTCTGGTATGAAAAAAAAATTAAATTCATATTACCTTATTTTCCTTAAAAATAGACAAATAAATAAATCCAGCTAGCTGATGAAGAAAGAAGCTGCCTGTACGAAAATGGGGGAAGTACTAACTCAAATAAGGCTTGATTTAAATGCCAGTCTGTTGCTTTGTAAAGAACACCAGGAAATAATACACTTCCGTGGGATACATTCTGGCAAGATACTCTTACCTTAAGCTAAAATAGAAATGAAACTGTCTACATAAACAACAACAGAAGCACCCTGCCAAAGCATAAAATTTTCAGATGATTTCAGATGAAAATCAGGGCACCGAACAGCACTGAACCAGATCTGTGCAGATAACTCTTTTGAAAGTGGCAACAGCACTACTGTTTTTAAGACATCGAATATCTAGCATTTTTTCCTCGTTAAAGACAATTTTTTCCCACTTAACAAAGAAAGATAAACACCACATAATAAAACCCAAATCAACAATTTCAGAAGGAAAAGACTCATTCCCATAAGGCCTCCCCACCAGCCTGTTTTAAATGAACCATCTCATACTGAACTATTTGGAGCATTTGAAAACACTCTTTTGTCTTGGAAAGCTGTTAGCATTGCTTTTTAAATCTTAATTCACGGTCTCTATTAGTGGAGATAGCTAAGGTAGTTCGCCAACTCTGTTGGGCAAGTGACAGGAGTGAAATGCCTGGCCCTAAGCCAGACAGCAAACCTCTCTCGGATGAGAAGTACCTCCAACTGCTTCTACCAGCCCTGGGACACAATGCACGGATTTTGAAATGAACTGAGGTGATATTTAGACCACTTAAAAATGTATAATTCATCTCTACTATTCTTGGCTTATCTAGCAGGCTGTTATCTATTCCTCTCATGTCATGCCAAGAAGGCCACCTGAGCCAAGAGACACAACCATCAGTAAAAACAGATGCAAATGGAGAGAATTTCACTAAAATTTCCTGGTTTTCTGTTTTATTATAAAACTACATAAATCTGCATGCTTTTGCTCATGCTCAGAAATAGGGAAGTATTTAGCAGCATCAAGAAGTTTGTACTTATGACAGCTCAGTAGCTGAGAATAAACATATCTAGATCTTCCGAATTTTAGCCAATAAAAAGCAACAAACAGAACAAATGTTACCAGAGCCACCCCGCTCTAGACAAGACATACCTGGCTGGTGTTCACATATGACCCATAGGGTTGGTAGTTTCACTCAGGCCAGGGTGGCTTCCTGGGTGTGGTGTTGGCGGCTCTGCCGATACGGCAGAAACTTTTTCTTCTTCCCTTCTCTTAAGGCAGGCTGCTTTAGGATTTAGGTTTCGCTCTGTAACAGAAAAATGATTCTTAACATCCTGTATGCTGATACCAAAGGGAGTATCAACACATTAATCACTGCAGTAAAAATAGCACTGCAGCTTCCCTTTCCTGAGTACTTACAGCCCTGTGTTAAAGCCCAGGTGCCTAAAGCTGCAGACGAGCCCTACTGAAAGTCCAACTCATAGATCAGTATTTTAAAACAAACAAATAATAATAATAATAATAATAAACACAACAACAAAACACACAACTTACTACCTGCCTAGGTACACCTTCAAAAATATTGAAGAACAAAAAATTGCCTCCCTTGTTACAAAAAGTAGCTAGAAGTACAAGCTGAGAGAACAATGTCTGCAATTTACAACAAAATGAAACACATTTTTGCATTTTATGCTGAAGTCACACCAACCCTTCTGACATCACACTGCTTTCAGTCATGCTAATGCTTCTCTCTTCACCTTAAGTATTAGCTCATTAGAGAAGGCAGAATTTCATAACTCGCTAATTCTCTACCGCCCATCTTGGTTATCATCATATTCTTCCAATTCAGTCATATAGAACAAAAAGGTTTATTTTTAAAAAAAAACTTATTTCCTCTCACATTATAAAGCCACTACTTTATAATAGCCAGCGGTGGACTAACTATCAAAACATTTCCATCAGTATGTTTCTACTTCCCCAGTTGGCTTCAGAGATGTAGATTTGAATCTAGTTTTCAAATAGTTTACAGCTCCTAAAAGTCACCTGTTCCTGTCCTTCAAAATGGCTTTCATGAATCAAAAGACAACAGCAAATCTCAGTGCCAGAAAGACACACAAAGCTATGTAATATATTCCGTCAATTGAAAGAAGTGATTTTTCTCCTCAGTGTATATTGAATTTAATCAACATTTCGAGGTATTTTTCTTGTTATCAGTGAATTGTGTTCTGCAGTTTAAGATTGCGAGTATGTTTTTAACTGTAAAGTAAGTACCAGAACAGAGCAGGCAGCACGAGCTCAGTGCAGGAACTCTTAGCCCTTCCCTTCTACAGCACTGATGCCCCACTAATAACGGCAGTCTGCTGAATCCTGTTCATCTTAGAGCGTGTTTCACTAGCAAATCTGACAGAGGCAATTTTGCACAGACTTGCTAATTGTACTTGCACTCAAACCATTATCAACAGCCTCCTACTGGAATTCCTAAGATGATCACTCACAAAGAGTCTGCTGGAAAAAAAAAAAAAAGTAACTTTTCTGAACTACAGTTTTCTTAGTTAAATTTGGCTGGCCTTTAAGTTTTAAAAAAGATGTAATTATACGGAAACTTTGAAAGGAAGTTAATTTGCAGTGATTTAGGAAATGGAAATAAAAATGCTAGCTTACAGTTAACGCTTAACATCTGAAATGTTTCATTTTGAATAGCACTAATCAGAAAATGAGAAGATGCTTTACCAGCAGAGAGAGGAAATGGTTTATGCTATTATATAATGCACTGGCAAAAGCTCTGGATACCACACAAAGCTCTGGTCACTCAGTTTTAGGATACTTAATTGAGCTTGGAACAGGTGTGAGGAAAGACCAGAGAGAAAATGAGGAACACAGTCTCTCACAAGAGGCACGGTGTGCTTGTGACAGTCTTTTTCAAATGCACGGAGAGTAAAGTACAAGGTGAGATGTAAACATGAGGAAGGGAAAAATCTTGATTTAAACTGTCTATAAAGTAAGTCCAAATTAACTGCCAATACATTTAGGAAAAGATTTCTAATACAGGCATAAAGTATGGAAGCAACCAAGGCAAAAATGATCTCATTAATTTTAATGCAGAGCTTTGTATGGCCTGTAAGAGTAGGGAGATGGACCTAATGTTTTTTAGTCCTCAAAACATGCTTCATTTATGTTCTTCTGACTTCTTCATAATAGTCAATCTTATCTTCCAGAGCAAGGCAAGCATTTTCAGACCAAAAAACTCCCAAGGTCAAAGTCTCAGAGATGCCAAGACTAGCTGGTGCCACACAAAGCTCTGGTAACTTTAATCTCATTTGTCTGCAGCACAATCACAGTTTCTGCATATACCATGCAAGAACTCTGACTGGAGACAGCGCCTTTTATTAACAGTTCTGTCAGTACAACTCTGCCTGAAAACCTTTGCGTCTCATCCCTACCATGAAGCAGCTAAGCTTGCATTAGGAAACTCACTCTGTAGCTTCCAATAGACTAAACGGCAAGCCACAAATTTGGAAATGAAAGTAACGTACACAAAAAGAAAACACTGACATCCTTCAGTGACACCAGTGACTCAGAGATGTAGCACGTTAAGCAACTGACCACATCCACATCTGAAAGAATTCGAGTTCTCGATGCGCTTACATCAGCGAGGTACCAAAGGAAGATGGTTATTCAATAGTCCAAGGGAGCAAAGTAAAAGAATGCTCACCAGTTTCAGTGACAGCCACCTGAGGGACAGAGGTGTCTCACAATTTTAACACCTCTGTCATTACGTGAGATTAAAAGTCATCAGTAGCTTCACCAACAAATGAAAACGGAACAGTTGAAGATCTAAACATGATTCCCAGAGGAAGCATTTTTCCTTAAAGAAAGTGAACTGCAAAAAGAATTCTTCCTTCTGCAACTATTGATAAGCCTATTTCTTCCCTGGAAAAATCAAAAGGGACCAGGGAAAGAAAATACATGCAAAACCAACCTCGATTCAATTCAGGTAGCTGCAGGTTTCCTCCCTAAACTATGCTTAATGCAAAAAGCTAAGTAAATGCAGTTAAATTCGACATTTTTAAATTTCAGTTGTGTGGGGTTCATCTTAAATCAGATCTTTAACTGGTTTGCCTAGAAAACTTGGATAGCAAATGGCTAGGAAAATACATACAAAAATATAAACCTAACACTCCCATCCTTCCTTTCTTTTCATTAAAAGCAATTCCTTGCTTTTCCTAAAGAACTTCGACATAGTTACAGAACAGCTAACGTGCCTTTAGTGATTTGCGATGAGTTGTGCAGATTACAAGAGACCAACACTGTTCCATGAGCAAAGCCACCCTGCAAATTGCCACAGCACAATGACGAGCTACTAACCTCTCACTTGTTGCTCTAGACTGAGGATGACTGCCACAGCCTGGTGAAGAATAAGCAGTTTTGTCTGTGGTTTTTCACTCTTCAGATGAAGCTGACACATTCGGCCAAGTTCTTTAAATGCCTCGTTAATATCTCGTACACGCAAACGTTCTCTAGCATTATTTGCCATTCTCCTCTCCTTTTCTCTTTCTATTTTCTGCTCTGGGTTTAAATCCTCATCTTCATTAGTACTGCTGCAAGAAAGTGTAAATACAAGTATATTGAAATTTCACTTTTACTTCAAACAAGTCACTGTGCTAGTTCAAAATTCGCAGCTGATGAAATTAAAACTTCTTCCCATTTACTCTATTGTATATTGAACTATAAATAAGCAAAAAAAAATGTTAGAAATTAATGCTTAAGTACTCAAAGTAATTCTTGCCGTTCCTGTAATTTCCTGAAAATGAACAAGGCACACAATGGAATGCATAATTTTCAGGTGATTTTCCTGGAAAAAAATATTCTATTCAAATAGATACAAGTACTGTAAGCTATCTGTCTTTATATTTCATATGCACAGAGGTAATGCAAAAGCTTTGAAATAAACTTATTAAACTTAAAGACAATCTACAACTTACACAGAGCGTTAATTAAGCACAAATTCAGTAGCTCACGTCAGTGACCCACCTCGTTCTGCCTCTAGATGAAACCTTGATATCCTTCTGGGAGGACTCATCATCTGATTTCATGTCATCCGATGAGGGGGGTTCATGTATATTTTCATCCTTCTCCTTATGTTCAGACTTGATTTCTGTTGGACCTATAGCCACAGACTGGCTCTGCAAGCCACCTGACAACGCTGCAAGCAAACAGACCAGTGTGACTATCACAGGAGTGGAGTATTTCTACCTGTAACAGAACCTCAAGCAGATATTGCAGATGGCAGGCCAGAACACAGCAAGTTTGGGAAGCCATCACAAGGAACCATGCTCTGGTAACAGAAATAAAAGATATCCTGGTAACACTGCTGTACTTGGACACGCGTCGTGAGGTTGTAAAGGAATTGTAATAATCAGGAGTAGCTTGACCAGAGAAAGACACTGTAAAATACAGAAGGTCATTTTGCAAAGTAAGAAAATTTGCACCTCGGGTCTGGGCTGCAAATCTAAGGGCATAGCTGCACTGACAGAGGCTTGGGGCTAGGCCAAATCTGCAATACACATCCCTAAATGGAGCAAGCATGTTAATGAATAAGCTGACTTCTGTTTCCTATAGCTTACTTCTTTAGGCTAAAAATTGAGCGAACTGTAAACAGTTGTGTGGAGAGACTTCCTTTCATTGGTCAGATTGCAATCAGTCATCAGCTCACTCTGCAACCCTCCTGGCTGATTTGGAAATGGCTGCCCCGCTGCAAATGGCATTATGGCATCTTAAGCTGTAAGGCAGCTGTAATGCAAAGCGTTCTACTGAAACTATACAGGGACAAGTCCAACACGGGAATGCCCTCCGAGTTTTTGCAGGAATCCCTAACAGTGGTAGTTTATAGGATTTAAAAATGAATTCTCATTTCTCAACTCTTCTTATGTTCCTATCCCCTTTCTGTATTGATGCACATTTACCAAGGTCTATAGCCTCCCCGGCTCTAGATTATTACTGACACCACTGAGCAGTTAATATTGCTGGAAAGTTACCTCTGTAGCTTTCTTGTGTTTTATGGTTTAGATCTGTGCTCTGAGCAGAAACTGAACTGGGAAGAACTGAATGGTTGCTGTTGAGGCTGACACTTTCTTCCCGATGAGTCCCAACCTAAAGAAAAACAAAGCAAACATTTCAATTAAATATGTGATTCAAAGAAACAGTCCAAACTTGAAGTTCAAAAGACAAAGTATTTGCTGGATTAGAGACCAGAGTTCAAGTTCTACCTCAGTAAGGGAAAGATTTAGCTGAAAGATGCTGTTACATTAAACCACTTGATTACAGCATATTGGATTAAGCTGTGCTTCAAACAGTGACCAACACCTGTTTGGAATAATGTAGCAACATAGCAATTTTTTTCAATATTATCCCACAGATCACTACAGAACTTTATTCTTGATTTATACCTGATTATAAGATTTGAGTAACGTTAGATTGCTTTAAACTATTACGGCTATCAACTGTAGTACTCATAAGATTTTGATCCTTTAACGAAAATCACAGGGAAGAGTAATTTTCACTGCTTGTGAACGTGTGTATTATATATGTGTGTGTGGACACACACACAAACACACACACTTGAATATAGACACACACTTTTTTTTTTTTTAAATCTCCTCGCTTCCTGATTGCTAAAATAGGATTAGGAAAAGATGCATCTAATTTCAAAATATTATTTTATTCACTTTAATATTTTTCCTCAGCTAAACACATTGGGTCTAGTTCCATTACTGAATCTTATCATATGAAAATAATCCAGGCATCTAACTATTCCTACCACCCCCTGCATGTAATACATAATTTCTTTCATAATATAACACAATTAAATTTTTAAGAAGTATTGAGAAGAAATTGTAAAAAAAAAACCCTCAATCTTGCAATACCTTTAATAAATTATACTTCTGTAATGTAGCTGTGAGTGCAAATACATAGCTTGAAGAGGCAAATTTATTTTAAAAAAATCAACAACCCTGCTGCTCAATACAGAATACTGTTATCAATGCAAGCATCTATTAAAAGAATACTATTCTTTAGTCTGAAAATGGAAGAGGTAAAGACAAACTGCCTGAATTTAAATAAATTGGAATATGGGCCATTTAAAGCTTCTGATTCCTAAAGAGACAGAAGTCCTTTAAATATTTATATCATAACCAACATAATGCAATTAAACAGTTAAAAAAAAGAACAAAGATGAGGGATTCTACTATTATTTGTATAGTTACAAAAATTGGCTACAGATGAAGCTTTTTATTGGAACAGTAGCAAACATGTCAACTAGAAGATTAAGCCTTTAATTAAATAGGTTTATTGCCTGGAGTTACACATGAGAACCACTGTTTTTCAATAAATCCTTCAATCCTAGTAAACTGCTGAGCTTTGAATCCCTCTTGAGTAATTAATGCAGCTTTTACCTTTCATGTCTTAGTATGGATTTTACCCAGAGAGAGATAAATACCCTTATGCAAGTTTATCCTTTGTTTAATACACACTCGTTCCTGTAAGCTAACACACACGAACAAGAAAGGAAGGGGGGACCACCCCCTCTCCAACCCTGCCAACCCACAGCTCGTATCAGGTCATTCTGGGCTGCTACAGATTCTGCAGTTCTGTGGAAAACCTCGCGTACTGCAGGGTATCTGTGCTTTTTAAAGTCTGTTTTATCTTCCTTTATGCCATTAGCTTTGTTTGCGAGAATTTCTAAGGGATACGGTCCTCCCAGTTCTTGTGAGCGTCTCGAGTTGCCCAGAGGTAAGGAGCAGGACCTGGCTCTTCCAGCCTACGAGAGAAATCCTTCCAAGGGGAAGGGGGAACGCACGCTCCCTGCAACTTACAAAACCCAGCCTTTTGCTACTTCTGCCCTTCAGGTTGGGCTTTGTTTTGTTCTTCTGGTCACGCTTAAGTCCTAACACATGAGGGTGCTTTTATTCAACCTACAAACTATTAATCACTTTGAGGGCAGCTCCTCCCCCCCCCCCCCCAAAATTTTGGGGGGGGGGGGGGGGGGGAGGCAAAAATTTCTTAAAGCTGTGCACAAACCTAACAGCTGCCAGAACCCTGGCAACTCTCAAATCTAGAGCTAATCTAGAAGTGACAGATTAACAAATCCATTCTGATAGCGGCAGAAAACAGATCAGAAATAAAAACTGCATTCGAGCCCACGTCTCGGTTCTGTGAGAGGTTTACAAACCCAAAGCGTACAGTTTAGATTAACGAGCTTTATGCGGGAACCTTAAGAGCTACACCGTTACAAAACCGACCACCACGTCAAGTTTTTATCTCCGATCTCCGATGCCCTAGCAGATCCCCCCCGCCGCGGGGCTCTCCTCCCCTCAGGCCCGGCCAGGCCCCGCGGGCGGGGCCCCCCAGTCCCTCCTGCCGCCGCTCGGGCGGCAGCGCCAGGTGCGGGCCGGCCGCCATTTGCATACAGCTGCGGCCCGCGGCGGGCGGCCGGGCCCGCTCCCGCACGACCCGCCGGGCCTCACCGCGGCCTTGCCGCAGCTCGCCCGGCCTCACCCTCGCCGTCCCTCTGCCGCAATCACTGCCCAGACCCCCTCGGGCCCAGCGGGGAAGGCGCGCTGAGAAGCCGCGGTCCCGTCCCGCACGACTCGGCCAGAGCTGTAACGGGTTAGGAAAGTAGAGAAGCAACCAGCACGGAAACCGCACCCACCGCAGTACGCTCAGATCGCCTCGGGGTTCACCACTGTCTATTTTTTGTACGTACCGACAGCCTAATACGTGTTTAGGGTTCAAAGCAAACCAGTGAAGTTGTATCCCAGTTGGGGAAATCACAATTCGAGGAAAATAGTAGTCCTGCAGGCAAGACCGTCACGTTGTTGTAGTTTACTAGGTGAGCTGCATTTATTCTTATGCATGTCAAGAAAGACTCGCAGCACATCAACCTGCAGACACTCGGACACAGAAGTGCACAACTTCTTCCAATTCATTTAAGCAGTAAGATTTGGGATCTAAACCAGAAAACTGGGTGTTTTGGACAACTAATTAAAAACTGGACAGAACACAGCAACTGGCGACACGCTACTGCACGGAGGAGAACTCGGTGACGTGGCAAAATGAAATCCTTTCTCCTGTTAACATCAGCTCTGCAGCTTGTGCTTCTGTTAGATTACTGATTTTGAACTTAGTGATAAAAGCTTTTGTGAATGTGCAAAAAGAATCAGTCATGGTCATAAACATCATTTGAACTACAGAAAATACCAGAAAGACAAGCACAAGGGCTCTGGAACCAAGGTTTTTTTACACTTTGGGCAGCTCTAAGTTGTTCAGTAGGAGCACAATCTGCAGAGAAATACGAGCATTGGAGACATGAGCAGAGGCTGGTGTGGGCGAAGCCACTGAACTCTCCCTTTGTGACTTTACGCTACAGCAGATAGGGGCAGGCAGAGGGAGAGTGCTAATTTTTTTTAGATTCCTGTTGTACCTGGAAAAAAAACCCTCTAACTTGAGGATTGAGTTTCATCCTTAACTGAGTTTCCAGAGGCCCTTTATTTATTTATTTTTAATCAATTCAGGCTGTTCTTTTTCCACTGTATTGCAATGACAAATAAAAAGCAGCTTGAGTAAGAACAAAAAGAGTATTACTACTTAACTTTCCAATAATACATGAAATAAAATACAAATCAACTTCAAAGGACACTTAGCAAATATTTGATGAGTTTGAGATATTAAAAATCTATTTGAATAAGTCTAATGGACAGCCCAGCTAAAAAGAAAACAAGACCATTCAGAGTGAACAGGAAATGAAGTCAACTAGAGTTTTAAAATAAATCTGGCTCAAAAATTAAGCAAATGTTAAAATAAAACCATGTCTGGTTACACTAATTACATAAAAAGGAGTTAAATTACTCATTTCCTAGCCCCTCCTGCCAAGATCATCTTCTTCAAGGGAAATTAAATTTATTTTTCTATTTTTTCTTTTTGCTAAAGAACAAAAGTGTTTTGTATAAAGATATCTCCCCCTCAAACAAGGAAGTTTCATTTATTGCTGAATCCCACTAAACACTTCTTGACCAAAAAGCCCTACAAGCACATCAAATAAACAAAAATAGGGAAACAAGCTTATCGATGTTGCAATTTCTGTTCTGTAGTATTTTCTTAAACTTCACGGTATGGACTCTAAAATAAAGAGGAATTTAATTTCTGACCACAATCTCTTACAGGTCTGTTTGAAATGTCTTACAGGTCTATCTGTTAAGTTTTCTGCTCTTCTACATTCTCAATTTCAGGAAAAGTAAGTACTAGAACAACTACATTGAAATGAACTGAGAACTGAATACTTGCAGAATTACACTTCATAATTCTGGGGCATCACTGCAATGCAGTTGTCACTAATAAAACCAGTTACCGCTACAGCCAGCTGTGCCAGCCTCTGCTCTGTACATAATTCAGGGTTCCATCCTAAATTGTGCTGGGATCCTGTGATTGCAAATGTCAAAGGGTGCTCTTTGGGGACTGGGCAAGGCCACAAACAGGATGCCTTCTGTTGGAGCCAATTTTTCTGATGTAACAAAATTAAGGTTAATCCAAGAAATTCTTTAGCTGACTCACATTTTAAGACAAAACAGATCTGCAAGTTTGTTTCACCCAGTGAGGATAAACACAAAAGCATATTTTTTTTTCAGTTTCCTAACATAAGTATATTTCTGACATGCAGCAAGCATCCTTCAATCAAAACTGCAGATCAATCACTACATGATAAATCAAGTCTACATTACATTTAAATTACACAACTACATTAAACTACAGCAGGCCAAGGAGCCTTTATTTGTTTTGCAGAGTCATTTCATTTCCTACTGTCACCTATTTTAATCAAAACTGAGTTGGTAAAAAAAAAATTATCACAGCTTAGTCTAAAACAGAAACAGAGACTTCTGTACATTTGGGCATTATGTGTATCTGACTTAGCAGCAGTGTGAGGTGGTTTCACAAGCCAGAGAACAATTTAGTCACTGCAAGTTTCAGTCACGCATTTTACCCCACACCATTAAGACCTAGGAAAAAAAGGATTTCTTTTGTATGACTAAATTTCAGAACACTGTAAAAACTTTCTCTTTAGTAGCATTCATTAAATACTATGAGGCAACACTAAAAAAAATCTGAAGTATTTACATACCATTTCCTTCATTACTAAAAGCAACTGTGAACTTGTACAGAAACCTAAAGCTGGATATGCCATTCGAAAGTACCTCCCTTCCCAAACGTCCCCAAACACACACAGCTTATAGAAAGTAGCCAGTCCTTTTTGATGTTTACTGCAGTGGTTCTGAAATTAATATAAATGGATGTGTGACGTGCGAATCGGAGAGCCTGGAACTAATTCTGTTTTATAGAATACAAACCCTTCAGCAATTGGGGTACCTAATTATTTTGATGATAGGTGAAATTTTGCCTTGATCACGCAGTACCCAGCTGTGAATATGTTTTATAACAGAAAATGTCACAGCATGTAACTGGTCTTTAAAATTACACTGTAAACATGCAAACACATGGCACCACTAAAATAAGCATGTTTTTAAAAAGCTTTTTCCCCAGTAAGCATTCTGAGAAGGGCTGAATGAAAACGAAGAAAAAGGGAAGTAAACAACTCTACAAAGAGATTTCATTTACTATATAATTCTTTTAACATATTTCTGATCTATGGAAAGATTAACGACATTTTTCCAGAATAGCTCACATTTTTAAAGAAACTAAAAGAGATGGACTGAATTATTTAACTCTTCTTAGGGATTAATCTAAAAGTTGCTTCCTCTTCATTGTTACTTACACTACAGCTGTGCTCAAACTCCTTTTCATTTAGAAAAAAAAAAGTTAAAATTTTGAGCCTGCACACACTATGGTTCCACATTCCAACAGCTTCCTCCCAGTCCTCTGCCAGCATCTGCTATTGAAGACTAGTTCCAATTTACAATAAACAGCTTTTCCAGACCAGAACACTTGAAATTCAGTCCTTCTTGACTGCTCTTCCCATTCAATCTCCCTATTCACCATTTCAAGGAGAAAACTGTTCTGCCAATTATTACACATCTGGAAAAAATGCATGTATAAGCTGAAATGCTCTCAGCAGAAAGTTTCAGCTTTCTGCATATGGTCACAGCAGGATTTTATGGGCCACTGACCAGGCCAAAGTCTAAGTTTTCCCATCTTTCTCCTCCCCCTCATTTCTGCCCGCCCCTCACCCAACCCTCTAATTGGAAACCCATAGCAGGTGCAGATTGCCTGCCACCTTTTCCTCTATGAGAATCTCTAGTAATTTTGTTCTTGATAGATACGAATCTAACAGTACAGTTTTAACTCAACAGGCTCCACAATAACTTAAAAGCATCAGCCGTAATTGCCCTGCACAATTATATACACGCTTAAAAACATCTTTACCATTGATGCTTGTCTGTTGGTTGTTACAAGGCTAGATGCTCCATAATTTGAGTTCAGGCTCCCAATTGGCCCATTGTGGGATGGTCCCAATAAGCTATGTATGTCTCCATGGCCACCTGATAGACTTGTTGAAGGCCCCACAGCATGGTTTCGTAGTACATGAATGGCATCATCGAGTCTGTCCAAGCGATCCTCCATTCGAGACTGCTGTTGGGATTGAAGAGGAACACCAACAGTCATTACTGAATAAATCTGCTGATTCATTATACTGGAACAGTTTCTACCTTGGAGACATTAAAGATAGAAGATGAAATGCAGTATCAAAAGATTTCAAAAGCACCTACCAGCACTACAAACAAACAGGAAAAAGAAAAGGTATCTGAAGATTTTGCTTGAGATAGCATTCATTCCACAAATAGGTGGCAGCTTTAAAGTGAAGCTTATTATAAGGTTAATGTTACTTAGCTTCTATTACGTGGCATGAACAAGAAAAAAGGAAGTACTACAAAACAAGCTGTCTAATACAGGACAAGAAAGAATGATCATAAAATCAGCCTCACCACATTGGTAACAATGAGAGGCAGTGGCATTTTGAGAAGCTGTATTACAAAAAGACTGGACAAAAGTTACTGTTTTTCTAAAACTGATCTTTAAACAGATTAGATATCTCAGAAATAAAACCAAGTTCTATATGTTACTGCAGAATAGGTCTCTGTCTTAGATTTACTTTTATTTAAAGAGACCAAAAAAAAGCAAAGCAAAACAGATTCTGACATCGCAGCTCTCTAGAAACTGAAAGAGCAGAATGCTGGAGTCAAAAGGTGGGTCATATGCTACACTAATTTAAGTTTTAATGGGGAATCTGAAGGAAGCATTAATTGAAACACAAAAAGGCACCATCTAAAGTGAAATAGTACCTCACAGACATCCTTTAAGAAGGACATTGCATCTTGCAAATGCTCGTGAAGTTGCTGTTCAACTCGATTTTTCTGGCAAAGTCAAGACAGAACAGGAAGCAAAGCACAGGTTAAGATTAATTCAAAAAAGAGGTGAGGAAACAGCTGATGTGCATGTCAGCAATAAATTGTTAGTCAAGTTAATGCAACAGAAATCTGATTATATCAAGATAAGAAAAGGCTAATATTTAACACTGCAGTTATGTTAGGATTCTAAGATGTACATATCAATTATATTTAATTGCAAAAATATTGTGAACTGATTTAGCTTAAATTTGTTCTTGTTAGACAGAAAAAAAAGAAATCCTAGCTGTGGAAACCAGAAATATTAACAGGTATTTAAAACCTCTCAGTGTTTTTTCCCCTTTTCTTCCCAATGCTGTATCAGAAATTTAAGAAATTAGTCAGTAACTTAAATCCTCTGCTGAATCTTCAAATCCATCAGTTTAAAATACTGTAGGTTATTTCCTGTTTTTTTTTTTTTCTGAAAAATGTTTCACTAGTTAATAAATGAACATTCCCCAATAATAATAATAATAAAATATACTAATACTTTAATGACAGTGTAATGAAAACAAGCCTAAGGGATTACCATTTCAAGGAGAGTGGGGGAAGGACCAGTAAATGCAAAGGCATGAAGTCTTTATCTTTTCTGCAGACTGAACTTTAGATAAGAATTAGCTATGGATTTGTGAAAAGGTACCAGAATCTCATAACAGTGCTTTAGCACCAGCTGTCCTCAGCACAGAAGCCTCATGCCCAAGGAACAGATGGTGAAAGACACACCCTGCACGTCTTATATTGTTCAACTGAACAGGCCATTTGTTAGCAAAGAATTCATTTGTAATGCTATCCTACTGCTTCCTTTAATGATATGCAGGATTTATACAAAAACAAGACTTCAACTCTTAAGTAAGAAGTACTATGCTGCTTTCAACAACTCTTACCAAGGAGTGTAGAGAGTTTTCATAGTTTGGAGATGAGGGGGCTTGTCCTCCACTCCTAGACCACTGACTGGCACCTGTCAAAATCGTCTAGATTAAGTCACAGATTTATGCAGCATAAGCAGGAAACAGATGCTATATTTCTTAACATAATTAAAACCAACATATTCTGCATAAAGGTAAGCCAACATATGGGTTTACAGAGGAGGACAAATTCCTTCATTCCGCCTTATTAAGGGACATTTTTTTTTATATCCTGGCATCTGTAGGCTTAGACACATTGATGACAAAGCAGTGACATCTTCAAACTATTTCAACGTTAAAAAAACACAGAGTAAACAAATACACATAGTACTTTAAATACCTGTCTTCTGCAAATTTCACCACAAGACTGCTGATTTCTTTTTTCAGATTATGTTCAGTATACGTAAGCACATCTTTAACAGCATTACAATTTACATAAAAAATATGTAAAGAAATCAAATGGACACTGAATCAAGAGTAACTGGAAAGACATTTTCTTGTGACACCCCTCTACGAAAGAAGAAAACTTAAAACTAGATCTAAAAGCTTCTCTATCTTGTTTACTTTTCTTTTGTACGATTTTTACTTATCCATTTAGAAAAATAAATTTTAGATCATAATGCATTCCAAGTTTAAAAAAGTACACACAAGTTATTTCCATTCCTTATTTCAGATATACTCAAGGCAAATTGGAACAGATTTCATTTCAGTTTAAGAATCATCGTGCAACAAAGCCCTAATTATATACATTACCTATACAATGCAATTTCAAATACGTATCAATTCTAATCTGAAAAAAACTTATCATGTAAAATTTAGAAATAATTACATGTGAAACACAATAACTAATAAAGCAGTACTTTTAAACAAAGCCTGAAGTAGTACAACATGTATTTTTCTCACCAACTAATAATGCATCTTTTATAAAGATACTACATGAAATTCTATGTCCATTAGAGACAGCTTCCTTTCAGCCATACAAATGTAATAATAAAGCAATTACATTAATAAATTATGGACATACAATCCAAAGCAGCTCATTAAAGGAAGAGCCTGTGGGCTTTTTCTTTCAATAACAGCCAGAGCTCTATGTCTGGAAAACTGGGAAAAGGTTTAATAACATTAGAGTTCCTTTGTTCAGAGGGCTGCAAGTAGTTACCTTTTAAAGAAAGTGGTTTACTTAGGAAAAGGAATAAAGCTTGCATAGCCATTAAAATACTCAAATATTTCTTTTCCAATTAAAAAATAAAAATAAAACTTCTCCAGTTTCATAGAAGACCAACGCTACCATAACTGCACTCAAATTCTCTTAAAATACATCAGTGAGTAAGGTTATAATTACAAATTTTCACTTCACACAGCTACTTGGGGTCTGGACGTACAGTCTCCCTCTGCATTATTGTCACTCCTGAACTTCGAAATACTGCCTGGAGTCCAGCTTGTTTTTTCAAAGTAGTAATGAAATAGCTTAAGAATACATTGGCTCACTGCAACGTTTGAATTTTTATTTGGTCAAAATTTCATTTTTAGAGACAAGACCATAGTTATAGCTTTAATCAGCGCTTGCTACTAACAGGACTGGGTATGCTGCTTCCTACAGCAAAGCATCAGCTGAACATTAAGCAGAAAGGCAAACTGTTAAGAACAGAAAACAAGTGACAACAGTAAGCCTGTGCACCTAGTTTGATGGTGAATTTCTTTTAATGGAAAAAGGTATGATTTCCTTAAGGAAAGCACAGAAGAAAACTGAGTGGGACTTATCACAACTAAAACAGAAATCCAAACCCAAAACTCTCAAACAAACAACCCAACGGCAACGTGCAGTTTCTCATCACACCTCTAGTAACGCTAGCGCTCTTTGCAAGCAGTGGCAGATTCTGTTTCCATGTCTGTGCAGGTTGCCAGATGGCACTGATTTCCTGCTTTCCTCATTCCACTCCCCCTCACAGAAGTTTGTTCATGAAATCCACCAATTATGTTAAAAAGCATCCTGGCACCACAAGCCCTGCAATTAACAACTGCAGCTTTTAGCGCAGCACCAACATAGCAGCATGAAAAAAAAAACAAATAAGCCGGGCAAGTGCTAGGATTTACAGGGGTCATCGATAGTAATCACTGTAGTATTGTTCAACCCCTCAGAATGTGCCCAGCCCTAATCCCCTTGCTCCCCTTTCAAACAAACATGCAGCAGAGGCAGCAAGGGGCTGCTTCTGCATCCTCCAAACTGCCTGAACCCTTCTGAATACCTCTGATCCTCGGAGGATTCTTAGAATACCACGGCTCCCACCATCCCAATTTGTATATAAACTTCACATATGCATCGCTGAAACTACACGATCATTAAAACTATGCAAGAAGTTAAGCTCTAAGCATGCTTATGTAAAATTAGAAATTGAATGAGGGTACTTGGGGCTTTTCATCCTGTTGTCTTCAAGGCTTTTACTTCAATTAATAAAAAAATTGTTAGTCCTGATGCATGCTAAGAAAAAGTCAGTAACAAAACTGCCAAATAGTACAACATCAACTTACGTACTTAAATGTCTCACAAAGTTACTATCTCCCAATTGTAATTTTACAGTTGAGGAATAGATGAAGTATGACTTAGTCAAAGCGAAAACACTAAGAATGCCAGGTAAACAAAGAACTAACTGTAAAATCAAGAAAATCACTGTGAAGAACAAAATGCTCCAAAATACATTATTTTAGTATGCATCGGACATTTGTTTTATCTGCAACAACTTTTTGGGTCAGGAAAGAAAATGGCTACCGGGAGTATAACTAACAATAAATATAGTAGTAATTACTTTACATTGTGCTTCACTGTGTTCTTAGTGACTCATTTGGGAACAAAGATAAAAGTCCAGATTCATAAATGAAGGTAATTAACTACTGGAGCAATTTACCAAAGGCTTGATAAATTCTGTATCGCTGGAATTAAAGGGGGGAGAGAGGAGGGGAGTGTGTGTAATTGTAAAGCAGATGCTAAGTTTGTGGCTGAGAAGGATTTCAGTATTATTTGCTTTTATAAACTACTGTCTTAGCCACCAGAATCCAGAGTAAAGAATGCAAATCAACGTGCAAATTGTGGAGTTTTATGTTTGATAGAGGTTTCAACAAAGGCATCAACAGACAAAGGGAAACCCCACGCTTCAGAGACCTCAAAACCTGCACTCTAAAAACATAATTTAGGTAGCTCTTTCGTGCTCCAAGTTATGTGTGCTATCTAGTCAGGGAACTTAAACTGGGAGCTTCAATTTGCAAATACTTTGAAATGTTGGAACTTTTCTTCCAGCCACAGAGCTATTTTACAACATTTGCTTTCATGCTAGCAAGAAAAGAATATTTTTTTTCTGGTCTGACCTGCCTTTTCAGCACAACAAGGATACACAAGACACTTTCGTCAACAGTAATCACTAAATCAAAAACCCCATTAATCCCATCATTACTCAATTTAACATGGATTTTCCAGTTACAGGAAAAACGCCCAAAGCAGCTGTTCAGGTATGCCATGTCAGATATTCACTAATCCATTGAGTACACAGAAAACCAGAACAGTCCTCATTAAACACTGGTGAAATACAAATGATGCAAGTTTTGAGTGATGTTATATACACAGATATGCATATTCATATATGTATGCATATGACACTAGTTTGCATGCAATAACTTTACTGATTTATTCATCTAGATTACATAAGTTTTCAACCAAACTCATTGTGTACATCTTTCACTACAAGTTAATTTTATTAAAAAGAAAACAAAAAACAACTCCCGCAAAACAGTGACCAGCAGACAGGAATCCGTAGGAATATGCTAAACAGCAGAGAATGGGAAACGTTTTATAAACTTTAAATTGAACTATAGGAAAGAACAGGGTTAAAGTTACATCATCTTGCTTGTAATTCTAGTTCTTTGTTAAACAACAAATTTAAGTCAATGGAGCTTTCACAGTCCTCTCTGTATGGAGAACAGCTGTTCGACTTTTACTAGACAGCTGATGCCACAGTGTCTGTGAAAGCTGCACTACCCACTAATAGCTGTAGGCAGCTGCCCACAGTTCATCTCCACGCTGGAATGCTTCTTTCCACATTCACACCAGTAACACACAAAGCACAGGTGACAGAGGTGGCTGCAATACAGCACATTTATTTTGAAAAATGTCAGAAATTCTTCTCCTGTAGAATGAAAGCATTCATGAAAGATATGAATGAAAAGCTATCCTGTGTAAAAAATGGATGCTCTCACAGACTACTCTATTTTTCAGAGAAGGAACAAACACCTGCTGTTTCTCAATGCAAGTTGCCACAGTTTTTACATATAGTTTCAAAACCTAACGGCAACAGAAACAACAAATAGCTCATAGCTTTCTCTCCAATGGTACATATCTGTCCAGACATTATCACAGCTATGACAGTATATGGTTACTCAATGTTTTCAAGGATTGTTTTAGTAGAGCTAATTTTCAAAGTCAGTTGCCAGGATTTAAGCAAATGCTCATAACAAAATATTTACAAATCTAGATCCAGTGCAATGGAAAAATAAACAAAATATAGAAGCAATTACTCAGGGAAGCTACTGCTGATTTCATGGTGATTCCAAGGAGGCTGTGTTCAAAAAAACAAACAAGTCATTGACAAATAGTTAGTCTCTACCTGTAAGAGGCGATGGTGATCCAACTGGTGTTGATGGATTTGATGGAAAACTACTGCTGGTATGATCAGGAGAATAAATCTAAGAACAGACAAGATGGTTTTATGTCAGTACACGTCAGAATATACAGTAAAAGAGCTGTGCTTTACTATGTTCTGAAAACATCGAGAGAACTTTAATTTTAAGGTAGTTGTCAAAATAATCATAGCCCATATTTGATAACGACAAAAATCGAACTTCCTCCTACTTTACCAATAGCACAAACTCCAGCTTTTTTTTTAATCACCGAAGGGGAATTATAAATGAGTTAACAGTACACAGATAATTACAACAAACAGATCTTCAAAAAATGAGGAAAAACAACTTCCCAGTCTTAAGAGAGAGATTTTATCAGTCACATTCATCTAAAAATTAAAATTAAAAATTAAATCTACACAAGAGAAAATGGGGGGAAAGCATTCAGCTCTCATTACTACTGGTGCCTCTCAAATAACCACCTGAAATGTTGTTGCTGTTTCTACATATTGCAGCACATACAATTTTTCTCTCTTATTTCAGTATCAATTGCTCCCTTAAGATATTAGATCTTCAATTGCAACAATTTATTCCTTGCTATTAATGTCACAGTAAGTCCTGATAAAAATACAAGACACAACATCCAAAGCTTTAATCTGAAAATTTCAAAAGTCTCCTGAAAATCATTTTGCAAAGGGAATTAAATAGTTTTAGAAGCTAGCTATGGACTTTAGAACATATTTTTTATGGGTCATCAGTTCAAACCCGTTTTACTTTAGCAGAGACCGGAATTTGTTAGTCATCAGATGGCAGTTAAAAAAAAATCTTCACTGGCAGTGTGGCTGATGTCTCTTCACACAGACAATATGACAGTTCAACATTTAGCTGACAATAAACTGGGACTTGGTTAAGTTACATATTGTATTTTGTGAAGAGACAGAACCAGGACCCAAAAAATCACCTGCTTCTTCCTGGCCTATCACACATTAAAAAAGACCATCGCCTCCTTAATAGAAACATCTCATCCCTTTTGTACACGTTACAAAAATCATACTTAGGAGAACAAACTACATCACTATAAAAGAAACCCTGGTCAGGCACTCAGTGCCAGTCTGAGAGCTGTCGAGTTCCACAGACAGACAGAAAGATACTGAAAAAATAAAATTCTGTCAGAGTAACAAAGGAGCTCACGCTTTGTTTGGAACTGACTGTTTTCCAGCACTTCACCTGCCCATTTTATTTCACTGTATTTTATAAGCAGCAGCAGCAGCCGCCACAGTAGAAGAAGCCGCAAATAAAACACGAAGTCAGAATTCATCCCGCATGCAGTCCCTGGCTGCCGTACTGTTAAATGACCAATGATGAACAACCCTGACACCTTCTGCCAGGCTTAAACGGTAACATGACTCATTTTACTGCAACAAATGAGACTCCTCCTCCCATCAGTCATGGTCCATTCCAATCAGCAGGGTGCCAATATGCCAGGGTCTAATGAAAAGGCGCTTAGACAAAAGCCACACAATTGAGAGCCTGCAGAGCCAAACCTCAGAGCTGTTAGTCCAATTTTTTAAACACTACAGTGTACATTTCAGTTAGGCTTTGTTATGCTAATGTTATTGAGTCTAAAGCAACAAAGAAACTTAATTCATGAATTACTTTTAGAAGTCAACTTCCCTACATTTTCTTTTCTTTTGTTAGGGGACCAGTGGCTATTTAACTACCCGATGGTACAAAGGCCTTTACCCTGGTTCTGAGGTAGGAATCAAAACATAAGTTATCACAAAGAGCTCTGATATCATCAACAAAGTTAAACAGTCCTCCTGTTTGATCTCCTCTAAATTAAAGACCAAGTGTTTTGATTTGGCATTAGGCAATGAAATAAACCAGATGTTTCTCCTGCCATATAACCCTCCCTGGGCACAATCTTAAAGGGTTATTGTCTGGCAAATGTTCAGGGAAACACATTAGAAATGGCACAAATACCCAGATTTTCCTTTCTTTCTATCTATACTAGTTCATTATCCAAACTAATGCATAATCCACAGGGCTTTGGGAACTTTGTGTAAATACTTTCATGTACAATTCTCTTTCTTGCCTACCCTGAGATTAAGACCACAATTATCCAGGCTTAAACCTAAAATAAAAGAACCTTTGCAAATGTATTATCTGGCCTTACATGTTTAATCACATACTATTCTGTATGGTCTTTAATACCTAAACTGAAGAACAAATGTCGTATCCTCTGATGTTTCGCACATGAAAGGCCTATTGTAAGATGTGCACCAACAGCATTTTAGAACTAGAAATTCCTCTCAGCAGTTGCAGCGGCAGCATTCAAAATCCTAGCAGAGCCGTACTGTGCCTTCTCCAGCAGAAGTCCAGACAACTGCAGTATTTAACTGAAACTTTGTCCAACCGGACAAGTACCTGCGGCTTACTACCCACCAGATTGACGCGGGCTAGATTGTTGGGCAGGGGCAGGGGAGCTTCCTCCTCCCCACAGCAGGGCCGGGCGAGCTGCCCTCCCTCCTGAAGGAGCCCAAGAAGCGTGCTGGGGGCGTGCGTGTTGGGGCGCGGGGGGAGCAGATGGATGAGGCGAGGGATTTGAAGTGTGCAGACTATGGCATGCACTGATAGAGCAGATGGAATGCATCACCATCAGCTCCGACAGAAATGATTTATGGAATGACCTGGCTGCTCCTGCCAAGCAGCAACACAGGATGACAGAAACAAGTTTCTATGACAACCAAAGCCCACCCACCAGTTAGATTAAACATTTCTGCCCTGACTTCCACTCCCAATACATTTAGAATTCTTCTCAAAACACCAGCCTGGATTTCTCAAGCTAGGGACTTGGGCAAAGATACCTGGGGATCTTTCAAATAGGAAAACAATAAGAAGACAATAAAAAATGTTTTAAAAAAAAAAAAAGGAGAGCAATGGAAAACATCACAAAGTCCCACAGGTCTTGCTGGCCAACATGTCAAACTTAACACAAATTTTGGTCGGGCTGCAGAACAACAGACATCCTAAAACATCTGTAGAGTAATGGACAGCCTCAAGTGCATAAGCATTGCATTTCCAGGAGCCAAACTGATCCCAGTTCTTTTCTGACAGGTCTCAGACAAAAAGGAGTGTTATCTGCCCTCTGTGCTTGTGTGTTGTTGTATACTTGCTGACGCCCCAAAAGCAACAGAGACAACATTTTTCTCCTCGAAGCCAGCAGGTCACAGTTCTCCTACCCAATATGGACATTACAGCCATTATCAGATCTGGTGATCTTTTAACATATGACCCTTTGAGGGATGCAGAGTAATAGGATCTGCACGACTACGCACATTTCCCTTTGCTGGTATGAGGTAACAGAAGCAGAATGCAACCCAGGAACGCTCTTTTGGGCCTGCATAGTAGTCACTTACTTCTTTTGAATCAGAGTTAGTCTTATTGCTAAGCACAAGTAGTACAAAGCGCTTCCCCAGTCACCACTTCTAAGTCTAAAAATTCTCATATAACGAGAATTAAGTCAGATACTGAATACAAGACCTATTTTCAAAACAATCTATCTCTGTATCAATTAATTACCATTTCGTAGAAATTATTTCTTCATTTAACTGTATTAATGCTGAAATAATCACTGTAAACATGCATATGTAAACATAGCATTACATTGTTAGCAGACTGGAGGCACTTGCAATGTTTTACATGACTCCAGCAAGGGTTACAATTCAAACTTTATGCACATATAGCATTTTAAAACCTGTTCCATAAGTTATAGTTATACAAGACAGCATTCAAAACCTCTCAGTTTTATAAGGCCACCGAGAATGCATTTTGAACCTTGAGGCAAGATGTGCTGTAAGAGTAATGTTAGAAAGATATGACTAATTAGAACTCTGTAGAAAAGAAAATAGAAATCTAAACTTTTTAATGATTATCTTTTACTTTGTATAAACAATTTTCTTTTCAGGAGACCAAAAAAATCTAGTACAAATGCTGTTTAAAAATAAGTCAAAACTCATCTTCTACAAATAACAGCATAGTTTTTCACTTGCCTTCTTGTGGATGATTATCTTGTATATGACATAGTACATTATCTTCACACATGACCCACCCCCCCCAAATTTGATATTACAAAATGAACACAAATAACGGAAGTTATGATCAAAATACATCATTTAAGATCTGAATATTTAACTTTTACTCACAGATGCCAATGCCTTTCCAAGCGCATCACCTGTCTGTGAGCTTCCAGCACCATTTCCTCTGTTTCCTGTAACATGGAAAGCAAACGAACACTTATTTTTCAAGCTGAAAATCTTTCTTTCTTATTTTATTCATCACATACAGTTGAGCAACCACTGTTTAAATGGAGATTCTGAGGAAATCAGTGTGAATAGAATCAGTTCTCATTGTACTTAAAAAACTTCATTAAAACAATTAAATATATATGCTCTCCTCTTAAAAGTCAAACACAGTATCACCATAATAACTTAAGGACCAACAAGTATACGTAGTTAGAAAAAAGACCAAAATTGCTGTCTAAGATCACAGACTGATTTCAATGAAATGTGAAGAGAAAATAGAAATACTAATTATATCATTGCAGCTTATTCCTAAACTGCTGTCACTGAAGTGCTGCACATTTCATTAACTCTAGAAGCTGAATGCATTGAATAGCTCCTTGCACATCTCCTTGTTCCCCTGCTCTAGTTCCCTATATTATACTCTCATGTTTATTTTAGAAAATCCCTGGAAAGATCTTAACTGCCAAGCTTCTGCCACTCCTGTCATTAGTTGCACGTCAGCAGCTTGATGTGCCCTTTTGCTCCAAACACCAAAACAAGAGAATGTCTGAACACCTAACCATTATAAACACAGGAAGGACCTGAATCCTTTGAAATCTCATTTACTGTATAAGACAGACCCTTTAAAGTGAATCTCCTTTCTGCAATAATCAACTTCTAAATTCAAAAAAACTGCATTTGATGTGAATATGAACCATTCAAACCAGAAACCCAAATCATCCAACACCTGCCATTTAAAATGTATTCCCAAATCCAAGCCAATATAGTCACTCTAACTAAATTCTGCTTAGTTAAAATGAAGCCTAGTGCAAATCCCATCAAACTGAAAAGGTCACCTACAACCATTTAATTTCCGCATCTGTATCTAAATAGATGTAGTGCATCATTACATCTACAATCTTCAGGGGAAAAAAAAAAAAGAGAAAAGAAAAAGAGGGCGCACTGTGAATACAGGAGGCATATATTTCATTTCTTCTAACTCTTCCCAAGCTGATCAAAAGGATGAGGAAGGAAAGAGATCAAAATATGTCTTATTTAAGTAAGTACAAGGAACAGATCATCATATTGTATTTCGTGCTTTCTAGGCAAGCATGGAAGAGGTTAAACCAGCCACCATACTGGCTACTCAGTAATCTCCAAATCAGTTAAGGGAGGAATTTATGATACAGTTTATAAAGCTCCCTGAAGCCCAAAGAAACAGTCTTCCTGCCTTTCTCCAGCACAGTACATTGGGGAAATGGCAGCTCTGCAAACTGTAACACCAATACTACTTACATGAACATAATTTATTAACTTTGTGCATGTTGCAGTCCTAAATTTCATTTTCTTGTAAATGAAAAAAAAAAAAGGCAGGAAGAACAATGCAGGAAGAATTTTTTACCCAGAATATTATCTGATCCGTTGACAGGTGGAGTGTGTGAGGCAGCTACATAAGGTGAACTGCTGGTACTGCCACGATGGAAGCTAGACATTGGAGGAAGACTGGCATTTATATCTGTAGGTGAGACTGAATGCGGGGGATAGCTCTAGAGAAAAGAGAAACAGACATAAGACATTAAGTTGTCTTTAAATAAATGTTGATATTTTAAGATATTAAATACACAACAGCCAGCTCTTTATTAAAGAAAGGGACTTACCCACCCTCTGAACAGACCACTATACAGACTCAACTTTTACTTATACAACAAACAAATAAAAGAATGTTATTCTGGCATAGTGAGTCAGAATAATGACTTTTCTTTCTGACAACCGAGTTTTTAACTGATATACATGAGGAGCAAACAAAAAACAAATTCCTGAGATCTCCATATACAAGCACAACTACATTAACCCACACTGCATAACTTACCAAACGGTCATGTGTGTGCAGGCTGCCATAACTGCTGGACTGGGACATGTGGGACGAGGAGCCTCCCAGCATTCCACCGTAGCCAGGCTGGCTCATGCCATTGGATGAACTCCAGAGGTCAGAAGAGTTGTGGGTCCCATCTTTTTTTTTTTAAAATACATACACACATATTTAACAACAAAGAAAAAAACCAATACATTTCATGAAGAGTGGTATTGAATTCTACTTTCTTTTACAAAATTATTTTTAAAGACTACATGTTTCAGCTACTCAGATGAACATCAGCAGGAAAATGGTGGCTAGTTTATACTGTGTCTCCTATTTTTCTATTGCCACACTGTTGCTATATTTATAAAGAACAAAACAAAAAACCAGCAGAGGCTTTATAGCTGAAATGCAATCCAACCACAGCTGAGAAAATACCAAGTACTTCTGCTAATTACACAGACCTTCAGTAGGGCCAGATTTATTTCAAGAGTGTTGATAAAAATTCCAGACTAGAAGAAATAATAAAAAGGGGGTAGAATGGAGAGAAGTTTGGCTAAGCAGAGCTCATCATAAACATACAGTGCAAAACATCTATTAATCTAAAAGAAGTAATTTATAGTCTAAAATACCTTAGTACCATAAAAATATGAAAACATTTCATAATAACAGATTTAAGCAACTGAAATTACTACATTACATAAGCCTTAAACCCAAGCACATCAATGCAGCTTTCCTTCTGCAGTACAAACTGAAGCGCTCTGTAAATTCCTGTACTTAGAGGCCATGCTTTCAATATGCTCCAAAACCCCATCAGGCTGCAGCATGAGCTACTTGTATGACGTGAGGCTAAGGAAATGAATTCTGCTCTCATTTTGTTCAATTCAATCCCCGCCCGCCCCCCCCCCCCTTTTTTTTGCATGCTGGATACACAAGCATTTGAGCAGTTGGACTGTTAGCTGATATTCTACAGTCAAATTCCGGAACAGTCAAGAAGCCCTCACCTCATTTTTCTCTATCACTCCAGTGGGCTGCTCTGAAGCCCCTACAAATCAAAGGATGGGGGATTCTGTCCATCTGGCCTGGTGTATAATCCCCTTAAATTTCAGTCAGCAATTAATGTCATGAGAAAAACTTTAAATCAACAGACAGCTCCCTTCATCTAACTGTTTTAAACGTATATAAAATTTAGCCATAAGATCTAGAACAGTATATCACCTTTAAGTTTCCCCGCTCGTTCTGTGTAACAGTGGCTAACTTCAAATTTCTGCCTAAAGGACAAGTTATACCTTACCCATATACTTAAGTCTTTTTACGTACCTTGCATAAAGAAAGTGCTAGCAAACATACTGCTTGGTGGCTTAGGAGACGGGTAACTTGGAGATTCTCTGTTGAAATCATCAGAGCTCGGGGATGGTGCATACACCTAAATATTGGAAAGCAATAAAAGCACTTCAGTAATATTTGGGTGTCATGCAGTAAGAAACCCAGAACAGCATACACACGCAGAAAACTAAATAAAAAAAAGAACAGTGTAGCGAGCTGCAGCATTTGTTGCCCTTGTTTTATTTGCTTTTTAGCAAGTTGCCACAGTACAGTGGAACTACAGTAGAATGATCCCAACAACATGCTTTCTGGTGTGCCAACTCAGCCAGGTGGCCTGATAAAAGCTTGAATGCTGATTTTGCTTTCTAAGTGCATGACTCGCACAGACTTGTTGCTCAAGATAAAAAACAAAAAAAAAAAACAGCAAGATAAAACAACTGGGCCCCAAACAAATTTACTTTAAAACAACTCAATGCCCGTTTGAATATTTAACTAGTTGGCATCCCAACAATCAGAAAGAAAAAGAAAATCCAGTGACAAATGGAAGGACTTTTAACGCAACTGCTTTACCAACCATTCAAAAACTTGCACCCCTTTGTAAAGTCATCAAAAATAAACATAAGGCAAGACTTGCAGAATAATCTTCAAACTGCAACACCGAGCTAGTTCTTTTTTCACACTGGCCCAGCATTAAAGAAAGCCAGCACCATCCTTTTTTCAGGGTAACACCACACCGGAATGACTAATTTTGACCTGCAAACAAGTTTCTTAACAAATTAAAAATTTTAAGAAGCCAAATAAGCATAATGGTTAGAAGTTGCCACTGTAGCGACTCTAAATATATGCATGTGTGCACGCGCATGTAAAGCATATTCAGGACTAAGTAATTCTGATCAACAAAGCCGGCATTCAGTCTCAAGGACTCTACCCACAATGCTGTTTTTTCTAAGCAACGCTATTTCTCCGTAACAGTAATGTAGTCAATATACCAAATACTGCAATATGACTAGCATGAGCTGAAAAGATTTATTAAAAAGAACCAATTAATAAACATGGTAGCAAAGAACCTCCAAGTGCAACATGGAACCCAAATAATTTTTTGCTACAAAGTAAAAAACGCAGGACTGCGATTTGTAAATCGTTCACCTTACTTGTAAACACAATGCTTCAGATAAAATAAACACACTTTATTCACAATAATTTTAAAACTTCAAAACCCGGATAGCGCGCTGTGCCCTAAAACTCAGCAGTGCACATTTTTATCCATTCCTATGCAAATGCAGGCCTACGTATGCATCTACACCATTCACCTCTCTCCTTTCTTTGTGGTACACGGTGTTTACCAAGCAAGAGAAGGGATAGGAAAAACAAGCCAGCCAACAAAAAAGCAAAGTCTGCTAAAAGAGAACTATTGTTCTCTGGAAGGGTGAATGTTCTGATACGGATATTTAGAAAGTGAAGTGGGTAAGTCCCTGCCTTCATTTGCATACCAATACCCCTCCTCCCTACTCCCAAATGCTTTCCTAGCCTGCTGTTGTCAGACCAAATGGTTGGGCATGTGCCTGCAGACAGCACTCCTTTATATTGGGGGGCTGCTTTACCACTCCCCGAGACTCGTTTTACATCAACAGAATTTCAATAAAACCCATCAAAGCTGCAGTATGATGGCATCAGCGCAAGGGCACAGCGAACTACGCTAGGGCACGTTTGCCGATACAAACCAGGCAGGGAAACCAGCAGGTAACAAGAGACCTGATAAAAAGGAGTCAAGTGCAAGACTCGGGACTTTTAGCTGCATGTTTGTTTTTAAATTTGAATTTTGAATCAAAATAGAGGGGAAAAAAAGCTATTTTAGGAAAGAAAGCCTTTCCGAGGAGCTTTTGTTCAATATTTTACTTGCAAATTTTAGATTTCTCGAATAAGTGTAAAATAGAGATGCTCATCAACTCTGAGTGACAGAATGACAATACGTTATAAGCAACGTTAGCAGTACATATGTATTTACTATATATGATGAATGCACGTATATTCCCTGCCTCTGACATATTTTAACAGAAATGTCACTCTGTCAAATTGTAAATACTCACAGTCGTAAGACTGCAAACATATTAGGCAAAATTGGGCTTAATTTACAAGTTCTGCTGTGCAGAATAACGCAGCATATGCTATAGCTGATGGAAAATCTATCACTGTCACGGGACAGCAGTGGAAACAAAGCTTTATGACATTTAGCACTGACAAGAAGATGTACACTGATAAATGTGAAATAATCTACAATTACAAATTATACTTTTAAACCATGGTATCAATGAGATTTGTAAATGTAAGCTTCAGACTGAAATTTTAACATTTTACATTAATCTGATTTCCAAAAACTGATCAAACGCCACCTCAAAAGGCAAATTGAACTGAAAACCTTGTACAAACGTATCATTTACAGATATGTATGTACAAGCCATTAACATAACAAAAATGTTATGAATTGTGTCAAAGTAAGAGAAGCCCTTTTAAACAGCTACATGAAAGTCCTCGCACAGACACACAACTTTACAGAGTTTCTGCTTGTTTTGGTATCTTAACTATAGATTGCAAAAACATAGCTGCGATGTTATGAAGCTGCACTTGTGCCAGTCTAGATCTTTCAGATCAAAGAGCTCTTGCGGCAAAACACAACTGATGTGGTCTCAAAGACTTCATTAACTCCAGATGTGGGGAAATAGCCAGCCAATTCCACAAAAGGAGCAAGTCTCTTTTAGTTACAATCAGAACTACCCACAAATTAAAACCAGGCCTCTGATGTCATCTGATCACCTGCAGATGAGCACCAGGTTTTTTTCTGGTTAATGACCTAATCATAATTTTTTATGTTGTGTTACTACAAACAAAATTTAAAAGCAAAGCAGAGGATTTACTAAGATTAACCTGAAGTCCATCAGATGCAAAATAACTGCTTTTTTTTTAAATCCAAAGAGTTGATGGTAAAAAAAATGCCATCCTATTTTGAAGTTGGGAAGCGACGTATAAGCTTGACCAGCTTGCTGGCTCCCAAAGCCCCACTTGCATTAGGACCAGTCCAGCAGAACGCAGCCCGCCGGAGGCCTGGCAAGCTGCTCCGCAGCGAGGCAGCCTGTGCCCTGCTTAAAGGGCTTCTCTTCTGCGACAGCTGAGTAAGGCAGTTATAAATATGACGTGGCTGCTCAAGACAGCCTCTTCTAGCTATTAAACCGATAACAGTGACATCCAGGAGGCATCAAGCCAGTTTTTCCTGGCTGACATTCCCCAAAGACGAGGAATACTGTTAAAAGGTCACCCTGTCTCCTTGGAAGCCAGCGCTCCCCAGCAGGTAAGAGAGGAACCCACCTTCTAATCCCCTTCAGTGCACTACACCCCAAGGCACAGGATGTGCCTCTCGACTGACAAGCACAATGCTCTCGATTATGAATGGGAAATTCCCTTCCAATAAACACATGCCAAGAAGAGTTTTTTAAATGACTTATCAAGTGGAGGACTCAACTCTTTTTGGAGCTGTGCTAGAATATACATTAATCCTAACAGCGCAGTACTCCTGGAAGCTGGATGGCCTCCACAGAGGGAAGCAGGGCAAACAAGCTGCAAAGAACATCAAATCATAGACCCACTTCTGTCTCTTCCGCATCCGGCACCGTTTCGCATTTCTCCAGTGGGAAAGGCAGGATGACGGCAAAGAGTTTTTTGAGGGTGGGGAGCTGACTTCCAGAACGTAGTGCTGAGCAGACCGGATCTGTACGATAGCAGTTTAGGCAAAGCACGTGCACCATACAGTTCTGAAATCTGCCTTTGTTCTCAATATATTCAATGAACGCTACCACAGAACTTAGCCTCAACCTAATATATCTAAGAGAAGTCAAAGGATTACACAATGTGCTCCTATTACAAGTGCCAGTAACACAAACATTAGCTTGAAGATTTGGGGTTAGCAAATTTTACTCTAAGTAAAGCTTCCAAGTCTCATTTCTATAAATGCATTTAACAAATACAACACTTCGAGTCTTCCTGTTAGCGTGCTTCTTCTCAAGCAATTCTCCCTTAATCTGTTCCAAATTCTAAAATATTTATCGGTTTAATATTAATGTTAAAAGCCGATTAAAAAATAGCAACGAAGCAATCAAAGCTTACTTCTGATGAGCTCATGCTATCTCAGGACCAAGTGTCCCATGATGCATACTATTTATGAAATTACAGATTATGTTCCTCATTTAATTCTATTTATTAACAATTCTTGGAAGTCCTGGGAAGTATTTAGCAAGCTGCAGGAGAGACAATTTTTTGAAACCAGTAGAAATGGATAACCTTCTCTGTAGCTTGTAAACTCCGCTAACTAGCCCAGCTACATTCCATCAGCATCAGTCATGCACTAAGCAAGTGTGTGCCGATGAATGATTTGTACATGTGGCAAAATTTTACAGTGTATTATCTGCAGGTTTCGCCGCAAAAGCTCATTCTGCTGAAAGGCAGCTCTGGGAAAAGAGAGACTTGTTTTCATGTTTATTATATTTCTGACAGAACCACGTACTAAAACTTTAGGAATGTAGAACAGTAACTACTTTTCCCTTCACTACTTTACAGCGAGACAGAAATTGCCAAAAGCACAGCTAAATTTTTTAGTTGATATTTAAGCGGGATGATAAAATGGAGAAGAGCTCTAATATAGAAACAAGATCAGTACACCACATCCTAAATCCTTTTTGTTTCCAATACCAGGTGTAAAGGCTCATATATTTTAAAACCTCTTCTCACCACCCAGAAAGAAAATAAAACAGTCCTCAAAGAGAACAGAGCATCTGTCTCGACTGAAAATCCAACCATAATTTTTAAGGATGGTATAAAATTCAAACTCCTTGAAGCAGCTAAACTGAATTCCATCTTAAATAAATGTTTACGCAGTTTAGGCGTGCTATACATGCCTATTTGGGTATTTCTGAAATGCAGAATCCTACTGCAATGATACAGGCTTCCTAGCTTCTTCCCCAGCAAATGATAATTTTGAAGTCATGTTAAAATGTGATAGGCCAACTTACGCAAAATCCCAAAGTCAGGATACAGAAATGTTTTGGTTTGTTCTTTTGATTTTTTAAATTGTAGTGTGAGGACTGGAGGAGGAAAAAACCTTAAGGCGACAGGAACAACACCAAAAATAAATGTGTATGTAATGCTTGAAGATTCCTTTTCCATTTACTAGAACAGCAAAGACCTCTTCCCCACACTTTTCTAACTACACTGTTACTAAAGAAGGCATACAAGTAAGTCTTCAAAAACTCCTATTAAAAACAGATTTTCAAAGAAACAAAAAAAGAAAAGTTGAAACAAATTAGCTTTCCTGTGTTTCAGAAAGCTATTGTAGCTGTGCTAGGAATCCCCCTCACCACCAGTGACCACAGGAAGATACAGCAGCAGATACAATCGTATCTGTTGTATTCGGTGATTTTTTCCCTGAACTTGCTAGTACTCTCAGTTTCTGGACTTGCGACAGACTGCTGCGTTTCTAGAAATGGACCTCAACATGAATGTCATTTCTGAAAGCAAATCCATGGAACAAATGGGTGTGCTCACATTTTGAGAAAAATAGATCCATCCGATCCAGCACCTGAGCCCATCCCTAGCTGCTTTCATTTGCCCAAGGAAATGGACACAACCTATGCTCCAAAGCACCGATAAGGCTTGCTGCAGACAAGACCCCCTTCTGGCAGGGGACCACTGCTCAGTACGGTGGCAGTTTAACCCAGCGGAGTGGAGCAGAGCAAACTCTCGGGCTGAAGTACTAAACTCTTGGTATATTTTTGGAGGGGTGGGGAGGGGAGGGGAAAAGGGAAGGGTGAGGAACAGAAGAAATCCAGCTGACCAGCGTTTCCTACCTCTCTTTATTCAATGTCCACAGCAGTGTACCCCTAGAGATTTTCCAGATGATCTTCTATTTATCCTGACTTCCAAATGTTAGCTTTGACCTTGTCTAAGTTGCTGTGGGCAGCATATGGCACAGAACAGATTTAATTGTACTTTTCTCCCTGTATACTAACTGGCCCAATACTAATAAAAGCTGAATTGAATAATAATTCTTAGCACCTGGTCGCTCAAAAATTTACAAACTGAAAACATTTTCCATTGCTGTTAAAAGACGCGGTACGTCATTTATTGCATTACAGCAACAGAGAGGCATGCTGTCATGTCACCTGAGCGTTTTCCAAATTATTAAATGCTTTTCTTGATGTTATAACTCTGACAGCAATGGCTGCAAGACAGCTTCTTCACTAAAAAGTACTCTACACGGGTACACATACTCGCACCTGGGTGTATTTGTCCACATCGACATGTCACATACATGTATATACACAGACGTGTTTATAAATAACCTTTTGCTCTCAAAATTTTCAATACACAAGCTAGCTTACAAAAAAAAACAACAACACAACAAAAAAAGGTGCATCTTGTAATTTTTTTCTGCACTTTTTCACGGGTATTGCAGAAATTCACTGCGAAAGATGCAGTAACTCCATCTTCATAAAGGGATCATTGAAATCTCAGCTTATGCTGAGAAAAAGCGATGTTTACTCAACAAAATACATTCATAGACTGGTGTATCATACTGACCTGTACAACGCGCAGAATACAACGGTGATGTGTAATACTCAGATTTATTCTCATGTGAAATAGTCATAGATGACATAAAACGTAAGTAATACTGTATCTTAAATTGATTTATTTTGGTGATAACTGATATTAGTGCAATCTATTTTGAAATAACCAGAGTAAGATCGTCAGATCCCTAAAAAAAGGACATTTAGAAAATAACCATTTTCTTTCTAAACTTGTAGGTGAACTGAAAAAAATGGAAAAATTTGCATTTCAGTCTATAGTCTTTATGCGCAAACAAGATATCAAATTTATATTAAATATCTTGATGCCATTTAATTTTACAAAATTTAAACAAAGATGATCAGTTAAGGAAGTTTCCTTTATTATTTCACTTATTATTCAAACTTTAAAAAAGAATCATTTAGATCTGTGCTTTTTTTTTCTTTAATTAGGGTTGGATAATTTGTTTTCTTGTCTACAGCACAGCTCTTGTAGAAATGAAAGTG
Source organism: Stictonetta naevosa (assembly GCA_011074415.1). Classification (NCBI taxonomy): domain Eukaryota; kingdom Metazoa; phylum Chordata; class Aves; order Anseriformes; family Anatidae; genus Stictonetta; species Stictonetta naevosa. The sequence continues at coordinate 3,601,154 of CM021706.1, read as the reverse complement.
GAGAAAAGGTGAAAGTGAAGAACAGATAAATGTGATTTTTGTCACAATTTTCAAAATTTGTCAAAGCTCCATAATAAAATTGTATAAACCTTCCATAAACTACAAATATTTTCTGTATATCAACAGGTGAAGGAGGATGAGAAACAAAAAAAAAGAAAAATCGTGTTTAATTTTCTGTTTTAGTGCAAGTACTTTATTTTCCTTTATGAAACAGATTTTTTTTTCTCTTTAAATTGGTGAGGATTCTTGAAACATATTTTTAATAACTTCTGTTACACATAACAGTAAGATTTTACTCCTTGATGAGGCATTTCCATTAAAACACGACTTCTCACTTTCAAGCGTCCCTCCTAAAACATACAGAAATTACAAAAAAACCCCTCTCCTAATAGCTCGTTTTTTTTAATCAGACTTAATTTTTAAAATTTAAGTTTATTTATGTGCCAGTGTACAACATCTATTGTGGTGCTTGAGTAGTTATTCTTTTGTTTAACATTAGGCTTTCTTCTGTCTTACAAATTAAAAAAGTTCTAAAGGAACAAAACATTCAGTAAGAAGTGTAAACACAAAACATTCAGTAAGAAGTGTAAACACACTACTTATTTTTTACACGTCATTTCCCACTTGTTTTGCCTGTAAGTGAATCAGATTTTGTACATATCAGTAGGTACCAAGGAATGTCAGTACCCAAAATCCAGTAATTCAAATAATCTCAAAACCTCAAGCTACCAGGCACATACCATCAACTACTAACTGACTGAACAATGTAACTGAAAGCAATAAGACATCAAAATTAAGTTATATAGTGTTTCCATTACAGAAAGTTTCACATAAAGATTTGGCGTGTACACTCTGTGCTTAAAAAAAAAAAAAACACACACACAAAAATCTCCCCTCAGCTTCATATATCCTCCTTCTATATACTTAAATTAATAATTTGTTCCAACTTGCAAGATTCCTGGGAAAGAGAACACTAAAAGCCAGCCAGAAGTTAAAAAAAAAATTAAATAAAACCTTGGGCAACATGATATAGGATCGTCATATGATTTGTCATCTATTTACTAACTCTTCAAGCTCATAAAGGTCACCTCTGACCCGTAACAGGCACATGCTATCAATTTTCAAGCCATGCTCTCCTACAGTACCAGCACTTCCATCTACTATATGCCTGGAAATACTTAATAAGATCAAAGCCTTTTTTCCTGCTACAAGAACAAAGAGAAATGTTGTAATAGAGTGATCTGTGCTCGAGAAAGAATAAAATCAAAACTCCATGCAAGTTATATTTCCTTTGCTTCGGGGGTATTGTACAGTTAATTTTACTTAAGCCTTATATATATCTTCATATAAAACTTCAAACAGACTGGTTTAGCTTAGGACCAGACATGAAAGAAAAATAATTTCAGATTTGAAAGACAGCTGGCATTTATACCAAAGGAAATGAAATCGAGACCGTGCGATTTGCCTCAGCCCTCTCATCTCCCCTCGGGTACCTCACGGCTCCCCTCGCACGCTGCAGCTTTAACGAACAGAAACACCCCCGGCTTAATTAGCGTTAAACAAAAACCCGGACAAAAAGTTTACTAACGAAGACAAAGCTCTCGGCGGCCCGCGAGAGGAGAGAGACGAGTTAATAAAAACACGAGGCGACTGCCAGCAGCTCCCCTTATCCTCTCTACTCTGCTGTTCTCGCCCCAGCCCGGCCCGGCGGGCTGCGAGAAGCGCCCCCCTCAGCTCGCTCCCGGGGGTCGAAGAGAGCTCCCCAGCCTCTGGGCACCGGGGGCGCCTCCGAGCCCGGGCCGGAGGCAGAGGGCGCCGGGCGGGCCCGGCCGCGGCTCCCGGCCGCCGGTCCTGAGGCAGCGCCCCCCCGGGCCGCCCCCCCCTCCCCGCCCAGCCGCGGCCGCCCGGGCAGGGAGCGGAGCGGGCAGCAGGAACAAAGGCGGGCGCCTTACCGTCTTCCCGTTGTAGTAGTACATGAGGGAGCTGCTGCCCACGCCCGGCACGGGGTAGGCGCAGTACATGGCGAGGCTGGCGCGGCGCCGGGCTGCAGCCCAAGTGCGCCGCCTCCCGCCTCCCGCCGCCGCATCCGCCCGCCGCCCGCCCGCGGCTCCCCTCCGCCGCGCACGTGGAGCCGCTGCGAGGCGGCGCATGCA
>CM021706.1:3474695-3589001 GCA_011074415.1 Stictonetta naevosa | reverse complement strand
CCGAGGAGGCTCCGCCCCGGGCGCTGCGCGGGCTGGGGGCAGCCGGGGCCGCGCGGGGCGGCGCAGCGCCGCCATTTGCCGCCCGCCCGGGGCTTCCGCAGCCCTGCCCGCTGCCCCCGAGGGGAGGAGAAGAAAAAAAGCCGTTCTCCCGAGCTGTCTGCGTGAAGCGTTCACGCTGGTTTATGGTCACCGAAGCGTTCGTCTTCCAGGTAAAGCGCAAGTTGCAGCGGTTCGCGCAACTTGTCAGCGAAGTTCCACGAGCCGCTGTTCTGTCACGTTGCCCTTCAGAAAACAGCCTTACAGCCGTGCGCTGCTTTTAGATTCTCCCGCGCAGATCTACACTAGTTTAGGAGCGTCTGCTATGCCCATTTTGATGTGTTGTGAAAATGTGAAGAAAAGTAAAATGAAAAATCTACGAGTAAATGCACTGTGTGCAGGAGGGATTTTCACAGAGAAAGCGTCTCAGTAAAGCAACCTGGCAATGGCCCGCACCTCAGCCTGGGACCAGGCCAGCAGCCTGGAAACACGATGTGCCCGCAGTCAGAAGCTGCTGCGAAGAGAGGGTCACGCGTCCCGCACCCCCACGCAGCGAGAACGCCACCTGAGCACTCAGCCATGGGCGGCTTAGCTGTTCAGTGACAGCTCGATGGTTTTCACTTCACGTGTACAGCGAAGGGCGGAAGGGATGCTATAATCTTAAGTCACTTTTCAGATCTATTTCAACTAAGTCCCTTCCCTAAAAGCATCAGCCTTTGAATCTGATGGCCAAAGAATAAGCATAAAGCAGAAGGAAGACTGACTCACAAGGAAGAGACCACAAGTTCTGCGTTGCATTATCTGTAGGGGTTCATTTGCTCACTTTCGTTCTTTAAAATGCCTTTAAAACACAGCACAGCATCGGAGGCAAGGGTTGGGGTTACTCATGTCCCCGCGTGTTACGTGCTGAAGACAAGACGGACAGCTGAATGCATCACTTGACTGCACCAGGCAACTCAGAACCGCTCTGAACAAACTCTAAATACCACTTTTTACATTTTGGCACCATTTCTGGCCAGCGTGAAGTGTTCTGTAGGAATAAATCTTATGAAGAAAATTAAACACAATTCAACACAACACCACAGTCAGTTCAACACCATATCCACACAAGATACTCTGACGTTTTACTCAGACATACTATTCAGAAAAGAGGTCCTGATTTCATAAAACTATTCCACCAGGCTTAGATTTACACCAGGCTACTTCAATACATACTGAACTTGTTAATTGTGAGGATAATTCTCTAAAGGCAGTCTGCTCACGTTAGATTGTATAAAAATTACAACATTGGCTAAATGTTAAAATCTCAAAAACTGGGTTTCAGATGAATAGATAACCAGATCACTTCCACCCCCTACTTCAAGTACTCTCTTTTAACCCTGGGGAGGAGTGGAGGCAGGAGGGATTACAAAAAGGAGTACAACGTATTATTTTCTACTTTTTTTTTATTATTATTATTTTATACTTTTCAAGCCCATTCTTTAAAAGGCTAGCATATTAAAAAAAGAAAAGAAAAAAGAGGTCCTTAAGTGTTTCAGAAGTAATTCTACATACAAGAACCAAGTTTCCTCTCTCTGTGCTTAGTAAAGAGTTTGAATTCTGAGAGAGATCTCTGCCGATGGAAAATGTTCATTTGACAATCTGATCAAATAAGTTTAATATTAACTGATAGCCTTGGGTGCTATGGAAAATCTAAAATGCTCAAAATAGTTATTAGAAATGGCACTACACAGAAAACATTTGTCACAATTTTCTGTAGCAAAAGAAAATAAATCACCACACTACTCTCTGATGTAAGACCAATTAAGTGGCAAAGGAATAATGACAAACACATACAATATTGCTCTTACAATTACAACACAACAGCTATTGCTCATGGTGCTAATGATAAATATTGATCGGAAATATTTTTTGACAACACACGTAAACAATACCATGCTTCTGCTCATAGCACATTGGTAATTTGATTACAAACTCGTTGCACATTTCCAAGCAAGCCTTACTGTTCTCCCTCTGCAGATCAAGAAGTTCTTTGAAAACACTGACTCTGTGCTCTCTATAGGTAACTCGTGCCCCACCAATTAGTTACAATTGGTTTTGAGTCGCATGTTATTACTGTTTCTTGGCTTAGTTAAGACAACTCCTACAGTCCGAGAAATTCTCAGAAATACCACAAGAGTTTAGAATCTCTGAGGATAATGGAACTGCCACTGAAAAAAATAGATATTTTATCTGTTAGTGAAACATAAACAGCTCAAAAATCTCTGTTCAAGTTTGACTTGAGCTAATTAAGAAAGTAAATCACTGATCTTCAGTTTTTATCCTTCCCCCAAAGCTTTACATTTAGTAGTTAATAGTTCAACACAAACACTTGCATGTCAACATCAAAAATGTTTTGGGGCAATGACTCGCCACTTAGCCAACTTAAGATAGCAGAATTTAAAAATACACTTGTTTGGTACAATGAGTTTTCACGGTAAAAGGACAAATTTGGATTCCAAGTCGCATTCCAGAAAGTAATTAAACCATTAATTAGCACTTCTCTATGTAACTAGTTTTACTTTAGGCCCTGATAGAAACACGTGAGGAAAGGTAAATCTCAAAGCAAGCAATTTCAGAAAACACCATGTATATCCAAGAGAAAAAGAAACAAAGCAGATTTAAAGAAATCATCGTATCTCAGAAGATTGCTACTGAATTAGTTACCTAGACAACTACTAGACTACCCATTGACATAGTAGCCCCATACTAACACAAAACATTAGAGAAAACTGTAAAATAAAAAAATCCAGATCCTTTTATCGTGTAACATTAAGAATCCACTTTTTCTTGTGACCTCCCATACTATAGTTACACTTCTCTGCACTACCTATCAGCTAAAACAATCTTATCTTTGCCACCATTGATTTCTTACCAACGTATAGTTAAAATAAGTAAAGACAACACTTAAATAATTATCAACTCAATTTAAATTTCCTACGATGCTCAGTAAATTTTAGTTTTGTGCCACATGCTAAACAAAACATCTCAGAGCCCTTTTTTCATAATCTTTCTTCAAGGCTCTATTCAGCACTGAACGGAGAAACAGTGCTTTAAAAAAGCAGCATAGAAACGTTTGATTCCTCACAGTAACTGCGCTTCACTGCTCCGACTGGTACGGTGTTAATACAAATAAAATTTAATCAGCATTTTGTTGCCTTCATTCAGAAGAAAAATTAAATGAAAAACATTTGAAAAATACTGCTTCTTAAAATTAATGCCTAGTAAGAGAAATGAGATACATTTTTCATTCACTAAAATGATCTCTTTACCTGGCTAATGCTACTAAATATTAAACATGTAATGCAAGTTTTATTACTCTCCTAGAATTACAGTAATAAATTACATGGAAACTGCACTGCTACGTGTTTTAGCTTCTCTGACATTTTTAATATATTTTTGTTAATCTAGCAGAAATCATCTGCTAGACTGTAAAGCCACCCTACATAACACACAACTGTTAAAATGTAAATTGCCAAACTATTTTTAGCTGCTGCTGAAGGAGGGAAAGAAAGGGGAGAAAAAAAGGCAGAAGAAGAATATTCCTGGCCTCGGGAATAATGATTTGAGGCATTGTGTTCATTTTGTTTATCAAGCAGCTATTCAGCCTCTAGTGGGGCCCAAGTGCTTATGCAAGCAAAAGCTTTTAAGAGTGCCTGCAGCTGCAATCCTGGCTTCCAGGTAGGCTGCAGGTTCAGAGCACAGCTGCCCCAGGCTATCCACGCTATCTCAGCTCCATCTGGAAGTATGGTTAAAATAGGATTTCAGATCCCGGCTTCTGTGTGCATCACCGTGCGCAGGGGGAGGGAGAAGGGCAAGGGAGGGAGGAGAGCGCCGGGGGAGACGCAAGGACTGGAAGACACCATCCGTACTTCAGCCTTAACGCAAAATAAAAAGATCAGACCCATTCCGCTCCCGCTGTAGAACTGTGGCCTGTGCAGTGTGCGCTATTCAGCCTATCCGGCTTTGAGTTATGACTCATCCAAGTGCACCTGCGCCCATGTGTTAAGTACTGCCAAATAAAAGCCCAACATCCATTTACACAACAAAGAGATGTACCCCGCAAGGCAGCAGCGCTTCCCCCTCCCCTCCTGTTTGTTCTGAGCAGGGAGAAAAATAATTCTGTCCTTCACTTCACTGGGGATTTTTCACTTCACGTGGATCTTTAAATGCAGATTCATTTATAAACAATTTTCTTCCTTTTAAGAATAAAGCATATTTAATACCACAAAACACCCCTATAGCATTAGATTATCACAGCCATTAATGATTTTTCCACCAAAACCCTTCCAACCTTTTTCATCAAAGCCCTTTATTCTCGAAGGATAAATTTTCAAGCGAAGAGGGATCAACAAACTAGTTGCTTGAAAGCTTTCCTGATGCTAGGCTGAAGTTAGGAAAGGCTTAATGAAGGCTTTAAAATCCACCAGGGCTTCACAATGAACATCTGACTCGGTGATTTATGCATATTAATAACCTCAGTCCTACTGAGGCAAGCTGAGCTGTACATGTCCTCCGAATCTTAATGTCTTCAGCTCCACTGGGATTATTACAAATGTAAATTTCTAAGATTCTCAGCTATTAATCTCTGTCTGTCCTCCTGTTCAGCAACATAATGACTAATTAAACATCAAAAGACCTGTACAGGAGATCTTCTTTGACAGCTCCTGGCCCAGCTCTCTTCCCAAGAGAGGAATTCAAATGACAGGGACAAGTGGGTAGGAGCATATGAGCAAGCTACAAATCACTGCTATGAAATATAAAAATTACACATCAAATGTGTATTTAGTCCTCAAGAACCACTCCCAATTGCCTACCCTCGCTGCTCATGTCCAGTAGATACCCTCCCTAACGGTAAGTTGAATAATTAGTGCGTCAGGTACATAAAACCCAGTTTGAGCCCACTTTACTTACTACAAGTAGAAAACGTCATACTTACAGAAGAAGGCAAACCTGGGGGCACCTTTCTTACTTTCTTTGTCTGCAGAGGATCTGTACGTAGGGAAACAACACATTTGATCAAGCATCTATGCTGCAGATGGAAAATAACAACTATCCACTCCATACAGTGTCTTTCTTTCCACAACAGATTTCTTTTTAAATTTGTGTTTTGTTTTTAATTTTGTGCCAAATGAAATTTTGTGTCTCTCGTCAATGCAAGAAGGTGCTTAAGTAGGTCACGTACAAGTGATCTTTTCTAATACAAAGCTTTCCTAAACGATTACTTTCAAATCCTAAGAACACTAACATTGCAGGATATGTTGATGCCATTATGCACTAGGTAAGAAACAAAGTAAGATTTTGAGATAACTACAAATAAAACTGGACTGATTAGCAATAAACATTCTTTCCCCTTCTGCATTTCAGAGTAAAGATAGAACTATGAAAAAGGAATTTATGAAACATTATACGGTAAAAATACTAACATGATGTAAATTTCTATAGCATTTAGACTATAGAAAGGTTGCAAATAATAGGATATGTAATGACCTAAATACTTAAGTAAAAGTTAATACAACTCTTTCTTCATGTTACATTAAAGAAGGATGTGTAACCAGCCTCCTTCTATCAATAATAATTTTAACAACACAAAAGTAGTCAGCAATTTCACTATCTAAATCAAGAACCTGAACCAGTTCAGTTAGCTGCTAATGAAATTAATCTGAATGCTTACTATACGTGCAAATTAGAAGTTAACGGATGTTCTGCGATGAGTATCTGGCAATGTTACCGTTTGTACAGTTCACCGATTGAGTCTCCAATTAAAATACAGAACTCCTATTTTTCTCTTTTCATTCAGAAGAGTATAATCACAGCTTCAGTATAAGATATGACAAGATAAAAATTAATTACTCATTCCCTTGTGTAATAAACCCACACAACTGCTGGAAAAATATTTGCTGGATATCTTCACTCAGATCATGCCATAGGAGGTGTTTGAAAAGGAAGAAAAAACACTTTTGCAAGAGGTATTTACACTGCACACAAAGCATGAGCTAGAAGGGCACACTGGTTGATTTCAACAATCTTAAAGTAGCAAATTTAAAGAAAATTTGTTAAAAACCCTGGACAAGCCCTAATTCAACTTTTCTTTAAGTTATTAGCCAGCAGTTTTATATCATTTAACTAATCCATGTTAAAAATAGCCGAAAGTATTTCAGGCATACTTTCTCAAGCTGCCGGAAATGACACTTAAGAGTTCACTTTTCTGGGACTTGGGGAAAAACGTGAAATTGATAAATTTGTAAGCACCACCTACCCATGGCCCAGTTACAGCCTGGCAGATTCAGCCTTGACAGAAGGAGGAACGTTACAGTACTGGTAGTTTGAAAAGGGTAATATACCTTGGGTTTCTCCTTCAACACAAAATAAACATGAGCACTACTCTGAAAACACCATGCCTACCTTCATTACATCTAATTTAATACCTGCAACTTCAACTCTATACAGTTTGAACAAGAAATTGTAACTTAATCACTGAGGGAGAATCCTAAACCAGGTTGTCTAATTTCTATTATGTACTTTAATACGTGGTTGTTTCATACACCTCCTCAACTTTTCTTCCCACGTAGTGTCACTCTGTCCAGCCTTCAAAGTCACGGTGTGACAGACACCCTGCTACCCATAACCTTAACAAGTTACTATTACATTAGTTTCTCACTAAAACTGATTCAGTGGGGGCTACTAACAACAATTTATTGTTGTTATTGTGTGTTATTACAAGTCTTTTCTATGGAAGTTTAATCAACCTTCCAAAGAACAAACAGAATATTTCACGTAACTTTCACTGAATATTTCACTCAACTTTCCTTAGATTGTTCCTCTTCTAAAACAGATCTGAAGAATGTCTGCATTTGGTTCTCATATTCTAAGAAACATGAATACTTTCAGACATATTTGTAAAGAAAGGCAACCCCAGATTAAATGGTGGTTGTCTTAACAACAGGTTAAATAAACTACATGAAAATATATTTATATGTACATATAGGTAAAGTTCCAAAGTCACATTTTTATAATTAGAGCGTTTAAAAAAATTCAAGCATGTTCAGGACTATTTTAATGCCCAAAGAGTTTGCAATTTCTAGCTAATACTCAAGTTACTTCAAGGAACAATTTGCATTTGATAAAAATGAAATTTTGGGTAAAGTATGGTTTAAGTTATATGGTTCCAACAAGCAAAATTTTCATAACAGATGTAAGTGCTACACAGAATAAAGGACATTCAAAAAATACACAGAACTAGAGCAATCAATGACATAAAATGCCAACATTGAAATATGGTAGCTTTTAAACTGGAATATCAAGTTACAGTCTCTCTTTTTGTACTTTTTTTTTTTTTTAAAAAAAAAAAAACAACGTGCGTACCCAATTATTTAGGATACTCCTACAGCAGAAATGATAGAACAGCTGGCTCATTCTTGATTCCCTAATTCAACAGAAAGACTTTAGAGCTATGAAATATTACCAGTGACTGCAATTGAGAAGAAAAGCTTTATTTATCAAAAAGTATCTCCAGAATACAAATACTGTTATAGTATAACTATTTTAAGCAAGTTCTTGCCTGCTTATTTTGCAAGGTAGTTGGATTTTAGGGTAAACTACTCGTCTCCAGTTTCTAGGAACTTTAAAGGCATGTTGAACCAATTACAATGAACTATGTATTGCCCTAAATAAAGTTACTTTTAGCATATAAAAGGATAATTGTTTCCCCTTTGTGTCTTTCCCCTACTAAATAATGGTAATGACCTCAAGGTCAGGCATTTCCAGGAGTTAATGATGGCATGGGTTAAGGGCACTCAGCTGGTCATCAACTCCTATCCATCTGTCATTATTGCTTTTGCAATTAAGGTTTTTATTGGAGTTTCTTGTTTGTTTTATAAGCAATACTGATCAGTATAGAATTCAAATCAGCATCTCAAAGAAAATTTCTGTAATTCTGCTTTCTCTCTCTTATATAGCAGTTTGCTGTAATTTGAATCGCTCAGTAAAGAGCAATTACCGGTATACAAACTGTCAAAGAAAAGAGTAAGTCTGCAGAAACACATCACAAATGGAAGTTTAAAAACTGTCTATATTACTCACCAAGAGCTGGTGAGTCATGCAGTGGTCTTCGGCGCTGATTTGTACCAGAGAAAGGGTAGTAGGCTGTTCCAGGTTTTCCCGAGGATGACAGCTGACCTGGACTTCCAAGACCCATATCTGACCGAAGCAGGCTAGACTGCAAAACATACAGGCAGAAGTAAAATTAAGCTCTGTAATAGTTAAGCTGTTAACATACCAGGCTAACAAACTATTCACTGTACATACTGTGCTTGCCATTTATAGGCGTTCACTGGGTTTTCAGCAAAGGCCTTTGAATTCAAGAGAGTTAACTTTTTAAAATGAGCATTTAGAAAATATACTGCTGTGTAATTCAGAAAGGTGGAGAGAGTTTTGCGGTGAGCCTCCAAACAACATAACCATTTCTGTTTAAGAGGTCTCAAAGAAACAACTCAAATTATAAACAAAAATCGTAATACTTCGTTTAGTTTGCAATGTCACACCATCTATTATACAATATAAACATAACTGATAAAAACTGCTAAAAGTTTATGGTTTGACATTAGGTTTTAGGACATACTTAGAAATTCAAAGCTATATTACATTCATAAAAACATGGAAGAAGCATCCCAAAATATCAAACAAACAAAAGAGCTAACAGATTAATGCACAGGATATAAAACATTATGACATTTTTAAAACTTCAGCAACGTAGTTGACTGCTTTTAGTTTCCTTTTCATGCAGTAAATATGAACACATCCGAAACTGTTAACAAGTGCATTATGTATTATTTGGCCTTACGGGATTTGGATTTCTGTGAAACTGAAATGAATGCTGGTGATTTATGGGAACCTAGTTTTTTCCGTGGTCACTACGATACTTAACCTTGTTTTAGTCAAAAAATCGCTAAGCTGGGGTGAAACTCAGAGAAGTGTTTATACAGGGAATATAATGCTACCAAGCAGTAAAAAGGCATTCACTGCAGCTTTAGCACTAGATGTTGCATACGACTTTCCTCCTACCCCAACATCCATTCGGTATTACACACAGCTCAAGGCTCTTTGCTTTTTACATATTTAGAAAAATCAGATGGTGTTTTATGGTCACCATGGAACCAGCAGTCTTCAGATCCAAATAATTTGGTTCTCATTTCTTCATGCTAGGTCACTGTGCAGTCCCGTCCTCATATTGTGGGCGAGGTAAAACACGTGGCTGTTGGATGGCAGTATTACAACTGTGTTTGCCGGCATTCAAACTGTGCTAACATTTCAATTACTAGATGATGCAAAACAAACACTTCTGGCTGGATTAACATTTACACCAAAATAAGCCTGAAGTGTCACCTCCTTTCAGCCCCACTAGCGGTTCCCAAGCCAACTTTCCTCCTCCTCTCAAACCACTCTTGAAGACGAAGTCGATGCGCACAGCAGGCTCCCCGGGCCATCAGTCAGGCACATCTACAGGCTGGGTAACGGCAGCAACTGCTTCAGCTCCGCTGCTTTCTAGGGCTGCAGCGGCTCTCTGGAACGTGAGCAGACACCGCTGCTTCCGATTCTCCTCACCTTTCATATTAAGGCCTAAATAGGAAACCTCTATCCTGGGAAAAGCATTGCTTTCAAACCAACACCGTCTAAAAGAAAATATGAAACTAATTCTGTTCTTATCCTAAGAATTAACCAAAAAGTAAAACTTGACCTTCAGCCCAGGAATATCCAGGACTGAAGGAAAGCTTCTTGGCACGGCCCTTGGGGAAGAAGTACTGTGATAGTTATTTTGTGTTGCAGGAAGAAGGCCCCACTGACAGCACCACAGAAAAGCTGAGGCTGGAAGGGACCTCTGGAGGTCACCTCGTCCAGCCCCTGCTTGCTCAGAGCAGCTGTCAAACACGATTAGGGACTACAGCCCACTCGCACTGAAGACACCGCTCCCCGCTCCCTTCCAGCATCTTCCCAGCACTAGCAGGGACTTTGGAAATACAATGGGATCCATACAGAGACCTCCAAAAAGGAAGGAGGGTTTAGTTCCTATGTTCACGAGGGGCCGGCAAGGACAGGGTTGGACACAACAAAAAACAGTAAAGTCTTCAATTCACTTCTACCAAGTCATTCCATACGACACGTATCTGTGCCTTTTCCTAACTTAACCTCCAGCCTTCACCTCATGCCATTTGCCACCCTTGCTTTTGTTCTGTGCATTCCAGTTCTTGACATTTTCACATTTCCATTGGAACCCGAATTTCAAAGAAATATGGCTACTATGAACGTAAAATAAGTGCGTAGATAACACACATATCCAGTACATCCCAAACTGTGTAACCCTGGCCTATATCCTATTTCACTGAGAATTTTTATCCCCCCTCTCCCTCTAGGAAGACAGAAAAGGACGAAAACCCCAACCAAACAAAAAAGGCCAAACCAATTTCACGAACAAAAACACCACGCAAGAAAAGCATAACCTTTGTCTGCCATTCCCACCATCAAATGAGGCATCTGTTTAAAATTTCGTAATTATTCCTCAGTCTTCCCGAATAAAATAAAAATAGATGTCATTAGTTCATCTTATTGATTTTTCTGCCTGTCTGAACCAATTGAGAAGCAATATTGATTAGGACTGATCCTTTCCTAAGGGCATCTGATAAAGAAAGGAATACAAAATACCACTGAGGATAGCAAAAAAGCTTTGTATTATCAGCACCAGGCTTCTTCTGCCTAACTGCCTGGGGTCCCTGCGCAGAGGCGGATGGCTTACACACGGAGGCTGCGACGTTCTCCACAGAGAACGCGCTCACTGCGCCGAACCTCATCTGCCAAGCACGGATCCAATTACTGAAGAATAATCAATGACTGGTTATTCTGAACACTGCCCAGTCCTGTTCGGATTACTATTATAAACAAACGGGCATCATTCCTAAAAAAAAATAAAAAGCCTCTTCAGATTTTATAAGACATTTCCAACTTCAAAACAGACAGGAACTTATGTAAAGCAGCATTTTTCCCTAGGGAACGTGTGTTCAATAACCAATCCAAAGAAAAAACTACAAAAGGCTTTTATTACAATCAACTACGAACACAACAATCCTAATTCTAAAGAGGCTGGAACAGAGGAAAGAGGTAAACATGACTGCTTTACTTTTCGAGTTCATCTCTTGCAGCAAAGTAACAAGAAACAGTTTTGACAGCCTCAGGGGAAATGGCATGACCTGAGTCCAAAAATAAAAGGCCTTCTTTTTATTATAAATTCATCCTCTCAAAGAAATTCAGAATAAAAGAAAGTTTGACAACTTTGGAAGTTCTCTTTTACATAGCCTAACTCTTCCCGACCTCTAGGATCCCAGCGACACAACCTGATGCCAAAATACCACTCTGCCTACAATGAACTTCCAGGACACCAGCCAGCAGAATCCTAGCATGTTGGTAAACAGTTTTGATCGTCTTGCTTCTATATATAAAAACAAATGTGGACGCGCCCTTACACAATATTCCTTGAAGCTCTCAAATGCTTGGTTTATGGGCATATAGGAAAGCCCAGATAGATGAAAGCAAACTACATGAGCGTTTTTCACGGCTTTACCATTTCAAAAACTCGGTGCGTTCTAGGCAGTGGGCCTTGCGATTCCCTCACACAATCAGCACTTCTGGTAGTCTAAATCTTGCTCGCCTTATTTCTTAAAGGCAAGCACACTAGGAAATACTTTATTAACATAGCTATAGCCAAATTATGCACTAGTGCAATCCAAATACAACTGCATGCCTTTATGTTATTATTTTCTATCAAAAGAAGAATATGGTTCAGAATAAAAGCATTAGACTATTCTGTGTAACCGGATACGACAGGGACTTGGTGTCGGCATAAAAACGCGCTCTGCTGTGGAAGTGAACTAAGAGTTGCAACTTACAAACAAGCTCAGGTCTTGACACCTCCTCCTTCCGCTGCACCCCCAAAAAGCTGCCAACTAGTTAGCCTTTCTCCTAGCGTTTGGAATTAGCTTCCTTTTCAACAAGTTTATGCAACTGGTCCCAGTGGTCAGGCTGCCCCTCTTTAAGGGGGGCAAACAACCAAGGTACTTAGTTAACCCAAGTGTTTAGGTAACAACCGGGGCTTAGATACATGACTTCATTACAGTAAGTAACACAGCAGCTCTCATCTCGGCCCAATCCCCCCATTTCTCAACTAGCCTGCAGAAGGCAACTAGACCAATTCTGTGAAAGAGAGACACTGTGACATGCTTGTAGAGAAGCTCCCTCAGCACCTCCCAGAATTACGCAGAACAGGCAGCAAGGGCACTCCTTGCCTTCCTGTACACGTGAAATCCTGCACTGGCACAGCAGAAGTTTCACGTTCTGTTGCTTTTATTCAGCAAGCCGTTTGGGTGAAGACTTAAACATATATAACGTGTCTCAGCATTTTAAATGTCTTGTCCTACGGATAAATCTGACAATTTGCACGGACTAGTTTCAAAGAATGCAGCAAAACGGAGAAGTCAAACTCTGCTGAACTTACAAGGTCCCCCGCTAAGTTGTGCACGTGGTTACTGCGACGCGAAAGGAAAAGCTAGCACAAAAGTACAACTCTGAAATAATTGTCTGTGAAATACTGGTACAGAGGTTCGGGCTGCAGAAAGACCATTCACCCAAGTTTCACGTCATCCAGTTTAAGCCATAAATATCACCAAGATACAAAATGTTGAATTGCACTTCACTCAACTCTGCAATCTTTGGCAACTGTAATGAATATGCACTTCAAGATAGAGCTGAACTTGGGAAAAAAACTTGACATATGCTGTAAATTCATTTTAAATTTAAATTCTCGAGATATGTTTGCAATTATCAGCATGTTACTGAAGAATCTCATCCTGAGAATATCATCAAATAGTAATGTGAAATACAGTGTTACCATTTTGAGAACAAAGGGACCCTGAATGAGTAATCAATAGCAACTGGCAGAAAATGAGGCATTAATTATGATCCTCTCTAGTGTTTTGTCTCAAACAAGGTTTCATTAAATATATTGTGCTAACCTGTACCTCTTCATGCCATTACCAATAGATTTGATCAGATACATTTTTGGTCTGCTTCAGGAGTAGCAACATATCAGAATTAAGAAAAAATTGTCTAAAGTGTTATATGATAACTTAGGCATTTTTTCTTGATCAAGTTGAAGGAAATCAGGGGTTGTAAATAAAACATCTCAGGAGAGGATTCTCTAACAACATGTCGATAATTGCAAACATATTTCTCATTTTAAAAAAATATTCAGATCTTATAATCTTAATGTAGTCTCTTGAAAATTTAATTATCACCTCCTATACCTAAAGTATCATGCAGGTTTGAGAAGATAATGACAGTCATCCATCAACTGCATCCTGCCAGTGTAATCAGGCTAATCTAGCTCGCTGGAGTAAAAAACAGCTACCTAGGGTACTAAACACCCGAGTGATGCAACATCGTAAACAAAATAACAGACATTTAGTTTAACTGTCTTCCTAATTAACATTAACACTGAAAAATATCAAGGTATCAATACATCGCTTGTTGATATATTGCAATAATATATCAATAAAGCTTCTCGGGATCACCAGGAGCTGCTTATTCTGTGCGTATGCCTAAGCAAAACCTGCTACCACGGCTAATTCTGTTTGTGTGCATGCAGTGTTACTGAGACTGAGCACAGGGACAGGGAGGGAGAAGACGGTATCACTGGAGGAAGTTATATACGGTTCCAACTACATTTTTTTAGGCAGTGGGAGAGGTAAAGATCAAACGTGAAGGGATGAAAACGCTGTGTGCTTCTTCCACACCCAACTGGCTTGAAAGCACCCAATTAATACGACGACGTAGGATGAATACCTTTTTTCCCCCTTATGTGACAGCGGTTTCCCCGCACTACCACCACATATTGGCAAGGCCAGATTCTGTCTTCCACTGGTAAAAGCAGCACCCTGCTGATGTTGGCGTCCAGTCCCCGGGGTTACGCTGGCTCAGCTTGTCTTTGCTCATTCCCCGGGGCAAGGTATTTTTGCGTTGCTCACTGAATTCTAGGAAGGCATTACTAAGCATTGTGATTACAGGTCAGGCTCCCCTCCCTTTGCCTTTGAATGGCTTCGCTACATTATGAAAACAGTAATTTGAACAGCTTCCTTACTGTGATTATACAGAAGCAGAAGGTTTGTGGAGAACTGCAAAATGTCAGAAAAGCAGCAGCTGAGGGTTTATTCATCTATTCTTTAATTTTATTTATTTATTTTTTGGTACCAGCCTTCTTGCCTTTTTCTATGATTACAACATACAAGCATGAGAAATCAATATTATAATAAAAGCTTGTATGCTGAATCTTATTTACAGAAGCCAAACTAAAAAGGATACTATAAAGCTCAAAGTATCCTTGCATCTGCTTCTCCCCCTGCATCTTCAGCAAAATTATTATACAAGATTTTATACGATTAGTATAGTTTCGTATATATGGTGTGGAAGCTGTTCTCTCCTCTCCCACACAAACAAGAGAAAAACATCTCAGACACCAGAAAAATCAGAAAATGTGTAAAACAGCAATGGCTCAGAAACTATCGTTAACACCGCAACCAGACAACCGTTAGGACTTAACATGCAAGACCCGTATGTTTTCACATATGATCAAGCCAAAGGTAATCCCTATACGAGCCAGGGGTTACCAAATGGACAGTCAAACCCTGTGAATATTTATCTTAGCCTACAGTCCCGCCCTCTCCCCCACTCCTTAATGGATGTTGTCCTTCTCCCCCTGCTATTCAGAAGCCCGTGGCATTAGGAGCACTATCACCTTGAAAAGCACTCTGCAACACATCTGAACCCAATACGAGATGGATGCCTTAGTTCCACAGAAGTGGAATCAAAATGGCAAATCTGTTTGTCTTCTTTCCATCCGCTGACTGCCGGTCTGCTCAAGCTCCAGTCTTTGCTAGCCCATCCCAGGCAGCAAATGCTAAGTCACGCATTGCTTACGCTATTCTTAACTCCCCTTCCCAGTTCCTTTCAGGGCCTGTGTTCGCCTTGAGAGCAGTAATCTGTGCAGATAAAGAGTTTGAGATGGGACTTTCTCTCCAAAGAAAGAAAGGAAAAGTAAAAGGGGGCTCAAGAGGTTAGACAGAAAAAACGCTGCAAGAAAATCCAAAGGGCACTCCAGCTCATTAAATCGAGGAATGGCTGGGAGAAGACAAGTGAGCTCATCTTTTCCCAATCCTGCAATTATACCATGAACACGTAATTGAGAAGCACCCAACTTTGGCAGTAAGGCAAGCTAAAGGCAAATAGCATTTGACAAAAAATACATATACGGACCTAACTGGATGCTTCTTTCTTCCTTATGCAGCAACGTATAAAATATTACCTATATTGATGAATAGGATATTCATTACCTCAAACATAATCAAACGATCAAAGATTGAAAGGAAGAAAATTTGCCAATCGTAAATAGTGTGAGAAAGAAAAGGCAAACACAAGTAACAGTTTGTCTGCTTTAAAACATTCAAAATGATTCCTCCCCGAACTGTTCCCTTTTTATAAATAGCATCCCCCCCCGTAACTGATTCCCAACACCTGCTACCCACTTCCTTCGAGGGGATGTCTCCCCTGATTAACTTCAGGTGGTCACCTCTAGCTCTGGAAAAAGAAATTACATTTGTGTCCAGTACATTTTTTAGGTTCTGCCTACAAGCAGGCTCCCTGTCTGCTGAGAGGCAGGAGATATTTTCCCAGTAGCAGTTCTAATAAATCGTAATCAAGAGAAAATTAATATCACTCGATTTTGAGAAGTAAAATGGAGCAAAATTAAACTCACATTTGGACGTCCTACCTGCCCTTAACCATATATATCCCATCTCGCATCCTTTTAAGTCAGCATCAGCTAGCAGAAGCCAGAGCTGCCGCTTCATTCAGTTAACGCTGTGCCTGCCTTTCCTTCAGAAGCCACGTTTCTAGGAAACTGATAGCTCAGCTGTAAAAATCTGTTTTGGGGAGACACTTGGTATCAAAGGTGTCACAGAGGAGGAGATTAAAAGGAGAAAATTTACAGAACAAAATCAGTTTGTCAGCTTTAAATTTTTTTTTGGTGTTAAAAAGCCACAATACTTTTTTTTTCAATGCTTCCCTAACTCTGTATTACTTGGATTTAAACAGGCATTATGGTCTCTAAACTGTTCCTTAATCTACGTGAGGTAAGAAGAAAAGTAACTAGCACTACTACTTGTAGTCTTGTAAGGCCCCACAAATAAGAAAGGTCCAGATCGTCACGTACGTCTCTGCCTCTCGGGAAGATCCATCTAAAGCAACTCCAAATACACTGCCAACAGTGAGTAGGAAAAGCTTTCGTATGGCTGTTTAATAGATATGTTGTTTAAAAAAAAAAAGTAAAAGCATTTGAATACATAGCTGATGCGATTTGACATCTTTCATTAGCACTAAATTCTAATTTATTTAATTATGAAATGGTAGCCCTTTTGCAGCACCTGTGCTTTCTCTGCTTTCTCTCTAAAGTGTGTATATTTTCTTATTATAACCACACTGATACGTATATTCTATATATTTTTTCAGTATCTAACAAAAACAACTAGTAATTCATTCTACCAGTAGCTATTTCAAAATTTGGAAGGAAAAAAAAACAAACAGCAAAAACCAGAAGGGACCTGATACACACAGTGTGCTTAACGTTCTTCAGAGAGGATTATTCATTTTCTAGCATCCCTTTTCCTAGAATATTATTTTCCTTTATGTTCTACTGCCTAGGTGTGGTCTAAACATGCCTAGTTTTCTTATTCCTGAGACAGTTATTTAAATTTGTATTAATTTAAACCCTTTAATTTAGTTCACACACACACATATATGTACGTATAAATCTTTTCAGTAACACTACAGTACCGTAGGAGCAGATGGTGCAGCCTCAACACAGAGCAACCATCTGATTACTTCTCTCAAGGAAGCTGAAGAGGGACAGAAGTGTTACAGACAAGCAATAAAAACAAAAGTTTCTGGATATGAACAGAGTTCCCTCAGGAAGAAATGAACACTCCTGAAACTCTGTTAGCGTGCATGAGAAGAGTGCACAGCGCTTGCATATGCGAACTTCAGACATGCCAAGGTTACCAAGAAGAAACTACGAAGCACTCACTAGGACGCTGAAGATGCACCTAAGCTATTTGTTCTGCACACTTGTCCATTACTTTTCACCTTCTAACAAGACAGCCAGCGTTCAGTCTTCCTTAACGTATAATGCCAAGGTGAAGCGTGTTAGCGGTCTGGTACAACAGCCCTTGATTAGAGTAATGAATTGTTAGAAACTTGGCAAACCAAATTCAGAAGCAATTGCAAAGAGACGGTCACACTGCTGTTTGAGAGCTACACCTGCTGGTGGAGAAAGATTTGTTTGGAGACCTTCATACACATGCAAAGAACAGACATTTTAAACTGATTTGCTCCAAACACATTTTTCTTCCTTGACTCACACATTTTAAGTAACATCTCAGCCATCCGATACCACTAAAATGCTGTTCTATCCCAGTATTCACAATCTCTCATGTCTTTCACTCTTGGTCATTTCAAGTTTTGTTCTTGCACAAAGTGTATTTCAAATTTCATTCTTCATAAAGTTCGTTTTTCCATTTTTGTCAGTAAACCTGATTTTTGACTCACATATATTCACTCTGAACTTCTAATACGCACATTTTTGTCTTGTTCTTCCAGATGTTCCATGCTACCTGATGCTTTACTAAAGAAGTTAAATCTGCGTTTTACTATATACATGTCTTATAATTACGTACTTCATGAATATATTAAAAATACGTCTCAGTCTGCGCTAGTCACAATTCTGTCCATTTTCTTTAAGCAGCAAGTTAGCATCTACATCCTCCTAGGGATACTTGCTTTCACTCCTGCTTGCATATTCCTCACCACTTCATCAGTAACACAAACTGGCTTTTTGCCTACACACGTTAGGAGAGAGCTCTTGTGTTTTCTCCAGACAACTCACATCTCCCATCACAAGAACTAGGCAATGCTGGGAACCTTTCAGTACACAACTTACTTTCACAGTCACAATTTACATCAGCCAGGCTCTCCAGTTTGTGACTTATGCACAGCTTTGCTCAATGGTACTTCTTCCCATTAACTAGATATTTTATTTTTAAATAATAATAATACAACAGCTTACATCTTCTAGGGATTTAAAATTAAATACTCACATACCAAAGGCAATCACAGGTGATGCGGAACAAACGTGAGAACATCGCATTCTCAGATAGCCTTTTATTCTTTAAGTTTTCTCATTTTTATTGTGGTAGAAATTCCTCTCCACATTAATTTTGCCTTGACAGTAATGTTACTTTCTGGAGTTGCTCAACTTTTGTAACACTTCCTCTTCATGCAAGATAGCTGTTGGAGTGTCCTGTGAGACACTACTATCGTAATACAATGTCTGTATTCCTCTTGCTTGTATCGCTCTTTAGGCATGTATTCTGCCCAAATGCCTTTAAACTCTTTAAATTTGAAAGAGGCAAATTACTTTTTATGCAAATGCAAAGTAACATATACTTGCAAGCATTACTCTTGCTGAAGTGATCCATTAAATTGTCCAAAAATAGGTGTTAAATGCATTTTTTGGGTTTATTTCAAAGTTCTTGTAGTGCATTTGGTAAGAACCATCATAACTGTGGTTTGGCTTTTTTTGGTGCAAAACTAAAACAACCTTTTTGGTGTGTGAAGGATGTTAAATACCCTACACTTCCAATCATGAAAAACTATATTTGTTCTTTAATACATTGCTAAGACTTGCAGACAAGATGCAAACCTCTTAAAGTCTCATTCAGTTGTGAAGAAAGTTATTCTTAAATGAACACAGAAAGGTCATGAATTTTTGTAAAAACAAAACAACCCTAAAACTGCCAACAGTATGAATTGCCATTGCTCAGCCCTATACTATATTAAATTCTGTAATGCTTTTCAGCACAAGTGAGTCAGGCATATATAAATTTAGCTCGGAGTGGTATCCAGATGACGAGAACATTTCTACGTTGAATCATAGCAAAGGTGAAGGACGGGTAAGTTTGTTTCAAGTCAACTTGCAATGATACAATAAGCTAACTTCTTCTCCAAGGTACTACTCAAGTAACAGCGTATGTTTAATTCAATTAATTAAACACAAAACAGTCTCTAAAGATGCACAAAGGCTACTATGTCTCTCAATATTCTATTGAAGCATATATTTTGCTCCTGATAAACAAGAAAGTGGGAAATTCTGAAAAGCTGTCTGAAATAATCCTGTTATGTTCACTTGAAACATATTCCCATAAGGAACACTAACTATGGTGTAAATGTGCATAAAAAGTTACTGTCATCCTGCAAAATTCAGGCTAATTTAATAATGCTTGATGTGCCTTACATCATGTTCCAATGATGCAATAATAAGCTGCTAAATGAGTCACCTCGCATTAGCTTCACAGCAATAGCAGAGCTGATGGCTACTGAAGGGAAAATGGTGTAGCAATATTACTGGAAACACTGATGGATCGTCTTCCTACTTTTTTAAAATTATTATTCATGCAAAAACAAAGATTCTAAAGCAGCCATATTTATTACCAATAGATACAAAACTTGTAATAGTAACAGCCAGAAATGAGTTAAAAAGCTATCCGCTACTACTGAATTAAATGCATATATAATATACACCGTAACATAAATACTCGATATACTCTTTACATAGTACTCTGTATTTCACACTGCATGAAATATATGGTAGCATGTGTGTATTTCATACACTACAGAGCAGTACACGTTTCATGCAGTATTATGTATATAATTTTACACATATTAAGTGAAATGTATTTAAGACAAATATAATCCACAACTCCTTCTAGCCATCACGTAATTTACAGGTTTATTGTCAATTAAGTTTTCTAAATGAGTTTTATAACATTTAAAGTGCCCTATCATCATATAAAATATACACGCTAGTGTAAATCTGTCTCTGAAAAAGATACACTTCAAACAAAAACAGGTGAATGCTGCCTCTTGGGCTCCTAACGTCTACCATATTCATCTACCATATTCAGCATTCAATTTTCTCTCGCGTTGGATACTGTGTGGACTTGAAATGACCATGAAGGGATTGAAAATGTGTTATTTCTGCATGTCCAAAAATCCGTAATGTCTACTTTTTATGCATGGTTTTTTAGAATTAAAATAGAACATTAAGGGGAAGTCACAAACAATTTACTATCTTCAGCCTAGTGATGCCCATCTCCTTACACCTCCTCTACAGTCAGTGGCGAGAGA
This sequence comes from Stictonetta naevosa, assembly GCA_011074415.1. Lineage (NCBI taxonomy): Eukaryota > Metazoa > Chordata > Aves > Anseriformes > Anatidae > Stictonetta > Stictonetta naevosa. The sequence continues at coordinate 3,568,589 of CM021706.1, read as the reverse complement.
CAGACCCGGAGGGCACAGAAGACCAGCCACTGCTGGGTTAAAGGAGTCTGTCTGCCAATTTGGCTGGGAACTTCGAGACATCAGGCTCACGAGGATGGTTTGTTACTGTAGTCTTCACAAAAGCTATTAGAAAAGTTAGTCTAACAGTTATACAAGTATTCCATGTTTACGTCATTTTCATTTAAAATCTCACGCAGATTCTTGGCATCCTTACAGATCAGAGCTGTCAAAGCAAAGTGCAATGACAGCTGGATAACTTTTGGATGATACTGTAAACAGAGCCACGCGTTCAAGGTCTAATCTCATTCCTTTTACATAAGCTACAGTGTTCAGTATTATAATTACATAGCAAAGAAAACCCTCTTTATAAAAGAAGCTTTCTGAAAAGTTAATCTATAACCGGTTTAACATTTTTTAAAGGATGCCCTTCGCAAATCTTCAATTATACAGCCAGCAGAAACAGTGGAATTACACGCAAAAACCACTAACAAGCCTCCAGCCTCCAATTCAACACAGATAGAGATGTTGCGTCAAGTCACATAGCACACATTTCATTCTGGTAGCAAAACATGGCCTTTATATTTCTTCTAAAAGCTGTCAATTCTTGGTGCAAGTACAAATTTTTAACGTTCATCCAAACAACGTCTGTGTAAGCCTCAATTCATCATGTTACCCATCCGTTTAATGTGCACATACTCTATGAATCATTAGAAGGAAACCAAACAGTAGCAGTACTGGTTGGAAAGGTGCAGGACATAGGGATGACCTGGCAGAAGGAGAGAGTTTGCAGCAAGGTACAAATGAATCCAAACAAGAAAGGGGATTCAGAACCTGATGGCAAAGCCCCAGACGAGCACAAGTTTTAATGTAACACACATGCACCATTAACCATGAAAAACACTGAATCGCATAAACATAGCTTAAGACAAATAAAACTCCTTATTCTACAGTGTTATTTGCATGAATGGGTCCAGTGTAAAATGCTATCCAGGGATGTTTCTTTTTCACTTGTTTAAAACACCTGATGGAAATATATTTTTCAAGTACATATTTCCCGTCTGATAAAACATTTTTCAGTTAGCCATATTCACACCCTCGCTACTGTTGTAACAGTATCGCCGTTATTTGGCAGTAGAAGTTTCGGGAAAACAATTTCTATATATGTGATTTCACACTAAAACTTCTGGAAGTGCCTAGGTTGTTTAGATTCCTAAGCTACACTGAAAATTGATCAAACGTAAGCTCCTACCGCCTAAATATTGAAAAACCAATCCACTTTCTTGTTGAGATTATACATACATACATCAAAAAACCAGAAATCCCACCACTTCCTAATTAGCAAATGATTTCAAGCAGCCAGATACGACTGGTAAGATCAAATTAAACTAATTTTAAATTGAATTAAAATTTAATTGCAAGTTAATTCCACCTACGTTTCCATGATCCTGAGTATAAAACCAAGTAACATTTACCTGCAATAACATTTTCCCATATATTAAGAACATTTAAGAATAAACTGCAGGAGCAGAAATAGTAGGGAGCATATCCGAGTAATAAATAGAAATAAAAGTGATGTTAATAGAAACAAAGACATGCAAGATTTTGACTTTGAAATAACTACATGTAAAGAAATATATTAAATGGTGCTAGATATAAGCAATTAGGAGATACAAAAGCACTTTCCTCAGTGAGAAACTAAACAACAGAAATTACACTCATTACCACAAATCAAAAGCAAATTTCATGCAAAGTTAACATAAACCTTTGCAATATGAACTTAATGAAGGAGTAATGTGGAAATGAGTTTGCTTCCAAACTAACGTCAAGTTTAAAATACATTTAAGAATAGTACATATGGAGTTATTTGAACAACGCTAATAATATTAATACAGTATTTCACTGTCTACATAGGCAATAATGTAACGTCCCTAACTCAAACTGAAAGAGCTACACCGCTTTTTGTGACTTCTTGACACTGAAAGCTCACCCGTATAGCTGCAAAGGGGTCTTGGTTTGTCACAGCTACAAAGGCTGTGAGGATGATCATTCCTGAATAGGGGAAGCTATGTCAGGACCTGCGTTACCACACGGTGCTGCCCATTCACACTTCCCAAACTATCAGTGGAGAGACTTGAAAACAAAATGGCAAACTCAAATCCTGTTCCATCTTCCAGAAGAATGTTATTGAAAGTATCAGTTGATGACTTGGGGTCAAAAGAAAGTTTTCTTAATTTAAAAACCATATCAAAACCACAAAGTGTTATTACGTTGGATAGCTTAATTGTTAAAAAATTGAAAGCCCAACAGTTTTCCTTAAAAGATGCACACCAGCTCCGGTAGGAGTAACACAGCTCCCTAGTGAACCACATTCAGTGATGGTGTCTTTTGAGAAACAAGAAGATGAGAAACTAAGCCATCCAGTCATTTCGGTCAGAAAGACATAGTCTATACTAGCAGCAAAAATGCAAACTGCATGTTGGAAAGCCACTTCTTGCTTAGGAAAGAGTGGTTGCCTGGAAGACAAGGGGAAGAGTTGGAAGCAACACACAAGAAACCACGAATCAGAAGGAGCACTGATCCCTGGTGGACAGCGTGTAAGCTCTATCCCTCCAGAACATTCTGTTCTTATTCCTAGTCCAAGCCCATGACAAACTTCCTCTTGTCTCTTCATAAAGTGCTGGAAAACAACCAGACAAGGGTCTAACTTGTCCAGGCAGAACTGATTGTAATCCTCCACTACGTCAAAATAATTTAGGAAGAAAACATCATCTGCATAATTTTATTGCCAACAGCACCCAAATCAGTTAAATTCATGATGACAGTGGAGTCTAAAATACACTTATATTCTCCTTTTCTTGGCAGTCTGGGACAATGAGCCTGGTAGATGTGCCTAAGCTCAACTATTTCGTACTTCAAAGTCTATTGATGCACAGAAATCTGTTCAGGTGAAATTTAAAACCAAAACAAACCACCACCAACAACCAAAAAGAAAGAAGGCAAGGCAGAGATTTTCAAACTACTAATTCTGAACACCAACTTCTGGGCGCATTCCCCAAGATGCTTGAAAATAATTCTTAGTAGTGACGTCTTCCTCATGATTCCCACGGTTTAAGCATAAAATCTGCTCTCACTGCACTGCACCAAGTATCCTGCTTGGAAGCAGGCAGCAGAGGAAATAGCATGGTTTTCTGACTCTCCTCGTCTGCTCCCCACAGGTCCGTGCAACTGAAATAGGAACTCTTTCTATTACTGTTGATATGGATATGGAAATGGAAGTGTAAATGAAAGTGTCTAGTCTCTACTATATCAGTAGATTTATCATTCACGGGTGAGAAATCTTTTTATTCAGAAAAATAATTAACAGTAGTAATACAAATTGAAATTAAAATGAAACACGAACAATTACTCAAAAAAAGTCAACTTAATGACATTCCCCCCACCCCCCAAGAAATAAAAGCAAATCAAAATCAAAATCAAAAAACAACAGTAAGTCTCTCTTATGCAACTGATTTGTTGTCCCTCCTGGCAAAATGGTAGTCTTTGCAGCTTACTCTTCTGTATGCAAAGAGAGCTTACTGATGAGCCTCTGTCAGAGACACCCCCAAAAAAGATAGGATCCTATTAGACGTTTCCATCAGACAACACATTTGGAAGCATCCCCAGAACTCCTCAGATCTACAAATGCATTTATATTAAAGTAAGTCTCATTCTTATATCTATTGTATAAGCAATTCATTGTTTCAACAGGAAAGACTTGTTGAATTAATGTCATTAGTACATTACTGACTTGATCGTGACAAGACACTGCCAATTCTTCTCTCTGAGATGAATTATCTCTACCACCACCATGTTCTGACACCATGATGTTAAGAATCAGGAGAGCAACAGCTGTTAAAAACAGTCACCACTGTCACTTTCAAAAATCTCTCGTATTAAAAACATAGGGTTTCACTCTCATGGATACAGAAACAGTTCTACTTTCACCCAGCAAGACAATCTCCTGTAACTGTATGCATATATGTACAAGATAATTTGACAACACAGAACCCGGTAAATTCATTCTGCAATCTGTGGAACATGTTCTTGCTTATGTCTGGTAATCTGAGTTTTAATTGAAATCATTCCATTTGCTTTCAATCATCACCATACTTACTTGACAGCCTGGTAACCCCGTATCTCTGCCATACAGTGGAAATGGACCTCTATCTGAGGCTTTTCCTATAAAAGAAAGACATTTGAAATTAGAATCTTTTTCAAGTTGGTTGTGCATACATATATGCAATTCAGTATAAATGTATATTCTAGAAAATCTGCTGGCATCATAGTAATTTTACAAAAATTAAGTTACGTGAATACGAGCAGGCTTCTGGATCTGTGCTTATCACAAACAGCACTACTGGAGTAGACTACGCACTTACAGGATTCCATTTCTTACACAGCCAATCAGTAAGAACAAACTACTGCCACTTTGTTGTTGTTGTTCAGATACCCCATCACTATGCTGAAATAATAAGGGCAAAGGCTCAATACAACTTGACTTCCAGTATCAATGAGCAAAGGTTGAAACACTTTTAGACATTTCTCCTTCCTCCACAGAGCTAACACATAGCCAGTAACATCTTAGGTGATTAATATCCTAAGCAATAAAACGTAAAAAAATACATAGCCACAAGAAAAAGGAACAAAACCAAATTCAGAATGAAAAACACATGCTGAACTTAAACCATGGTCGAATCATTGAGCTCTCAATACTCATACCCCTTAAATCCTCAACAATCTCATCATATGTAAATGAAATTTGTAGCTGCCCTCAGATGTTGCTGGATTATAAAACATTAGTAATGTTTGCCAATTTGGAAAAACTACTTAGTGCTGTATTTGTTGGTTGGGCCACCAAACTGAAATGTCTGTATATTAAACTGCAGTGGGAAAGTTCTCCAGCAGAGCTCACAAGTTTATCCATCTTCACTTTTTTTTTTTTTTTTTAAACTCTCCGCTCATTCATGTCAGGAATCAGGCAGTCATGGAATACGCACGTAACAGAAAATACCAACAGCATATAACACCCTCAATTACGACACTGAGCCTAAGACCCCCCCCCCCAGAGTCTTCCCCAAAGGTAAGCATTAATAAACCATGCTACCTATCTATTCAAAACTGGAAAATATTTGAAAGATCTGAAAATGAATGCCATCTTAGCCAACGAGGAATTCCCTTTTCCTGGGTGCGTATGGCTGTGTGTGCTGCCCAGTCCTCCTAAGGAGAGCAAGCAGCCTTTCTCACACGCCCACCGAAGTGACAAATAGCTCTGTCCTGCTGCATTGGCACTTCTAGAACAGGGCCTCATTTTCTTTTCCCGGTTTTCTATCTCACTGCCAAAAGTTCCTGTCATTTCATAAGTGGGAATGCTAAAGTTTAGTGCTTGCTTAAAAATGTTTACTGTTCACTTCAAAAGTGCAGCTTGGGTAAATGGAGAGTTACAGTGAATTTGGCGCTCTTAGGGCAACATCTCTCAAGACTCTGATCTTGCTAACCACGGGTACCCTGGTCAACAATAGCCTGCTCAAAAAAACGGCAGTACTGCTGTAACAAAGGGAAGAAAAAAGTGAACGTTTTCCTGCTGAAGCAATTTGCCTCTAACAACTACCGGGCACCAAGCAAATAAAATACCGAGCATGCAAAATTATATGAGCAGCATGAATCATGCTGTTCATATTAACCAAACTCAGCATTTTCTTTCCAGAAAATGAGAATCTTATATCACATGATAAACAACTTCGACTGAAGTATGCAGTATTCCAGGCAGGTTTTAAAGCAAGTATTTGTACAAGAGTCAATTACAGAGATTAGAAGAAAGTTGATTTAAATTATCATTTGTGTAAGAAGCCAGAAATTGCTAGATAAGGACACACAAAATCACGTTACGTACATTTTACCACTTCAAAAGTTTGGTAGTTCCATTCTAAAGAAAGAAGCTGACGGTAATATCCCTATCGATGATCCATTTGGTTCTAAGAAATAATCCAGAGATGTCAAGGCTCCCTGATGCTGCGCTGCCTAAATATTTATCAAGAATTACTGCTAGAGCAAGTTCACATCTAACCTGTGCTCCAACAGCTACCCTGTTCAATTATGAGTTTGGAAAGCAACCAAGGATCAAGTACAGGACTGTAACCCAAACACATGCCCAGTACAAGCACTCAGGTACGACTCCAGCCTGCAGCAGTTCTGTGCCACCACTGCAGAAGCAAAGTCTATGCCTTCCTTACAGAGCAGCATCGCTTCACTTGTCATCAGGTTACAAACATGGGCTCTACACGCCAGAGTTTTGCTTTCCACCCAGACTGGAATTATACAGACACTGTTGAGTTGTCTGTATATATAAGCAACTCAAAGTAACTGAGTTGGTTACATATACAAACCTGAATCTGCCCAGGTCAGCTCACAAGGCATTTGACTCTTTCAGTAACTTTCAGCATCAGTTTGCCGTTTTATTTTTTTCTAGTAAATTTCTTGCTTTTTCAACAACCCAAACTTCCATGATCTAATTGCTACCTAACAGGCTTACAGACCAGAAACTACAGATTTAAAAGAAACTAAACCAAGAAAATCCCACTAAGCATTATAACCACACACATCTCCTAACTTCATCAGCTTAAAACCTTGACACATTCGGTACCAATTCCAGCATCAATAGGCATTTAGTAAATAATTGTTTTTCTCCTGCAGTTGCTTGTTTAAATATGATATGCTTACAACTTCATACAGCTTTTGAATACTGCACAAGGAACTGCAGTCCATCATAAATCTATCTGTGTAACTGCTGTGCAGCCTAAATACTCCTAACACCGAATGAACTGAAACAGCAAGATGCGAAGTGACAGTCAGCTGCAGACAGCACTGCATTAACTCGGCTGAGGGCTGCTCCGAGCCAATGTGCTATAAATGCCTGCCAGTAGTAAAACGGCACTCACCCAGTGTCTCTAGATAATGCTTGGTTTACGGGAAGATGACAGAACAGAACTCTGCAAAAAATTACTGTGATTCCCACAGAATTAACCCTGTAGAGACTACAGACCTGTGTATTTCACAAGAACGTATTTGCTCAGCAGCATGTAAAGTGCCAGCGTTTTATAAACGAAGCAACGTCTGTCACCCAGTATGAAATGAATGCCACAGTGACCACAGCTGGCAGCTGCTCCATTTGTCAGGCATGTCTACCCACCTTGTACAGAGACCAAGTTTTCAGTGATTTTTCAAACATTTTAAATCACGCTTCTTAATCATTTCATCGCTGATAACACTTAACTGCTCACAGCAGACAGCCTGCCCCAAAGCCACTTTCTAACAGAACGTTCTCAATACCTCGGAGGATCCCCCCGTATCTGGAACATGGTTTTTGTTTCTGCACTGAAGTATTTCATACAAATGCATGCCCGCACATCTCAGGTCTATGTTGGCAACAGCTTCCTGCTTGCAAGGATAAAGAAAAGGACAGCTTTTGAAACACTCGAAAGAATTTCATCAGTATCATTCACTACCTTGAATCATAAAAGATTCCCACATGGCTAAAACGTTACCAAATTGGTGTTGGTAGATTCAGAGAGAAATCCATTTTTACAATGCTTCCCCCCCCCTCCCTGCCCAGTAACTGACTGTCTTTGTTACCCACAGAATTAACACATTCAGATCATTTTTCGTATTCAGATCCACAACAAGCAAGAAATTGCAGGAACTATACTGGCAGGTGCACATGGATGACGTAAGAAAAAGGTTCAACACAATACTTAAATACAGTTTCCACACTTAGTATTATTCCCAACTCATCACAAAATGGAAATAAAGTATGAAAAATATATAAATACCATCCTTGCAGCTTACAGTACAGATAGTTTTTATATATATATATATATACACACACACTTCTTAGCATTAAATAAAAATTCTGACTCAATAACTATTTCAGTAAGGTGAAAAAATTTAAATTTGATTTTAAAAAAAGCACAAAAGCAGCCCCGCTCCTAAAGTTTTGTTTCCTGCCTTCTTAGAGGTAAGAATGACTGACACTTGCAGCCAAAAATAACTACTACGTATCTAGACATTTCCCCCAGCACTGGAGGAATCATTTCTTCTTTTTCTACAGGCCTCCGCATTCTTGGAGGATTTCACACTTCTAATATCTATGTTCCATCTACAATCTCTTTCCTCGTATTTTAAAAGTACACATTACATGTACGCACACAACGATTACAGGCTTTTTTTCCTTACAATGCTTGGGACCAAAGCTCACAGAAACGGAACAGATCTGAAGCAACGCAATTTGAAGGAAGTGCTTACAACAAATGACCTCCTATTCTCGTCACAACAATTTGTTCAAGTATTATTGGCTAACGTGTGCCAAGCACGCTGCTGGCGACACTGAAGATGTTTAACAAGCCAGTGCCAACAAGTGCAGCTGCTGGACTTGCAGCACCCTCCTCCTGTTCATCCCAAGCCAAATTACTCACTCGGCTATGAACAATGAAGCAGCAACACAGGAAAATGCCAAGTGCTAGTGAGATTAGTGATAAACTACAGGATCCCTGCAGAGGTCAGTGATTAGCAGGTCCCCGCTTGTAATCACTTTCCTAACCCAGCCTTTATCTCATCATACGCTCCATCTTAACTCAGTCTTCTTGTGGCTGGAAACAACTTCCCAATCAATAATCCTTGAAGTCTTGGCAAACGCATCCACGCTGTCTTACCTCTTAATAAAGTAAATCTACAAAACATCAATTGCCTGAGAAATTTTGAAGTTTGTATTGGGAGTTAAGATTAATAAGCCTTTCATACGTAACAAAATCACTTCACTGGAAAATCTCGTAATAAAGTAGCAGATTAGAGGAAAAGTGCAAACATTTTTAAGCAGGAACGCCATGCCAAAGTGATGATTAGCATTGCAGTCTATACAGGTAATCGTAAGACTGGTGGTCTGCATGTTTTAGAACAATGGATAAGCAAATTGCATGCTTATCAGACTGTAACTAGGGGAAAAATATGTTTTAGATGTTTTTGCCCCTTTTCTCCTTACTGTAACATCTTCTGAAACCACATTTCCCAGAAGGGAGGTGATAGGGCCTAGCAAAGCTTGTTTTTAATACTACAGATTTGCCATACTTCCTTCTTTGCTCAAAATTTTGAAGGACCACGATCCTACAGAACATCTGTAATATTCCATAAGAAGTGAAAGATTATGATCTGCAAGGAGATTTATTAAATTTACATGCCCAGTCTCAGATCCGCCAGAAGTTTCCTGTGATTCTCCATGCCACACATTTCCTTTTGTAAGACAGCTTTATACTTGTATAATGCAGTTCTATTACCATCTTGTCTTATTTGGAGCAAATATTTTTATACCTTCATGATGCAAAGCATGGGGAATCTGAAGCTGGAGTTACCTGGAGTCAGCTTCCCATTATAACAGCTGTAATTCAGGAACAACGCTTCAGATAGCGAGAACTAAATTACTGCTTTCATTGACATTTGGAAAGGACCATCTGGAAAAAAAGCATTTTTTTCGTTGTGCCTTCCAAGACTTGGAAAAGTTCTGAAGTTTTTATACTTAAAATTGTGAGGGCATTTGCAGATGCCTTTCACTGTAAGAACTGTACTGATTGAACTGCCCAGGCAATAAGTCCGGGTACTTGAGACATTAAGCACAGAAACCAATGGATTTCTCACAACTTCTTTAATGCAATAATTTAAAAAGAAATAATGTCAGCGTGTGAAGTGGTATTAAGGAGCCTGCTGCACAAAGACATACCTTTGACACTTTCATCCCATTGATTTGTAAGTACTTCTAAGAAAAGATGGAATATTTTGTCAGTCTGAAAAGTACTGCACAGATCTTATGCTACAAAAACACTTTATTAACGCTCATATGTACTTCAAATACACGGGAACTAAAGGTGGACTAAATCACACATGGTATTCGGACTGACCCTGTGAACTAGTAATTCATATGCTCGTGTCAAACTGAGAACGTTTGTCCCACCAGTGGCTGATATATGAAGGCTCCTTCCTCAGCACTACTGCTATCCCCCCACTCACGAGGCTGACACTGTGCTAAACAACAAATCAGATCTTTGCAATGCTGTAAGGGAGTGAAGTCTGCAAGAAGAGACGTATGAGTAACTGAAAACAAGGGGGAGTAACTGAAAAAAGGGAGTATAAACCTCTTAGATGAAGAAAGAACTTACTTCTTCTCCCCAAGCATGTGCGCTGTGAACCAAATAATTTGTGAATAATTCGTTCAACATACCTACTTTCAATTCTCCACGACTAGACCTACCCTAAGCCTTATCTTAAATAATGTTACTGGTCTATTAACCTGTAAATACGCTATCCATAGACTTATCATCCAATGGGAGAAACACACTAACGATTACTACGCTAAAATTTTACTCAGAATGAAGGAAATTGGGAACATACGTTACCCACAAGACCGTAACCAAACGGTGTACGCGTGTGAATACACACACGTTCCACAGAAGTGACAGGAAGGTGTTCTGTACCCACCTCATCTGTCACCCCATGGATTCTAGAATATCCGAACACCTGCATGCTGTCTACTGAAGTATTTCTCCCTTCGTCATCTTCCTCGTTTCAGTCCTACGGAATTGATTTGAAGTTTTCAGGCACCTAACAAAGTTACCACCTACAGCTAACTTGAAAAACATTCCCTTCTCTCCTGGTATGGAATTTGCCGCAGATCTAAGGCCAAAAATTACTCAGCTTCCATCAGTGACTTTGAACATCAGGTAGGTTCTAAAGTCTAAAGTGAAGAGGACTTAAAATATATATATATATATATATATATATATATTTTAAATTGGAAATTAACAGAGAACCCACACTTCACAACAGAATGCTACACCTGTTTTTGATTAAAAGATTTTGGTAACACTACACGCTATGAATTGCTAACTTTCCTTTTTTTTTTTTTTTAACATAAGAGTTACTTCTGGAGGTATCTACAGCTCCTCTCACATCCAAGATCTATTCATCCTCATTAAACTTGACAAATCGGCTTTGTCAACAAAGATGGTTTCTCTCCCCGCATTCTCTCTCCATAAACACATGCACAAACACGGTACGCATTTGTAACTGTCTTCCACACGACAAGGGGCAAACACATACAGTAGCATTCTGTTGTACAAAAGTTTTCATAGTACTTATTTGGATGACTTGCTCAACTTTTCGATGCTTCACCCATCACAAGCAATAAATCCAACCCATCACAGAGACTGAGGTTTAGAAATTGGGTATTCCTAGATTGTGGTCTCCAGATTAACAGTAGCTGCTGGATTGTAAAACAAAACAAACAAAAAAAAACAAACAAAAAAGAGCAGAAGAACAACAACAAACAAAGCACCCATGCTAAAATAGCATGCAGTCTTCTTCAGAAATCCAACTCTTTCCCCAGGACTACTATTTCACGAGAACAAGTTCTTCAGGCACCACAAAGCAAATTATCTGTTAAAACAGGAGGAGCAAAGACTGTTTGAAAGCGCATCAAACAGTTGAAGGAAAACATGTGCTCACTGTTTATTTTGGGAGGTGAGACAAGTAGCATTCTTGATAGAGAAAGAAAAAAACATTTCCATAAGATATCATAACAGTCGTGGGAATGTGACTGAAGAAATGTTAACAATAATATCCCAGGTCCAGCCATAGCCAAGGTGAAAGCAAGTCCCGTATTTAAAAACACCAAGGAACATAGTGCAAGGAGCATGTGCTGCTCAAAGTATTAAAGAATAAAACTTCATACGTAGCAGATTTTTGTAAAGTACCTGACTTGATACACTAAAATATTTTTTACCCAAAAAAAGGAATGACTCAATAAAGACATTATTCTTTTAAAATAATAATACGTTAAGGGATTAACAGTCAGGCACCAGACAAGGCTTTAGAATACAATTGTGAACAGAGAATCATCACTAAATATTTCTCAGTGACTTGAGCATGACTCAAAACTTGTCCTCGTATTTAGTGGTGATGTTTCGGGGTGTGTGTCAGGGTGGGTGTGCATTGTTGGTTTTTTTGGTTTGTTTGTTTTGTTTATCTTGAGGATTTAAATGAGTTCCTGTAAATTCAGAGGTGGTTGGCAGATTAAAACAACTGAAGACTGATACAGAGTGTTCTGAACTGCATTTTAAGAAGCAAGGTGCCTTTCTATTCAGCCAAGTGCAAAAAGACACCCACAGGACAGAGTCATGGGCCTACAGCCTTCTGTTTTCTAGCAAGGTTTACCTCAGGGAGGAGGGTGCCTGCAGGAAGTTGCCATGTTCCAGCATTTCCCTTACCCTTCCTCTTGTTGAGCCTCAGAAGCCTTCAACAGGCATACTAGCTTTCACAAATCCCACGGGGAATCTGCCCTGGCATTGAACAGGAAAGCTCAAATGGTTAACTTTGGGTTAGGAACATGTGGTAATGGCACCTTTAAGCAGGGCTTGCTTCACCTGCAGAACAAATGGCATCAGAGAGACCGGATGGCAACGGCCTCCGTACCTAACTAGGAGCTTCCAAGACAGGCAGACAGCTCCTTCACTGAGGTACAGCGGTGGGAGGACAAGAAAACCCACACAAATGAAAACAAGGAGCAGTTCAGACTTGCTATAAACTCAGAGGTGCTGTGCATACTCCACACCCTTACAGGATTTCAATATATAACTGAAAAAAGTCCTGAGGAACGTGATCCGACTTCAAACTTGACCGTGCTTTAAGCAGGACAAGGATCTGGAGTCCCGCTGAGACCCCTTTCAATCTGAATGATTCTGTGATTTTATGACCGCTGTGATCACCTTCTCTTTGCCGAAACCTACAATATTGTTGCCTTCAGCACAGCACTTTCCACCATGGTTTCTTTAAATACCTAAATTCAAAGACATGGCATAGACCAGGATGATCCTCCCAAGTAAGCATTCCAGAGTTAAAAACAATAAAAAGCAAAGAAGTCAGCAAGAAGGATTCCCACTGGCTTCACTAGACATTGCAATGGGCCTTGCAGTGACATATCCACTTTGTAAGGGATCTCATCCACTCCGGAACCCTTGATTCTGAAATCCTGCAACAGGCAAATCCGTCCAACTTCCTTTCACTCAAGTCAAAATACTTCTGCTCCTGCAGTTCCTTTTCTTACCGGGGGGCCCCGCCCCAAGGACAATGACTTTATACCTCTGTTCCTGTATTATTTTCTCTTTACCTCAAATCCCATACTTAGTTTTTCCTCAACAATACAATGTAAGCAAACCAAACGAATTTTAAGATTTCCAACGGAACGGCATTAATTCCCTTACTTCATTACACCACGCAACTTACTCATACTGACTCTGCAAATGCAGTCGCGGATTAAACCGGACTCGTGTATTAAGCCATACCAACTTGCAGCTCCGTGTTCCTTTTCTGCCTTGAGAGTTCTCCAATATCCGTTCTCTGCAGTAGGTTTGGTCCTTTTTGCTATGCTGTGTGGAACAGCAAATGACACTGAATAATGACCTAAACTATTCTGCTCAGAGCAAGCCATCTGAAAAAGAAAGGCAACAGACAGGACTACAACTGTGACTGATATATGTAGGCCTCTCCACTTTTAGATTAAAAATTGCACAGTAAAACATCGACTGAGAGGCATTCCGTGCTATAATTATGTTGTAAAACTCTCACTACTTCTACATTAACCTAATTCACATGTGTATGCTAATACAAAACCAAAATGGTACTGAGGTCATTTAAATTGTTGCACTTTTACTTTTAGGGTTATATTCACAAAGTCTATTTTAAGAACTGCTTTGGAAGCAACTGATGTTTTATGCAGCGAACTGCTATTTTCCCAGATGAACAGAATATCCATTCCTTGGCTCACAGTTTCCATGACACTAAAAACAAAACACTCATCGGCACCAACTTTGTGTTTGATGGTAAATGCAGCTGCAGCTCCAACGGCTCACAGTGTACCTCAACCCGCCTCTGGTGAACAGAGGCACCGTATTTCCCCAGTGCAATTTCATTGTTTTCCAGACAAGCCCTTTCTTGCCAAACTCATACACTTCAAACCCTGCTGGTGTTCTGTCTCGAAATGAGGAGTTACTCAGTTCTGTGCGTAGTGATACTAATGTGAAGTTTTCCAAATTACTGAACAAAGTATATGACCAGAATCAAAACCTTGGGTAACAGGCGCTGTTACCCCTAAAGCGACGAAAGAATTTTGACCCTAAGAATGACTAAATTCCCACTACTGCAATTCAAACTCACTTGCTTCAAGTGAAATGCTGAATAAAAATATTGAGGGGACCATTCTAAATCCGGTAAATGGAACAAGTCACCTGGCAGCTCAGCAACTGGGAACAGAACCCAGCCTTCAGTCCTGCAGCTTTCCCCTTCAGGAGCTCTGAAGCGTGCACACATCTTCAGAATGAAGGATACCATGAGGAGACAGCCTGCTTCTTGGGAGAAGACTCCTGTTCGCTCAGAATCTAATCCTACCCCACACCATGCAGCTCTTCATCCGCTGCAGATTTAGCTTAAGTACATTGTGACTCATCTTTCCACACCGTGGAGGACAAACCTTGACTCAATCACAGTTGTTTGATTCTAAAAACCATGTTGAAAACAGGAGCAAAACAATTCTCCTTATTTATTAGAAGTATTTTTAGGCACCAATTCAGTAAAGCAATTAAGCACTTACGTACTTACAAATATATGAATGAACTAAATTCAGCAGGGACAGCTCATATAATTTGAACCATCCACTTCTGAGAATACTGGTGGACTGCCGACTGATTAGAGAAATCTGGCAGGAAAAGAGGATGTGTCATCTCATTAAGTCTACTCAAGGTACTTCTAAAAAAATTCAACGTAACATATCAAAAATAACCATTTTACAGCTTAATGGAAGTGTCATTTTATTTAAGACAAACTAATTGCTTTACAAACTTACAGACCAAAATCCATTCCCGTTTTTGCCATAAAACACAGTGACAATGTACCCTCCTCAAGCAAGGCAACAGAGTCCTGGTCACAGCATGGCGGCATGTGTGTTCAGGGGCAAGAAAGGGGACAAAATTTCCATCTGTAATACTGAAACATGGCAAAGAGAACTCTCCAAAGAGAGGAAGGAACAGGCATGGGGGTGTCCTCAGCCCATGCAGTGCCCCGCCTGCCTCCCAGACCGCTATCCCCATGTGGGGCAGGAGCACGTCACGAGCCCTGCAAGAGACGCAGGGTCCCAGGGAAAGCATCGCCCTCGTTACACAAATAAACCGGTGGGAGCTGTAAGCTAGAGGCATTTCCTCCTCTCACGCGGAAAAGACTCCCCCCCAACCATGTTCTGCAAAAATACAAAGCAATAGTGAGAGCTATTAAGTGACAGAAAGACTGTAGCAACACTCATTAATTAATTGTATCAGCAAACCAAAAAAAAGAAAGCCTCAGCGCTCTTTACACCCAAACCTCCGACTGCAGCTTGAGGCTGAGCAGGCCCCTCAGGATCAGCGTTACAGCAGCTTCCTTTCACAGCCCAGGGGCAGGCACACTCGAGCCCTACTCGGTAGGTTTCTGTAGATGGCCCTCCTACTGAAGGCCTGCTGGACTTCTGCAGTGCCCTCACACTAAAGCGTTCACAGGACTCGATCATCAGTGTGCTCCCTACAGGCCACCACAGGTCCCAAGCAGCAGAACAGTGATGCCTGCTTTTGGAGCTTTTCCAGAAGGTAAATAAAAACCACACACACAGAGTTTTCTCATTGCCAATGCAGTACTTGCAGATTACCAGATTACTACCCGTGTAACTACTAACTGCAAGTCCTACTAACTGGAGTGTAACCTATGATGCAGGTAGTCATTACTGTAACCTAGGAAGAACAACCATGCTATTTTGTAAGTGCGGTCCTGTAGAAATTCCTTGGTGGGTCAGCAAACACCAATACAAAGCATAAATACTGTATTTAAAGTTTCAATTTTATTAAGTGTTGGGTGAGGCTTTGGCTCTTGCTTTCCTTGTGAAGCCAACAAGGAGACGAGAAGTCCAGAAGCTGGTAGAAACAGTCAGCTTCCTTTACTGCTCCTGGAAAGAATTTCCTCATCTATAGGTTTTAATTCTTCAAATTTACAGCAACACTGGTACATATTCCCCTATCCTATTGTTTCCAAACAGTGAGCCGTAAATTAGAGGGATCCAATAGCCAACTGGAATACTAGATATGATGCTGTGCTTCTCCTAACTCCAGCACAGAAGAAGGTAGCGGTGTTGATCTTTTTCAACGCTGAAAGCCTATCCTGTGTTTTCCTGGGACTGTCCATCCACAACTGCAGTGGTAAATGAGAGACTTCATAATAAGAATACAACCAATAATTTCTCTAAGTCCACAGAAAGTTCCCACCTGGCTGTGATTACCACACGTTGAGCCTGTTATGCGGGAGGAAGATGAATGAACCCAGAGCTTTTTCAGTATGATGTGCAGCACAAGAAACTAAAAGAAACCCTGTATCTTCAGCTAACTCAGATTTTAAAAGGTCCATAGTCAATGATCCTTTTTATTCTTCCCTCCTCAAAAGGAGATACTTCCTGGCTGTTTACCTGCTGAAACTCTGGATGATGATCAGAGACATGAAGCTGGGATTCCAACCTGTGAAGTCAGCAGTGGGGCATGCAGACTGGACAGCCACGCAGTATCTACAAGCACAGCCCTCTTCCCTGGTCAGGAACCACATCCTCTCCATCTGCTTAGGTACTTACCTCAAAAGCTAATGAAATAATTAACAAATTCATACCCATGTGATGGCGGTTCAAAGGAAAAAAAAAAAAAAACAACAAACACAGCTATTTTGGATAAGGAAGGTCAACTATAAAATATTTCCAGACTAGTGTTTTAAATGACTCTCCCAAACGGATATTCAAAAGATGCCTGCTTTTCAGTCAGCAAAGCACCTGATATTACTTGGAGTATAACTCAATCACAAGCACACAGGAACACGAAGCCACCCTGTGTAGCTCTGTCTGAAATCCTAAATGTGGATTTATGGTCCTGATCCTTCATACAGCTACATGCGTGCTTAACGGGATTATGCATGCTTCAAGTCTGCGTAAGATGGAAAAGCATTTGTAAATTTAGAGAAAGAACTTAGGCACACAGATCATTCAAGTACAAAACATCAGACTTGTGCCAATGTTATGAAGTGTAAACAAAAACTAGCACAATTCCCACTGTATCAGATAATCACTGAAAGAAACAAATTAAACTATTTTAACAGCATTTTACTTGCTTATATCACAAAAGACTTCAGATTTTTTTCCCTTCTAAAAGAAAACAGGGTACCAGAGCATCACCAAAGTAGCAGAATGCTAATTAGCGAAGCATTCATTTTGCTTATGATAAAAAAAGCCATCATTATTCAGTAAAATAACAGAATTGTTTCAAAGAGCTTTTTTCCCATTATCTTAGAGCCTTATGTATTTCTAGAACTGGAGATACACTGAAATATTTTGAAAAGTGAAACCAGTTTAGGTATTATTTGAACAATTGTGTATGCGTGTGTGCACACGGAACAACTCCACCTGTGTTTTAGGATATCCAAAGCAGTTCACCTGCATATATGCAGTTTCACTGAGATTTTACTTGTCTGAATAAGACCCAGTCTTTGTTTACTACTTTTTATTCTTTTTTTTCCTCCCCCAATTACAGGCAGGAAATAAAAAGAAATGCAACTCTTTTATGTAAAGTAAATCCATCTGGATGTTTGCTGCATCCTATATTATAAACTTGTGATCCCCAACCAGAATGAGTTATAGTGAAGCTGCAGGCAAAATAGTCTCCATATACCACAATCCATTATCCCTGTCAAGTTAATGTTCCATGTTGAGCCATATGGCGTGGGTACACACTCAACAAAGGAAATTCCTTAAACTTGTTATAATCAGCACTTACAGTCGTCCAAAAAAACTGACATAAACAGCTTTATTGTGTTTTGTGCATTTCAGTTGATATCCATGACAAAAAGAGGAAGCTTCAGGAAAAGAGGGGAGGGAGGGGCGTGGGGGGGTAAAGTTGCAGTAGCAAAAGGGGGGAGGGAGAGACTGTACATTTCATAATTACACATTTTCCTTAGCAAGTGATTTTCAATTACAATGAAGCTCAAGGCTCCTGACACTGATACACTGAACCAGATTAACAAATAAATGAAAACCCTACCTCGGTACCTCAGATTCAGTGCACGTAAGAAATCCTACAGTTTCAAAGTGCCTGACTCACGTAAAGATCCTCAATTAAAAAAAAAAAAATCATTTTTATTCCTGACTTTGGAGAAAAGGTTTTCCTTCAGCTGTTGTGTAATTACTACAAGTTTAACAATCCTTCATTAACAATACAGTAATTTAACCAAAATATCTTTCTATGCGTTAAGCATAGGTCACAGATGAATTAAGGACTCCCAGAAGCCTGTGCTACCTGGCACAACCCATCACATCAAGCCTAAGTCAAGGTACAAGTAGAGCAGAACTTCATTCCAGCCCCCGCAGTGACAACAATAAAACGCTGAGAAAACACACTATCAAATACTGAACTCAGCATCAATTTCTGTTAATTACAGCCTTGTCAGCAACGTGATTATTCAAACAGCTCATGCAAATGTTAATGAGTCCTTATTTGCATATTTATTTTTTCCTTTGTTGAAATGTCATTGATTATTACATTCTACAATGATGAATGCTGCTGATGATGTGCTCTGATATGTAATTAGTCATTAAGTGGAATGAATAGATCAATTATGAAAAAGGAGTGAGATTAAGAAATATCAAACAAGACCGCCCAATGTAACTATAGAATTTTTTTTAAAGGAACTAAAATAATTTCTTGGCATTTAAAGTGCAACATCAGTAGTTTTCAATAAATAAACTACTACTTTTCTGAGGTTAAATAAGATCTTCCACATGCACCGCTACTTTGATAATCTAATTACAATAGCAAAGTGCCTTTGTAAAGCACTAAGAATTCTGCAGAGTAATACACAGGCTTGGGGGGCTGGTCCCCCCTCGGTTTTTTTGTTCTTTTGTGGGGGTTTTGTGTTCCCCTTCCCCCCAAGCACAACACAGACTATCTGGTCTTTTACCAGAAATGAAAAGAACGCGAGGACTTGCAGCAACTCCACTTTGTTCTGAAGGCAAGGGCTCGGCTGCCTTTTGCGACCGCCTGCTCTAACTATCCAGCCAGCGCTCGCTATTTGCGGATGAAGGGGAAATAGGAGAGAAGAGGAAGGAAGGAAAAAAAAAAGCCAACAAAAAACCACATTACTGCAGACCAGATGGGAACATTCCACATGACCAAACCAATCAATCACCTCGGTGGGGCGCAGGTGCAGCACAGCCGTGGAGCAACACACCATTTCACAGTCTATCGGGCACAAACACATGGTCACCAATCAATGGCACCCCGAGGACCTGGGGGGGCTCTCTCGAGCCTTACTGGTCCATGCCTGATGACTTCATAATCACACATCATTTCATTCACTGGAGGATACGAACCAGCATTCTAATAACCTTCCCTGGAACCCGCCACGTCGCGCATATTAATAGAGCGCCGGGAGAGCTGCGGCTGCCTTCCTGCTGCAGCCCGAGCAGGGCGGGCGAGGAGGAGGCAACCTGGAGCTGAGAACTTCTGCTTCAGACCAAGATCAATGGCAGCATCGCTCCTCTCGCTGAAATAAACTGTGTATAATGCTCACGCCTTCCGCACCGCAACTGTGAAACAATAGGAGGTGAGCTGAGAAAAAGGACGTCCCAGGAGGAAAATCAATGGAAGATTGTGCTTCTGCATTTGGCGAAGTGTTCGATAAAATTCTGCAACGAGCAGAACCCCCATCAATGAAAAAATCCAAGTTAAAGCTATAAAGAAAACCTACATGCTTTCCAATGTGCCTAATGAAAGGTTTCATTTCTTTTTGAAGCAAGCATCACAAATGAGGTTTAAAGCAAGCGCAGAGAACTACACAATTTGACATGTTCAGGCCATATTTAGACTTGAATCCGAGCACTGTTTTTGACCAGATTTTGGGAAAATTTGCAAATTACAGATGTTCACTTGCGTTTGTATTCCTGATGACTTATGAGCATAATACACGTTACTCAAAGAAGGATATAGAGGGATTTTGGCCAGAGTTTATCACACTGTAACATTACGTACTGTCACTGGTAAAATGATACTCAGGAAACAGATGTGATAGAGTACATCACCTCTTGCCATTACATTTTGCTTAGGGGCTAGAAGTCCCATGAGTTACAACTAAAACGTAAAAAACCTGAACTATTAATACTCTGTTTTCAGGTGTTGAATTCTGCAAGCACCCAGGTAGTTCGGACTCGGCCATGGGATATCAAAGCCAAGAGCTTAGCTTTGGTTTTGTTTTTATTGAGTATATAAACAGCAGGGACTCCAAATTATACATTTAAATCATGCAAGTTTGATGTGCAAACCACATCAACTTTTATGCTTTCAGGCATAAATTGCTGAGAACTACTTGCAGAAATCACTGAGTCCTGTAGTCCGAAAACTGCACGTGACAGAAAGGTAGAGTCAGACTCCCTGGTGTTGGACAGCAGAACACACAAGGGTTAAAGACCAAACACGAGTAACATCCAAGGAATATTCACCTCCTTTTGCAGAATATATGTTGACCAACAGCAGTTCAGGAAGTGTTCCCTCTCACCAGAATACAAAACCCATTAATCAATAGATCATTAAATTAAGGGCCTGATGCCCAGTTCTATTCCGGGCACTTACAGAATGCTAATTACTGGAGTATCTGGGGGAACACACAGCGTTAAGACCAGAACATATTCTTTAGTACAGTAAATTTTAGATTAAATTCAGCTTTTTATTTTCAAAGCCAGTGGAAAAAAAATGCAATCTAATCAATTAACTACTAATATTTGTCACACTTCATACGCAACATGAGGGCAAGCTGATGGCTGTGCTACCAGACTTGACATTGCCTTTTCAAAGACAGAAACCTAACAGCTGGAGACATTCACAACAGAGAGGACTAGGAGAAGTCTGACAAAACCTCATCTAAAATGAAAAAAACACACCACACTTGGGAAAGCTTGAAGTTACCTGTCAACATGAAGCACTAGGGAGAACAAGGGGACAGGTAGCACAAGCATGCAGGCCAGTCTGCGCATCTCACCTGCTTTCCCAGTGTGAAACGCTACCTGAGCAAACCCAAGGAAGCACATGCAAACTGTAAATCCCTGTGCTTTATTGCTTCTGTGTCAGCAGCCCTAGGTACGCCCAGGTATTAAACCTCCTGTGGTCATTAGACAAAACTGAGCCTCTTTTCTCAGTTACTAAGGTGGGAAAGGAGTGAGGTTTTACTTCTGCTTGTGATACTATACCTAACAAAGCTAAGACAAGGTGATGGCTCAGCTCAACACACGGAAACTACAGCATAAAGTTAAGATTTTTAAGAGAAACTTCTAAAGAAAGAGTTCTAGAAGATAGCAAAAGGTACTAGTACTTGCTGGCAAGAGGATTTCTAATTAAAAAAAAAAAAAGCATGAAATGCACCAGAGACAAAGTGAACTTCTGAAAACGATTTAAAAGAAATGCATGGTACAAGTACCGGGGATCCAAATGTTCAGGATATACAAATTACAGCACAGACTGTAAGGACATCAAGAAAACAAAAAAGGATTTAAACTAGTTTATTCAAATAAATGAGGGAGTTGGATTGGAATTTTAATCTGTAAACAAAACAATACACAGTTCCTGAGCCACTTCCTAGAGCAAAGGGCTCCGCTGAAGATGTGCTTATACTATGATTCTTATCCCTAAAACATACAGAAACAAAATTGAGCAAAACATGATATATAACTCCTAAGTGTATCATATATAAATTAATGAAAACTATTTTTAAGATGTTGCTTTGATTTATTCACTCAGTAAAACTAGAGAAGCAGCAGCACGGTGTTTGGAAAACAGAGACCTGAGTTAATGAGTAAAACAGTTACCAAAAATTTCATCATGGGAGCATAACGGTAACTGGCTACACAGGTAACATGAAACAGCTTTCTGTAAGAAGCATGCACTTACAACACCAGAAACACAGCAAAATTAGTATTTATAATAGAGGTAGAAATGTGCCAGAACTAGCTTATGACAGTTGATAGCTAAGACAAAGAATTTTACAATTTTGTGACTACAAACGGGTTAATAAGACAAGGTCAATGCATATATTACCATTATAAGTAAAAGATTATCATTTGCTGGGTATTTTTAAAAAAGCTTTATAAATACATACAGCAATTAAAGTGACAAAACAAAACCATAGCTACCATTACACATACATTTCCCTCAGTAATTTCAAATCTTAAATATTCACATCCAAAGAACATCTGTAACATTGCTAAGAATGTTCTTTAACTACTACAGAAACATAAAAGACCAGCTAAAACTAACACTTTTCCATTTAGATACAAGCTACGACTTCACTGGTCCCTTTTACCTTATCATCTATACCAGCATTACTCAACTTCATCCATGGCCAACAGAAACTACTCATTTTCTGTTTTACTTAACGGCATACCTTACGGTCAGCTGTTAGTATCAAATCTGCCTGATTTCCATTCAAGCCCCACAGCTAAACTCATTAAAGAAAAAAAAAAGAATATTAAACCTTGGGCAGGCATAACTGGCTTTGACTTCAAAACAAGTATTTCTATTACTCGTCACACTGCACTTTCAGGTATTACGTACAATTTTCATACCAATACAATTCCTTCCATATGACACAGATGATACATACTCAAGATTTGCCAGTAACCAAAGTAGCAAATACTAAAAAAAAAAATAATAATAATAAAAAGCTAATAAAAGCAAAAACTTTTAATGAGAAAGAAATGTTCTGGAAAAGGACTAAGAAAGCAGCCTCCATCAGTTAAAATCTCATTGCAAAGAAGAGCTGAAATTACACTGAGACTAATATAAAAAAAGTAAAAAGTACAAGGAGCATTTTTAAAATGTTTTATTGTAATATATACTGAGCTGATTCTTAAAAAGAGTTGATACCTTTTTTACATTCTCAACAAAAAGCAGGATTTTTACATGACAGTAGATATGGTACCTATGCTACTCAGAGGTGTTCCCTATTTGAAGGCTGTTCTTGGTAATGAATTTGTTTTTGGAATAACTATCCTTCTTGCAGAAAACAATCAACACAAACAGTAACAGCCCTGAAAAAATAGGGAGGGAAAAAGTCTGTGGAAAAATGTTTATTTAGATTTATCTTCCAAACCTTAAAATAAATCATCAGCTCGTCTGGCAATGCTTATTTAAGCAAAAAAATGAACAAAGGTAACAGGACAGAAGGGCAGCACGAGTTAGAAAAGGATTTCCTGTGTGCTCAAGTGGATGAAATACAGCCATCCAGTAATTCACAGTTACATTTCTGTCCCCTTTTTAAGTCACTGCAATCATCTGGTCAAGAAGAACAGGAGGATTTTCTTAAAGGGAGGGAGTAACGAAGGCAAACAGCTACCTCTTCCTCCAAAACATCATGACAATAGATATTGCACATGCTACGAAGGCAGTTAGAGACACTGTTCTCCACTGATTACATATGAATTTTAAAACAACAACACACACATATTGTCAAAAAGATGAAAAACAAAGAGGAAGGAAGGACAGGAAAATAAATAAGAAAAAAAAAATGAAGAAAACTCAACATTTACTTACTCTTTCCTAAGCCTTGCTGCTGACATACTGTTTCTGAAAATGTGCAAAAATAGTAAAGATGCATCTTACCATAACAAAACAGTCTGTGTAGCTAGTGTTAGACCACTGAACGGGAAAGCTGAAGAACTGGATATTAATTTAAGTTTACTCCTACAGATTTTGATCCACTTAAAAAACATAAATTGCATTAAATACTACAAGCATCAGGCTACATATTAAAAATCTTCCTAGTATGGTCCCCCAGGCTCCCTGTACCAAATTAATGGAACCCTGTTGACCAGATACCTACTTAGGATCTGGAAATTTTGGTATGTATCACCAGCCGCCACTAACCCCGTCTTATAGGCCAATACAACCAAAGAATATCCAAATGGAAACACAGGCAGGAAAGCCACAAAAATTAGTATTTTTTTTTTGTGTGTGCATGTTTTGTTTTCAAGCCAGAAAATGAGAAAAAAGGCAGGAACACATATATTAGATAGCATCCAGCAGTTACAATCACTTGACATGACTCTTGGAACAAATTAAGCAAAAAAAGTTGAAAATGATATTGGCTTTTTAAAGCCGAACTGATCCTTTTTGTGTTTTACTTCTGATTTTGGTCAGCAGTAACCTTGGTGTATGTACTCCTTTTCACATTTTACTTCTAAACATAAAATGTGAAAAAGTTAGGATTTAGTACTTCCTACACTGGTCACACAACAGTAAGCTCAGATGGCTAGTCCAACCAAACATCCCTAGGGAGACAGAGTTACCCTTGAGGCTTTGTGAGCAGAAAATCTTGAGGCAAAGTGATTCATCATGTGTGGCAAGATGACTGTGACATCTAAAGCTTCTTGCCTTGAGCAGCATGGTACATGCTACAAGGGATCACACACATTCTGAAAAGCATCCGCGGCACATCTCTGAAGCCTCAGTAAAAAGGACATGCTTTAAATAACAAAATACTGGACACTAAAAAAAGCCTACGTAAATTTGTTTCTTCCAGTGGGAAAGTACAAAGTCCCCCTTCAGCATATGTGAACCCATGCTGCTGTTCTAACCACAGAAATAAGCAATTTTTTATTTTTTTTTTTACCCCTTTTGCAGTCAAACTTACTCTTTCAGTCTCCTCCAGTGTTACTAAGCCATAGCCTTGCACATTTGTTTAGACATTGGCCATCAATAAATGATCATTTTTCCCATTTAAAACTTTTTCCCATGACGGCTTTTATTATCTTTTTATTTATCTGTCCTTCCAAGCAGGACACTTACCGTTCTACACGGCCCCCTGTTCAGAAGAGGTACTTCATGACCACTTCTAAGATGCAAAACCACTTATGCCGGAACAGAAGGAAGACTTACCTACCTAACCCACCACCAGCACTGACCAGTGACAGGGGCACAGAGAAAGAAATCCTTGAACATTAAGAACGCCAGATATGCTCTGAATTTCACGTCAGATGTCACGTCCAAGTGCCACGCAGCAAGTAACAACAGCACATACCGCCAGATTTACAACTATTTTCGTTACATTTAAGATGAAGGAAATAAAACAGAAAATACGCCTACTAAGAGCAAAACATCTGCACAAAAGTCCCGTAAAAGTCTGAAAAAGAAGAAAGGAGGAAAGCAAAGCCAGGAAGAATGCTGAAGGGCACCTGACTGCGGAGCTGGCTGGAACTGAGATGGAAGCAGCGTACGGATCCAGACAAGTGGACCCAAGGGACAAACGTTACAGGTTTAACTGCACAGTGCAGCTATCACAAAAGTTATACTGCATAGATCTGAGGATACGTGATTCTGTCCAGAACAGACACACACTGGACAGAAGTATTTATTACTGTTGTGCACGTGGCTTCGTGCCAGATGGCTGTCAAACAACGGAACAACATCATAGAGTTGTCGGGCACTGCAGACTGAAATCATTGTGAAACATGCACTGTTTATAACTTGTCACTGAGAAATAAAAGTAGCGAACAAAGAATTAAAGGACATGCAGCCAAGCACCACAAAGACAAGCCCATCATCATTCCTCCTCCCACCACTCTCCATTACCAAACCCAAGAACGCCCCAAGCCGGTAGCCACTGGGCAAGAAGAACGCAGCAGCGCAAGGCAAACCGAGCAAGGCATGATCTAGGAAATTCAGACTGTGCTCTCACAGCTTACGAATCTGAATGCTGAAACGTGATAGACTCAGATGCCTGAAAAAAGAACCGGCAATTTCACTATCTTCCATACAAGTTCTGTAACAATACAACATAACTGCCTGGAAAAAAAATGCCTCTAAAGTTAAAGAAAAACAAAAATTCGAGAAAGTGACAAACAGGGAAAAAAAATATCTTTTTTTGACCAGTAGATAGCATATTAAGGTGTTCTAAATGATTTCTACAGTCTAACAAGCAGGTGAGCTTCTGCAAACTCCTCATAAGTGTTAAGACAATGTGATCAGAATATTCTTTGCCATATTTTGTAGGACAATGATACTTTTAAGGTAAAGGACATTTCAAAGTTTGGTTCTGTAATGAACTTCAGTTTCTTAAATGTCTATGAAAGCAGGCCAGTCTGCCTGTAGCTTTTCCTTTCTCTGGGAAATACCTGAGGGCTCCAAGTAAGTACGTAAGTAAATAAAACCTGAGCTGACAGCTTGTAATGGACTAGCAATTTGTGACACAAATAAATGGTGTCAGAGGAAAAAGATTTGGCTCTAGATACGAAATATTATTTACCCGAGATAAATAGTGAAGCAAAACTTTTCCTTGCTCTCATCATGCGGAAAACGTCCTTAAAACTGTAGTACCATGATAAAAGAACGTACAAGCACGCTCTTTCATATCTCTTCAGAACTTTTTAAACGTGCTATGAATGCATTTACGCTGCAGTCATACACTCAGGTATTCAACGCACACCCCGGGGATCAGTCTTGAAGTTACAACTTCAACAGCGTTACCAAGTCATGCTTTATTCTTGAGTCCTTTGCCTTCTCTGCCCCTTTAACAAGAGGAGAAATTTCAAGATGCTTTATTTGTACTGCATTTGTGCCTAAGTGCCAGGTTTTTTATACAGGGCCCTATCACGCTGGGAAGCAAACTAAGTTTTGTTCAGCTATTGTGATGATAGTACTGCTTTTGCACATGGGTTGTACAATCCCCATTCCTTAGATGAGAAATCTGACTAACCACAGAGCAAATTATTTGGGATTTTGCCTGCAGGATTTGCTAGTACAATGAGAACATATTTTCCCCGCTTCCTGTAGGATTGTTTTTTTTCTTTCCTCGTCTGTATGCTAAGCACAACGAAACATTCCCAGGAAAACAACAGGAACCATAAATCCAAGCCTTCGAATCTCAGGTGTTGTCTGCCAGACACGCAGCAGGGAGGTGAGAGGACAGGAGAGAGAAAGTCCAGAGAGCCCCCCGCAGGTTCCTGGCACAAGCTCAGCCCCTAGCAGCACACCAGAGAAGGAGGGCAGGTGGTGGCGGAAGAACGGAGCAGGTACTGCGAGCAGACTTCCCCACAGAAGCACATGGGTGGTTTCTAAGGGTAGCCTGAAATGCACAGATGAAAGGAACAGCTACACAGCTTCCATCGTCTGTTCGACAGCTAAGAAAATGCATGCTGATGTGATTGAGTTAGCACAACTGGATCATGGCCACCGCTGTCCGGCAGTGCGATGCCCTTTAGGTCATAGGATCACAGAATATCCTGAGTTGTACGGGCCCACAAGAAGCATCGAGGCTAACTCCTGGAGTTCCAGCCACTTGAGGACAGTACTACACACCACAACTGGATTGCCAGTCATTTCCAAGAGGAAAAAACGCTTCTTGTGGACAAAGTTGAGGAAGAACAGGAGAAAAAAACTCCAAGGAGTAAAAAGCAAGACTCCATACAGATTCAAAAATTGCAGGACACGTGACAGAAACCACAAGCTTATCATTTGCTCTCCTTCAGCAGCTGACTGGGAGGCAGCGAGCGGCTGAGACATACCCTACTGCTTGAAGAGCCCCAAGTGAAACAAGGTACGTAGGAATGCTGTTCCTGAGAGCTCTCCTCAACAGCACGTCAGCCAATAGTTCGCACCTGCAGCCAGCATTTGAATGGCACATTAATAAGAACTTCAAAGGCAGAACTGTTTGTAGTAAACATACAAGGGGATTTTGTGCACTTGGTTCTCAGCTAAACTCATGGCCAGAGCTCAGCAATTCTAACAAAGACAGTAGCCCCTCTCCACTTGCTTCTACAGCAAATGCTGTCTTTTCTTTCCCATTTCAATTAATGTTTACTTATTTATTTCACTGTTGAACATAAGGCTACTGGTTTCTTTAAAGGAATCACAGCAGTAGGAATCCCATCAGTTTCTTTAATCCTGTATATTCACCTGTATCCTGGTGAAACTTCTACACATAAGGATAACGAGGCTTGTAGTGCTCCAAAAACAAAGCCTGTCGTTCTCAAAGCGACCCCGCATCTGGATGCCCAAGAAATGACTGCTCGGAGTTTTCAGCTGACTTCCCGAGATACATACGTGCATTAGAGTGGCAGAAGCCAAACACCCATTTGAAAGCAACGGTGCTGTTCGCCTTCAGAAAATCACAGAGACAGCAACCAGCAAAGCCTTGCACATGAAGCAAGATCTCACCGTCACTTAACACAAGTGATGATGATGCAAGAAGAGATGCATGTTTCTCTGCTCTTCAGCGCGTTTCTGTTGCATGAAAACCTTGCACTTGCTTTTCAGAAAGCAAACTTTGGCGCAATACTGACCTGAAGTGGAAGTGTCCAGATATTATATTTGAAGCATTGCGCACCTACACTGGTTTGTAAGTTAGAGAACAGTGCAGTGGCCCCTCACAAAACCAACAGTATTACAGGCCCTATACCAAAAGGTATGTAAAAAATAAAATTCTATCTGTTGAGCAATGGCTTGGTCAACTTCATCCTTTTTGCTTTTCCCTCTGAGGTATCTGTGTATCTAAACAAAGGCAGGTTTCCAGCAGCAACAAACATTTGACTCACAAAAACCAAGTCTCTAAAGAAAACTATTAACAACTTTAAATATTAATGCAAATACTACAATGCTCCAAATCACAAAAGCCACTTGTTTTGGCACAAGCAGCCTAGTTACAACAGCTTGGTTGATCAGTTCAGAATTCAATCGCTGGACACAGGCTGCTGAATTTGTTAAAAACTGGACTGCTAGCAACTGACAGGCTACAGCTACATGCACGCGAGAATGAAAAAAATAATGGCATGAAACAGAGATCAAGTAAATGATTTGTATGCACCTGGCGATGAACAAACATCTTCATTGCAAGACAAAGACAAGCCATGAAAAATTACAGAATTATCTTTTAATCACCAATGAGCTTTCTACAGTCTCCTATTTGAACAGGATAATAGTTATTATGTAGATCCCTAAGCAAGTGCCTCATGGGGAAGTTACATCACCAGTACAGGAAAGAATCCTCCCCTCCTCCCTTGTCCCTAGAAAGGAGCTTGGCGCCTTCAGACAGACTGAAATTTAAAATCCTATGGCTTCACCCAGCTGATCCCATCCACTGGAACACATCTACAAGAGCCCAGGGATGGCAAGAACCACAGGAGAGAAATATGCCCTTTCAGCATTTCATGCACTGATGAGCCTTGTAACAGATAAACATACCCTACAGGAGCTCAACTGACATGTTGTAACAAAGAGGAAATGCAACACTTAAAATTTTCATCAGATTACTATTTATTCCCTTTTCAGAGTCTAAGTACACTGTGAATAAATCAACGTTCAACGTATCAGATTGTGTTAGCTAAAAACCACATTTCTCAGTATAATTTTCTCTAAACTAAAATATTTCAACATTTAAAAACCATGGACTTGCATATTTAAATTCCCATACCAGCTATTCAGAAACAGTTAGGATGATAAAAATTCCAGTTTTAGCTGTAAATGAAACCTGTTCAAAGCTGACATTCCATCTTCCTCTGACACAACACCAGGTCGCAGCTTTTTCCTGTTACCCTTTCATACGCACAGCACCCCTGCCAACTGCTAACCAGAACCCCAAGTTCTGCCTGGGGGAGATGCTGGAGACCTGCAGAGACTCCGAGTCCTGGTACGGCACCTGGGCACTGCAGCATCCAGTGAAGAGACCACCAACTCTTCCTAGCACAGCGTTAAACAGTACAAAGGATTTTCAAGGACGCATTTCCTCACTTTCCTGAAAGAAAACCTGTTTATTTCCCCTTGAACCACAGCATTGCAGGCTAAGCTTGAAAACGACTCCCACACTGATTTAGAGATTTTCTCATCTTCTAAACTTGCACAATACCAACCCTACTCGTTAAGGATAAACCTCCTGAGCACTCGGGCATATTTGCAAATTCAGTGCATGGCTGACAGGGAGCCAGTTCTGCACCTGCTCACCCCTTCACCTTCTTGCCCTCGAAGCGCAGCGCCTCGCCGCTGCTGCAGGCAGCCCGTGGCCCAGCGTGCCGCTTCCCACGAGCGGCCGCAGCTGAGGTGAGCCTGGCCAGGCAGGGAGGCAGCTGCGGGCACGCACCTACCTGGCAGAGCCACACCTGAGCACCACCTGAGGAGGTTCGCTCCTGCCCCGCTGCCACAGCTGCTGGCGAGGAAGAAGATGGAAATCTCGAGGGGGAGAGAGTACGAACGGACACCTGCTACAGCGGAACACAAAGGACACAGCGCTCTGCTGCATCTCTGGGAAGCCTTGAGGTATTAGTGTATTTAAAGAAGTGTTAGGAAAGCTATTTGATTGAAATATTACTGTAAACAGACGGGGAAATTAAGCTTAACACACACTCTTGTGAGCAAAAACCCAAGGGTAAAAATGCCCTGCACTTAGCACTGTCACTAAATGACTGTGTAATTTAATTTCCCAGAAACCCATTAGCTTTCACAAAAGGAAAATGAAGAGCAGATGAGAGCAATTCTTCGGTATGAGCAGAATTTATTTAATGTAATACCTGGGGAAAAAAAAATAATAATCTGAAACTGAACCACCAGATATGAAACATCACAACTCTATAAAGCAGCAGACTACGGCAGCGCAGGCTGCTCCGTGCTGGCAGCACACAGGACGCCACACCTGAGCTTTTACAGGTACGATCACAAGAAGCTGCGTCTGCCCAACACGCTCAGCCACAGGCACAACCCAGCTGGCTGCACAGAAACCCCAGAGCCAAAGAACACACACTTTCCTAGCATTAAGGAAAAAAAAAGGAAGAGTAAAGGGGACAGCCTGAACAACTTAAAAATATCTTCCCCCAACTTATTTGGGGAGATTTTATATATTCAGATTTGAACTAAATTATGTGTGTAATTATCTGGAAGAAGGAAGAAATCACCAAAATTTAACTTAAAACATTAAGCTTCCGTCATAAGCAACAAAATACTACAAGATTCACATTTGATTTTGGCTAGTCTAGAACGCTATATAAACAGTGCCAACCAAGCAGTTAAGCACACTGACATGCCCCCAAAATAAAGCAGATGTTCTTAGAAGGAAAATTAAACATCGGTCTTACATTTACCAATTCATTTTATGTAATACTTGGGACAAAAACTAATTTACAACAAAGACATGCCTACCTGAAGCAACAAAACAGAGTTTTATTGGGGTGAAGCAATGGCAAGATTTACCTCTGGAAAAGGAGCCATGATGAATTACATATAGATGAATCTGCATAAAAATAGCCTGGACGATTTTTTCCCTACTGTTTTCTCCTTCTACAGATCAACTGAGGATACTTACATAACCCAAGAATGGAAGCATGTTCAGTCCTCGTATTTTTAGCTTCAATAATCAAGGCATTAAGTGATTTAATAAAACGTAAATATAATGCCGTGAAATTGACTGATGCCACTTACTGTGAAGCAAAATTAAAAGAACTTTTCCAGCAGGGGAAGTTTCCAGCCTATTGGCTTGTGGTGCGCCTGTGTCTTACAGCAGGAGACTTGTACCCCTAACTATCGTACCCACGGATGACCTTGTCATTGCTGCAACTTCTCTATGAAAAAAACTTTTTGCTGCACTCTTGGCTGCAGTAATATTTGACAGATAATTACGCACAATGTGAAGCTTATTAGCTATCGTTTTACAAGCTGTGTTCAAGATACTGCCATACTCCTGTAAAACAGAATGAACTGAAGCACTTGTTGTAATCTTCGTGTCTTTATCTTTTTCTTCTTTTAACATTTGCCTTTCTTCCTAGTGAATTCTTCGAACGATACAAAATATTCTTCCAACCATTTTCCAAGTTAACACTAACGAATTAA
The DNA here is from genome assembly GCA_011074415.1 of Stictonetta naevosa. NCBI lineage: Eukaryota > Metazoa > Chordata > Aves > Anseriformes > Anatidae > Stictonetta > Stictonetta naevosa. The sequence goes on along the minus strand of CM021706.1, from coordinate 3,536,556 downwards.
TACTGATGTGTATAAATTACTTCACATCAATCTTGCCATTACTCATGTCTCTAGAGATCATTTCCATTATGATGCTTTTTTTTTTTCCATGTGTTAAATTAGTGATGACTACAGAAGATGATTCAAAGAAACCTAACTATTATTTCGGACAAATACACAGTCTGCCAACTCACTGTTTGCACCTGCCCTCTCCCTTCCTGAAAGGCAGTTAAAACAGGATTCTTAGAAGAAAAATGTAATGGCATCTTAACATTTGCCATTTTAATAATTATTTACCTTTGCTGGTTTCCTTCTATTGCCTTCACCAACATAACATCATTTCATATTAGGCTCTCTACAATTTCAAAACTCTTTTTACTGAAGTGCTACTAAGTAAACAAACAAACAAACAAACAAAAACCTAGCACTTCAAAAACCTAGCACTTGGTTAGCTCCTTAACTGAGAAAGAATTCAGATGCCTACCTTCTTTTAATTGCATTTTACAGTTCAAAACCATTTCCTTTTACTGAGAACCATACCCAAAATTAAGGTTTAACTACTTGGATCACCCTTTCACAACAGTATCAAAGCTCGAAAGCTTACAGAGGTTTCAGTTATTTACCACGTTGCTTCAGTAAACGCCACCTCTGTTCACCTTTAAAAGTACTTGTCTCTCCACCCAAGCCAACCAGAGTGCTTACCTTACAAGTCAAGCAATAGATTTTACAATAAAAAATAGACATAGTAATTTCACTAGTTTGAAAGAAGCCCTGACAGAGACACAACCATCCTTACACACCTGATGAATAAGTCAAGCAAGTCAATTAATGGAACAGCAATGCTAAATCCAAACCCATCAAAATCCAAGTATTGATTGCTCGTTATACAAATAACCCACAAAATGAGTCTTTAGTCTTACAGTAACTCAAAAAGACACCTTAGAAACTTTTGTGGAATCTGGCCTCAACCCATCAAGCACCTTTCTTCTCCTGCCACCCTTCACACGGCAAAATCTGAACCACTTATGACACTAATTGTTGTAACAAGCTTCTACTCCCTCCGTCATAAATACTGCCTGATGTATGCCTTGATTTCCCTGCACTGTCAGGTCCTCCGTACTCTTCGTACTGGTCAAAGAAATGATCGTGGCCATAGCTAGCATGAAGCAGAAGGCAGTTTGTTAGGAAGAGGAGCAGTCAGCACCTCATTAGGATACTAACGAGCTAAGTGCTACAACACCAACAGATGATATGAAATCCACTATTAACTACAACCTCTAGAGCTGGATCCACTAGTGCCAGTGGGTAGGTAAGGTCAGGAAGTTGGAAATGATCTAAAATACTCGGTATGTGCCAGTCCCACACATTCAGAGTTTCTAATCATGACAGTTGCACATTATCTCAGTTGACCGATCTTCTAAAATTCAGTCCAATTAAACTGTAGACCAAGTAGACAAATAATGGGAAAACAAGGAAGTACACTTGAAAGAAAACTTGAAAGAATAATCTTTCACCTCATAGAGATAGAATTCCGCATTTTAAATTCAAGCTTATATACAACCACCACCTCTTCATTCACCATCAACTAATTTTTTAATGACATTTCGTCGTGTACAGGCCTGTGGAACTGTTCAGTACACAGAAAACGGACATGGAGCACAGCGTGTACGTGCTTTGCTTTTATTCTTTCTATTCCTTGTGGAAAGACAAACACACAACAAAAGTCGCCCACTTCTAATTTTCAAGAATAACAAAAACACTTGAAAGCTATATTCAGGAGCAATCTTTCCTTTCTTCTTAAGCAAAAGGAGAAGAGTTCAATGTAACAAAGTTCAGGGAACAGTGCAACACAAGATACAATGTCATGTGCTTGAAGGGTCCTAGCAAAAACTGACCTCTGCAAGTACAGAGTACTAAAAGGCAGCGTAATTACAGAGGAAGGAATCTGGTCTCCTGGTGAATAGTTTTCTAGAATGTAATTAAACCAGAAAGTGTTGAATAAGCAAAGATGATCAAGTCTGGATGGAGCTGCAATGCAACCAATATATCTTAGCCTGATTTCCTACGTATCTCTATGGATACTAACAGCCTATGCTGGTGCCAAGAGAATTCAGTGGTTTTACTTAAAATACAAGCAACAGCCCTTCCTTTTTCATACTAACAAATCAACAGGATAATTCTGGAATTCATTAGTGAAGAACACTAACCAATCCAACATAATAGCTTCACTTCCTCTGCAAAACACTTCAAAAATATCTAAATGAATATGGAAATGCATCTTTCTGTGGCAAATTGTTCATTATTGAATCATTATCAACTCTTGTTAGACAAAATTTCTCTCTTTTGCAATGTACAAGATCATTAAAATGTTTGAGAGCTCCATCATGAAAGACAGTGGCACTTTATAATCCGCTATCTCTTCAGGCAAATATGCTTACGGCTGAACATAATACACAAAACAACAACATCCCCTTGACACACAATTCTTCCTTTTAATGGTGCTCTTAAGAGTTGACAGCAATGGTGAAATATGTTGTTGCTCACTTTTTTTTAAAATATGTAAATAGTTTTTAACTACTTCAGAGATGCATTTCAGTCATGATAAAATGTTGAGGAGTGTGTCTCAGACCTTCAGTGTGGAACCCCAGGCACTCCATCATTCCTTTTAGCCTACTGAGCTATTTCCTGTAAGGTCATCAAGTTTATATTCCAGGCCTCCAGCTCCTTTCAGCCTCGGAAGATTCAATGAAGATCAATCAAAGCACTTATCTAGTAACTAACAAAATGGGTGTTTTCATTCTGTTGAAGGAAATGCGTCTACAGCTCAATATGAACTGTGTAACATTTTTGTCTGAAATAACTAATGAGGAAATTTTTTCTTCTCAATGACGGAAAAAAAAAAAACACAGATACAGCTACTAAATAGGAAACTACTCCTCACTGTTTTTATGGAGCATTTATTATTCCTCTCTCCAACCTTTCACCTTCAGACACGTCGCCAAAATTCATAATGTCGAAGTACAATATACAAAGCTGCATACTACGCTGTAACATAACTAAAATTAACTGTTTTGCTATGACAAGGCAAAAAATGACGGGCAAAATACTTTTAAATTAACCTCTACAGTTTTGAGTTGCTAAACTTCTTAGAGGTATAGGATAAAAGCTTCCTCTAATTCTTTGCTGCATAGAGGAGGAAGTAAGTACTATTGCTTCAGCAAAACAAAATCCTTAAGAACAGCTAGCCATAGAGCATTACACTACCATTTCAGTTAACAGCTGCTGTAGGCAAGTGATTGACATACCCACATCTTGCAATTCATTAATTCTCCCTACAAAGCAATCTCAATGGAGGCTTCTTTGCAAACCTCTACTAATGATGTAATTTTATTATGCCTAATGGAATCACCTAGTCATCTCTTCAATAAAATGGAAAAACTAGGAAGATACAGTTGCACCACTGATTTTCTGTTTAAAACATATATGGGTTAGAAATTATTCCAAAGGCAAGAACAAATAGCTTGCTTTTGGTAATGTAACACACAAATCAAACTGGGGTACATATTTTTGTAAAACACAATCAGTATCAGCTCCAAAGTCTCAAGCCATTCCATACGTGCTACCGATCAAAATATTGGAAAGGCAGTTGAGATATCTCGCCTTTTTAGTCTTCTGTATTAAAAAACCAAAAAGACAACATTTGAAATAGCATTGAGGTGGGCAGGGAAGAAAACTCTATTAAGATAAAAAAGGGTAACTACATTTTAACCTGACTTCAGATCTAAGTATCAATGATCAATTGACATGAACTCTTTCCATATACAGCCTACAGAGACACTCATTTTAAGTTATGTATTTCCAGGTTCATGTAGGAAGGTTTAAATGAAATTCCGGTTTCAGCAGTAGCTTCACTTTGACTCCATTTCAGAGAAAATTAAAGTAGTAAACAAAGATTGAGCAAAGTAGAAAGATTTCCAAAAGAAATTGCAGACCACCAGGATTTGGATTTAGGTAATCCACTTAGATTACCATGGCTATGTCTTAAAAGGACAATACTAAGATCACAAAATAGGTCATGTCTGCAAGAAGCAGAATATATAAGTGAAACAATTTCAAGTTCACAAATTCAAAACAAACATTCAGAACCACCCCTATGTTTAAAATACAAGAAAGACTGTCCCAAGAACACATTTTGCCCAACAGTACATATTTTGAAACTGACAGTTTTATGCCCCAAACTGGAATAAGTGTGAGGAGAGTTTCAGACAACCATCAGTACATTAATACGTTTCAGGTAACAGTAGAATCCAGGCAAAGAAGCACTGAAAAAAACATTCAATATCTAAGCCAACCATCTAATACATTTTTTTGGGGGTGCTTGGTTGCTTTTCCTGTTTCAATAGCAGAAAAAAAATGTTGGGCACCCAAAGACCTGGAAGCAGTAACAATTTTTGCCCAGCTAGGTAGGAGTTTGCCACTACTTCTTAGAAGTGACAATGTTTCTAAGAAAATAAATAAAAACATAAATTAGAAAATGTAAATGAAAAGAGTCGATGTAAAGAATTAAAGTTGGGGGTTCTCTTTTTTTGAGGTGCAAAAAATAAAGATTGGTGTCTTCACAGCAAAAGTTAGAAAAAACAGCTTTAAAATCACTTTGATTTCACAAGAGAAATGCAAAAATCAAAGTAAAATATATTAGCTTTCTAGATCAACTTGAGATTAGGTAGGTAGTTCTTTCTTCTAGAACATCAGACAATGGCCTTTATGAAGAGTTTGCCCAACATTCAAATAATTCAACAGGAAAGTCAGTGTTGCTGTGAGAAACAAAGCAACTTCCAGATGCTTGATGTGTCAGGCCTAGACAAGGGGATGAAAAATGTCTCTTTCTGACCAAAGAGGCTTTGAGGGGATACTCGTAAAGAATTACCTACTTACCCATCAGATTTGAGTTCATGAAAGGTGTTGGGGACAATCCTTCATGGGGCCCTAATCGACTGTCATTCAAGTGATCACTGTAATGAGGACTGTCTGCAAAACCCTAGAGAAAAAAAGACCAGAGTATTAAACAGATTATTTGGCAGCCCTGCTAATTGAGTGTAATGACACTTCCCTAATTAAATGTGCAGAGTCACAATTGGTCATTCATCACAAAAGTTGGCTTTGAGGTCTATCGCTCAGAAATCACTCTCTGCCCACATTTTACTTTTTATCCCTCTTTTCATTCTCTCCATCAAAAATAGATCACCATTTCTTAGCAAGCCGTGTCCTCATAGAAAGTATTCCTAAAAACTGAACAATACTGAGATATATTGATAGTTGAATCCTCTTAGTGCTGTCACTAATCATTGTATCATTGTGAGAGTAAAATTGGTCTGAAGAAGTCACAACTGATTTTCTTTTTTTAACGTGTTTGTTTGCATTAACAAAACATCACAGCAAGAAGTTCAAAACGAGTCACTGATGGTAGGAAAAAGCGTTGGTGCAAATGCGTAGAAATTCCATAGTTTCAGATTAATACTCATTTGAACACTATCACATTACTAAAGAGCACAGCTCACTGACAACAGGTTTAAAAATACTGATCAAATAATTTTGCCATCTAATTTTCAAAGCAGCATTCAAACTGAAACACTGTTTTGCACTTTTCTAACATCGAGATAGCCAACTTAAAAGGCTGGAATGACCCTTAGGCAGTCTGGAACCACTGGTAAAAGAGACAGATAGAAAACACAGAAGCACAAGGATATGCATATTATTTAAACCAATTACTTAAATTTTCTTTTGTACAGTTCAAAATGCTTTCAGCTTTTGTGTATAAAGGCATGAATATGGTGTTTGCCACTTAAGACTGCTCCGATGTGCACTGAATCACTTATACCGTATCAAAACCTGACAGACTTAGCACTGACAATTGCACCTCCTTTGTAAGCAAGGTTTTGAACCACATTTTGTAAACCTTAGCTTACAATTCCTGATCATTCATTTCCTTAAGCCTCTTTAGACTAAAATCTAGAGAGAAATCCAAAGCTGGGGCCTAATTAAGGGACAGGGGAAAATTGCTCAGGCTCACAGCTCCTAGAAGCCATCCCAAGTCCCCCAGGACTACAAAATCATCAATCACTGAACATTTATCATTTTTTCAGACCGCAGGCTCCCATTCAAGACAACATTAGCGGGGCTGAAACAGGCCTCACTATCTTTGCAGGCGTGCTGTCAGTTCAACCAAAGGGCCAGTAACTGAGGGCTAAATAACTGTCACATCACCACCAACTGCTTACGGATGCGTGTCACAGCCCTTCCCGCTATTCTGCTTTAAAAGCAATCTTCTGGGAGTCCCAGCTCCCAAATGAATCCTTGGCTGACTTCATCTACTTCAGAATCAGTGATACACAAGTGATAGGCATTCACGAACAGCTCTAGTGACATTTACAACGTGGTTACGACCACAAGGGTGTCCTCTGGTGAGCACGACCTAGCCCCGTCTGTCAGGCGGGCAGCGTGTAGCAGCAGCTGCCTAGGAAGCGGGGAGACGGAGTGGCTCCTGGCTAAGGTCACCACATGCGGCTGATTTTAAGTTGAAATGAAACAAAAAAGAAATTCAACCTGCTGAATAAAGGAACAAAAGGGTGCAAACAGAGAACTTCCTTTTATTTAAAAAACAAAACACACACACACAAACAGAAAACCCAACAAACTAAGAAGGGGTAAAAGAATCCGTATTTCAAGCATTTGGGAAGCAGTGCCTAGGTGAGCCCCAGAGACCTGAGTCTTCAGGAGATCTTGATTTATAAAATAAATATTTAAACTACCGAATATATGACAAGAAGAAGACTCATTTCACACATGGTTACACATCATGCAACACACTCAACCTAATGCACAGGATTAATAACGCTCTCCCTCAAGTTCGTATTGTACGTTCCCTCACTCCCCTCAAAAATATTGGGATTTGAGAACTGGGTGGATGAGAGAACAGAATGCTCACCCTCCTACCATCAGACTTCCTTCAAACAACCCTTTACAGCACGCTCTTTTCACACACCGTCTCCGTTCCCCAGAACGCACTTGTGTGAAATTATCAAAGCGTCCAAGCTGTATTTCTACACCAGTGGACGAATCAACTGCTTTATCCACCTGAAAAAAGCTCTAAGGTGTCCTTCGCAACACCAAAAGCCACAGGAAACATTGGAACATTTACTATACGAGGAAAAAAAAATTACTAATGCATATGCAAGCACTATAGATAGGTTTTCAGGCTTTGTCATGCATTGCAGAATGTACACTGTGCTAAGTGTGACCTCTTCTCCACCTGCACAGTGGACAGAGTACAGCGGTCTGAACTTGGCCGCCATCCCTGACAGCAGTTCCTCAGAGTCCTTGGAAGGAGTTACGAAGTATCAGCTCAAGCAGCAGTTTTTTGGTTGGAACTAGAAATCCCGCGCTGATTCCCACATATAACCCACCCACAGGAATACAAGATGATCACAAACACACACAGTTTTCATTTACCAAACTTCTTTTCCACTTCACAAAAGCAAATTAAGCCAAATGAGAAGAGCGCTAAGGACAGTGATTTAAATTGGAGTTATTTCAGAGCGTTCTTCACATTCAAGCTGTGCTTCAATAGAACTGCATTCCTGATACCATGGCTTGCTTTTACATCTGTACTGTTAACTCACATAATGAATAGCATCAAGTTCTACTGGAAAGAACTTGAGTCAACCAGAGATGAGAGTTTTAGAGGCTTCCAATAGCTTCTAAAAAAGTTACTGGAAGCTTTTAGTAGTACAATCGGCGCTTAAAGGTTTAGGAAATATGATAGTGCAAGCTGAAGATGTATTTACTGCTTAAAAGAAAAACGCAGTTGAGAGCCTTAAAAAGTCTGTCTGCTATGGCAATAAGACAGTGATTTATTAAAAGGTACATCCCACCTGTATGACTGAATTTCAGAGAAAATACCGTGCAGCTGGCAACTGAATGGATCCCTCATGGCCAAGGCAACAGGTGCTGGGGTAGAGGGAGTATGTAAACCTATACCAGAGCCCTCTTTTCAAATTATCATAGAATCATAGAATATCCTGAGTTGGAAAGGACGCATAAGGATCATCGAGTCCAACTCCTGGCACCACACAGGTCTACCCAAAAGTTTAGACCATGTGACTCAGTGCACAATCCAAACACTTCTTAAATTCCGACAGGCTTGGTGCTATGACTTATGTGAATTATACTTTTAAAAAAAAACAACAAAAAAAAACACTCAGTAATATATACTCCCCAAATGTGAAAAAGAATAGCCTAGAGTATTTCCATTTCATCCTCTCTTTCTGAGGCAAGAAAGAAATTCCATTACATGGCAATTTTGAAGATTATTGTACCTGCCTCCAGACGGGGACTCAGTTGATCATAGTTTGACTGATACAAGCTTCAAGCATAAACAGGCGCTAACTGGTTATGCCAAAAGCTCTCCTCCCTCTGGGAAGCACTATTCAATGATCCATACTCTGACCAACGATCTATACTCTGACCTCGCTCTCCTCGAGCAGGTTGGTGATATCATCCTTCGGACCACAGGTGGCCTTCCTGCTACCTCCCATTAGCTGTGAGGCAGGTTTGACATCGGAAAGCTGGAAGGCAGCTTTCCATTCCCAGTACACATCCTCATTTCTGCCACCTTCATTCCCCAGCAACCGTACCGACGGATTAGCATGCATCAGAGGGCACGGTTTGAGTATTTAGCAAATAACTGGTGGAAAGTCTGCAAAACAGACTTACTAGACAATCTGTTTTCTTTTATGACCGCCCTATTCCAAAGGGATGGCAGATAGCTCAGATAGGGAGTTTTTCTCCCTACACAAAGAAAACTGGTTTTGAGTACGACTGTTTGTATGCCATAGCTGTGAACCCCAAACCATACTGTTTGTTCCAACTTGTTACACGAGTAATACCCAAGACAGCTTTACCCTTTACAAAGGAAAACAAAACTTTTGTTTTATTAGAGTCCCAATTCAGCCTAACAAAGGCGAATGCTAACTGTTCCCTTGCAGCATTTTCTAACATTGAGACTTCGTTTTGTCTGTTGCAAAATGCCTGCTTGCCTCTCCCAAACTTCAGTCTCACCGTATGTCTGCATTCAGAAAGACAAAAATCAGATATGTCTGCAAACAAAAGCAACAAGTATCATAAACTAATAATGGCTGGCATGAAATGCAGCTGGAGGACTATTACTAATTAGTGCTGCAATTTAATTGCAGAGCGTAGGCACTCTCAAGGTTGAATGCTGTAACATTTTATTAATTTTTCACATTTCAGTGAATTAAAGTGAAGTTCTCTAATCATTCCAGTACGAACTCTATCAATTAAAACAAAAAAATATAATCAATTGTAACACTTCTCATTCCCACCTTTTCTGAGTAAGATTCCTCAAGTGATTTAGGCTTTGCCTGTTACCAAGAGGATTTTCCATCTACGTAGGTGCTAGTCAGCTACACCAACTAAAAATCTGAGACTATTTACAAAAAATGTAATGTAATAGTATACGAGACACCTGAAAATTATCTTACAGAATTAACTGTTCTAGCAATCCTGAAAGAGGAAATGGACACAAACCAACAGCAGAGAAACGACATTCCATACCAGGCATGCTTATCCTAGTAACCCGTAAGTAACCCTGACACAACGAGCCTCTGCCCCATTTGACAAAATAAAAAGGCAGTTAACTCCCCTGAATCTCAATGCCTTTCAATGACTATTAGAGCTGTGACTTTTTGGTTTAAGTCAGTCATACAATTCATACAAGGACAAGCCAAAGAGCCCGTCCCCGGCTCACCGTCACAATCCCTTTTCGTTACACTAGTCCCAGTCATCACGTGGCTATACCTGAAAGCAGTTACATGTTTTGAGTGAACTGGCATCACTGATATCATTAAATAGGTATTCTGTTACCTGCTTCGATGATCAGAGATGCAGGTGAACACAGTTGAAATTGCTAAAGCACATGCTAACTGACAATTGGTATTCATTTACACGAGGCAGAATAACAAATAACTTTAACCTGCTTGGAAAAGAAGAACACAGACAGATTCATCTTCTCCCTCTTCCTTCTACCTCAGAAAACTACTCTCCTCTAGTAATTATTGTCTGAAGTCACACCAGGGTTTGTCCATGCATAAGCAAAACCACACTCCTGACACTAACTCATGTTGTGGGCTTGTTTATTTATATTATGACTACTTTTTAAATATGCATTTATGTATAGACATACTTTTTTTTAAGTAATGCACAACATCCTATTTTTATTTCACGGTTTTTCTTTGAAAAATGAAAGAGGCACTGCAACTACATGGCAGTTTTTAGGCAGCATAGCACATGATTTTCCTATGCATGTATTGACTTCCTTGAATAATTTACTCCTGCACCGTAAGTACTGCACAGCCTTTTGTTTTGCTCAAGTCCACCATACTAGAGAAAACGGACTTGATTTGTTCTTCTTCCCTTATCCTCAACACCTCTCTCCAATGCAAGTAGCTGTACCTGGGAACAAACCAAAAATCAGACCCAGTTGTAGCTCATAAGCAAGCTGCTAGATCAGTAAGTGAATATTTGCAATTTAGCAACTTACAATACAGATCAATTATCTCCACTGAAGTTAAGATACTTAAAATTCCACTAAAACGAATGGTTAACTTCACAGGTTAACTTGGTTACAGACTAAAAGGTAAATTTAAATGAATACTCCTTCTGATTCCTTACAGTTTATGGTTTGGCTGGCCTTAGCTATCAAATAGTCATACAAAATCTATGAACTTTGAGGTTCCTTCCAAGCTAAGCTCTGCTATCCTATCAATCCAAGAGAAGCCACCTAAATGTATAATATGTAAATGAACAGTAGTGCTGAAATCCACTTCAGCTTGGGTTATCTGCTCTTCCAACTACTTTGAGAGTTCTAAAGTAAACTAAAGCAAAAAAAAAAACAACCTTAAGGGGGAAAAGGGGATGGGGTGTTACAGAGATGTTGAGACAGCAAGAGAGAGACAGACAGACTGTACCTGAGAGCTTTGTGGTTGTGAACACAGAGAAAAATGAATAAGCAGCTTCGGGAAGACATACCAATGTGTCCTACCTACTTTGAAAGGTTATGGTCTATGTGATCATGTAGGTTTATAGAAATAAAAAACGTTTTGGAAAGAGTATTTTCTGTCATCATATCTATGTATTTGTCAGTGGCTCCTGGAGGGAAGACTACAGAGCCAAAACCTTGCTGAGTCTACTGTGAGTTAGCTGTGAACACACAGCTAAGAATGAACCTTAAAAAAAAGAACGTAAGTTAAAAATAAAACCAAAGAAGTGTAAAAGCAAAAAACAACTATTCTCAGAAAGGAGTGCTTCAAGGATCCAGAAAAGTCCCAACTCACCCTAGAAGCCTAAGAATTCTTGATAAATTGTTATACTGCAACAGGTACCCACTACAAGAGAGCTTCAATTTATATTATCCTTATGAGGGGGTACTATATGGTGGTTTAAATTTTCAGTCAGGTTCACCAAAAACTGAGTTACGAACAATAATATTCACTTTGATGAGCAGTGTTTTAGTCAATGGACCCTACTGCCATACTTTTTAATATCTGTAAGACCACCTATCAGTTATATCAGAATCACTTCTGAGAGCAGTGTGCCCCCCCCCTTTTAGCCTTGAGAATCACCTGCACTGTGCTCATACATCCCAGCTGAGCACCAACAAACATCACACTGCCATAGGTCATGGCACAGCTCAACTTAAACCTCTAACAGTCTTGCAGCGACCTGTCAGTTCAGAACAACATTGTTCCATAGGCGATCGATGTGATTTTACCAAGTATTCACCTAAGAACAAGGCAAGCTGTAGCAAGAGAACAAAACATATGCGTTCCCAAACATACATGGGAAGTTTCTAATGCATTTTAAGAATCCAGACTTTCATTTTTTAATTACAATAAAATTACACAAATTGAACGAACTAAGTCTGAAAACACAGAAGTTGCAATCAGCTCTACAAGAACAAGTCTTAAAACTTGATCAAGTTATTTACATTTAGACTATTAACTTGGATGCGGCAACCGCAACTGCGCTTCGTATTTCACCATTCTATGCCAGAGGGAAGAAACTTCTCTGAGAACACGCGAAATTTGTGACTGAACACAACACACTGAACAAGGAATCTATTTTCCAATAATCAGCATTTTCTCCAGTTCTAAATCTGTTTCCAGGAAATTAACATAGTGAATACCAAATCTGATTTTTAAACAACTAAACCAAAGGGCCAATTACACCTCTCTGAATTCTTGTGAGACAAATAGCAACACAACATGCAATAAGACATTTCCTTGGCCACACAGAAAGCTAATTTGAAATCATATTCCAACAATAATTTCAAAATAATAGCGAGATGCAATTAAAAAAACCCACACTTTTACAATAATAACTTATGGCTGAAAAGATTTTTCTAGCTCTTATCTGAACTATAAATCAGGAAATAAAATAACACAAGTAAGGCCAACATACTAACAATAAAAAGCTTGAAGACAATACTTAAGAAACCTATCTAGAGAGTGTGCCTAAAATTCTGGAACCTGTTTTAAATAGAGCTGCCCATAAGTTAAACTACAAAGTGGCCTGCATATGTGGAAACATCCTGCGCACTAAATGCGGGCTATTTAATTTAGGCTTTGGTTTCACACTGCATCATCTGCTTACTTATAGAATACATCAGGAAAAGCAAATCATCAGCAGAACCACCAACGACCTCCCTCCCCCAACAACAACAATAAAAAAAAAAAAGAAAAACCAAAAAGAAACCAGAGGACAAAAAGGACACAAATACAACAGACTTGATAACACTTACTGTATTTCTGTGTCCCTCTTGTCTTGTTTTGCTATTTAACAGCTTCCTTTCTTGTAATGTACCTGAGATTAAGAGGTATAAAATACTATTTCAAAACCTGCTATCTCATTACTATTTTTTGACTTCTTTGCAAATTAAAAGTACTACTGGTGGGGCTGCGTAAGAAGAACAGAATGGGCATATAATATTTTAGGCTCCAATGTGTATCTAAGTCTTTTACATAGAGAGAGGGCATAACCTGCTGACTGGTGCTACAGTGTTATCTATGTCTAGCAGCGGTACCTTGAATGGTTCAACTCTGACTTCAAACAGATACATAAAGGAGCTATGCAACTCAAAAGGAGAGGGGAACAAACTGTATACTCAGTGCTGAAACTTGATTTTATGCTAAAACAGGTCAAAATGTACATTTACAGCTTTTATTGCAATATAAATGCTGGAAATACTTAAAGCACCCACGGTAGAAATTTGGCACTAAAAATATCTGCTAATTTATTTAAAAAAAAAGTTAAAATTACCACATATGCATATATGTGGTGGTTTTACAGTATGAGGCAGCTGAACACCACAACCTCTGTATGGGCTGCTGCAGGGAAAGTTAACATCCCAGCCAGACCCAGTACAATGTATTAGAAAAAAAAAGAAAAATATGTCCAGCAAGGAAATGTCTTATTTTAATTTATTTTATGTATTTTCCTCTTTTGGAGAGAGCAATTTAAACAGATGAAAACCTTGCTCCTTTTTTTCATTTTACAAAGACGTGTGAGAACAAAATCAAAAATATGAAAGAAAATCCCAGAGCATCGCTGTTCACAAAATAAAAGCCACTATGAACCATAGCACAATAGAAAGAAAGATTTAATTAAAAGATGATATTTATCCAAAAAAACCCTAATTATACCAACTTGTTGCTAGGTTATGCAAATCAGTGAAAACTCCTGGACAAAGTGGAACAGCTCCAAGTTTGGAGGCATCTTGCAACAGGAGGACAAAATTTTCAAGAGCTATAGGGCAAGACATTATCATGTACCAATTAAACTGCTACTTGCTTCAGTACCTCTGCATTGGCTTCGAAGAGCGCAGTAGAGCAAGGCTTTAAAAAGCAGCTTTACGATTCTCTGCAACATGTGCTAAGAGCAGCTACCCTTCTAATGCAAGGGATTACGAACACATGCAAAAATCTCTAGCTGTACATCGCTCAGATAAGAGAGAGACTTGCATACGTTAATCAAAAGATAGCGATCGGAAAATCACCACAGTTGCCCAGATCAGGGTAAAATCAAGACTGAATAGTCAGAAAAAAAAGAAAGCACCCCAATTGATGGAAAATTTGACGCGGTATTGTAAATGGACTTCATTACGATGATTCAAGATTAAAGCAGACATCAGCATTTTGTAGAATTCTACTGACCTGCTAATTATCTTTCCTGAATTATTCCTCTAAAAATAAAGCTTTCCTACTTTTTATTTTCCACTATAGATATATTTTCAAGTAGTTCATTTTTCTAGCAAAACATTTGGTCTACGCGAGAGATTTTGCACACAGATACCACTAATTCATACCTTTTCTCAAATTTAAGATCATCACAGCCGATTCTAAATATACAAATACAAACAAATATACAAATACCAACTAATCCTTCAGTGCTAGAATATTTAACATTATTAGGCAATGAACCAAGGCTATCATATAAGGTTTTCTCAAGTCTGCAGTGATTCCCAGACTTTCCAACTTTAATGCTAGTTCAAAACACTACCAAAAGAGAGAGTCAAGTAAACAATACTGTTATGGGATGTGAGAAGGATTTTTGTGAATTTATTACTATTCAATAGGTTAAAAGACAAAACACCCCACCCCAAGCACAGGAATATTGCCCAGTTTTCATGGGGAAAGGAAGTTACCACTGTGTTTTCCCCATTTCCCCAAAAAAGCTGTACTCAGATCAACATTCTTTAACAGCTGCATGAATAAATAGAGAAGACTGGGTAAACAAAGAGATGGTAAAATTTGTTGATAACAAAAAATATTTTAAAGCATCCTAACTAAATATTAGTGCAGAATTGCAAAGCAAGTTCTCTACAAAATTGGCAATGACATAGCAAATAATATTCGGTGTAAACACAAAAGAAACATGAGAAACTTGCTTAAAGAAATAATTGTGTCAGAACAAGGTGAGAACTATTGCAGAGTGTAAAGAAAAAATCTTGGTATTCTATATAGTTTTTGAAACAATGTCATTTCAGAGCTCAGTGACAGTCAAAAAGCGCAAGACAACAAGTAAGAAAAGAACAGAGAATGGAAGTATCATGATGTCATGCAGAAACGGACAGCATACCCTCATCTTGACTAGCACATGCAGCAGTCATCAACCCAATTCTAAGTTATGCAGAACACGCAGAAAAATTCAGAGAACGGTACCAAGAACTAACCAGAAGCTAGGTAAAGTTACTGTATGAGAGACCAGTAGATTATGATTGCTCAGTTTGGTGGATGATTCACACGTGACTGGCATGTAGAACAAAGACGCTCATGA
This sequence comes from Stictonetta naevosa, assembly GCA_011074415.1. Lineage (NCBI taxonomy): Eukaryota > Metazoa > Chordata > Aves > Anseriformes > Anatidae > Stictonetta > Stictonetta naevosa. The sequence continues at coordinate 3,521,166 of CM021706.1, read as the reverse complement.
ACAAAAAAAAGAAAAAATACGAAGTACGTAAGTAACAACTAATCACCACTCATCAAAACACCAGAACATGGTAGAAATCAGTTGTATCACTGGTCAGCACACAAACATCGGTATTTTTGCCACAAAATGTTTGTTATTTTTTGCCAAAACTATAATCACGGTCAAAAAACTTCACAACTCTCAGAGAACAAGTCCACCAGTAGCTGCAAGAACAATGTCCACAAGGTTGGCTCTGTCCAAAAAGTCTCCTAAATCCCTAAGTGCTGGGCTTTGCCAGAACTGTACATCAGTAAAGGTGGCAAGATAACTGCCCTGCACTTGTACTCTTTCCTTAAGCATTACTACTAAATACAGACAGACCCTTAGCAGGAGGGGAGAAAGGAGATCAGAGGAAGATCTCCCTTTACCCAGTCTTCCACCATCTTACTTAATGATCCTGTAACAGGTACGTGTTTAACTACCATTAAATTCCCAATCTATTATGTGCCTCTGGAAATTCAAGCCAGTATTTTGCCGATGATTTAAACTATTAAACAATTCCGTCACTGTACTGTGACTTCTAAGGGAAAAACTCCAGCAGTCAGCTGCAGGCAGATTTAAAACAAATAAATAAACAAACAAGCCACCATACACACAATACAAAAAAAGAGAAATTGGTACCTCTTGCGGTTTCAACTTTTCGATGTCCGTGGAGAGGTCTGAGGTTTTTCCATGAAGACTGCCATTTTCCTGGAAACAAGGAAGTCGTAAGAACAATTACGACAAGATTAACACTCTATACTGAAATTATGAGAAAGCACTGGATGCTGAAACATTACAGCCAAACATATTAGTAGGATAATTTTGACTTATTTAAATACTAAATGTTAATCATCAGAAGACATAACGTAGGAACATAGAAGATGAAGTACATCACTTGCCCTGCTGACTGAGAAACTCTAATGATCTATATTCCTGTAATACAGACCCCCACACTCATTTTTACCTATTCTGGTGAGCGTTATGAAGTAGTAGCCAGAAGTTATCTATATTCAAAATTCTAAACAAGTGTCGCTGAGAACCTCATTAGTTGAAATAAAACCAAGAAATAAAAGACAAGAAATCTTACCCAAAACATATGCATGCAAACTTGGTTTAGACTCATAAATGAAGTCTGGTGCTTTTCCTGTGATTTCAATGCAAAAGACAATTTCCTGTGTTCTACTTTTTTTTTTTTTTTTCTCCAGACAAAACTGGCCATGGAATGAATTGATTTGTACCTCTTTACCATTACAAATCCTATATCCAGACAACATACATTCCTATTGTACATGACCTTCTGGGGGAAAACACAAGAATAGCATTTTCCTTTAAGAGGAATTCAATTTTTCTTTAAAACAAAGTTGTTATTTAAATAACATCCCAGACAACCATTCTTTATTGTTTCATGCAGGGCTCTACAGAAAGTTTGCTTTTCCTGTCCCATTATCTAGTTTCTACGTATACTGAAAACCCAGACAAAGATCTTTGGCCAAACCCTCGGAATTCCTTCGGATATCCATTTCACATCAATTCTGCAAAAAATCTATTGCAACCCTGTGGGACATGCCCTCCGTATTATTACTCTGTGTTTGAAGACGATATACTCCATAAAACCAAGGAGATGAAGATTTTTTGCAGACTTTCAAAAACAAACCTCCTAAGACAACCAACCATAGAGGGCCCACAGGAAAATCCAAACCTACCGTTGCTCACCAACTGACCTCTGATCTGCCAGGAGCCACTGCCATACCAGCTCAACAGCTGCCAACAGCTCGCAGATAAGGTCATTCCATGAAGCAATTTATGGACAGACTAACATCGTGTTCCATGCTAACCTAAGGCTTGCCCTTAAGTTTATATAATTTGGCAAGCTTGCTGAAGAGAAAGGTAGTGTAGAAAAACATCTGTAAAAATATTCAACGTACACGAGTCTGTCATTAAGTTCAATGCTTTTTCCCCACAAAGGGTTTTTGTTGTCTTTAAGAATAAAAAAGAAAAATCCCCTAATGAAGTGAAAGAAACTTTACCTTCTCAACATTGCAAGTACATGAACAGTTTAAGAAACAAAGCCTTTTTTATCGAGCAGGATTACTTCACTTTCAACAACAAGCAGTAACTGCTTGCTGAGAGGATTTTTTTTTTAATATATATAAATTATTTTAAGTCCAAAGTTAGAACTGCTGGGAGTAGGGAGATACGTGACAAGTGTAAAAATTTAACTTTTTGTTTTTCCTGAATCCTTCCACAGGGATCAAGACAAGTTTATATTCAGAACTGTCTTTACTGTTTTTAATGATAGATGCAGACAGTACTAACCTCTTCCTATGATTCTAGCTTCTGGTATACCTCTATTAAAGCACCAACACCTGCCTTTATTTTTTCAAACCAGCTTTTAAATATGATTTCTGGTGGTTTTATTTTTGGACAGTGTATTAATTTCCTAGTTGTGAACTCGAATCATAACTCCAATTCCGGTTAGGTCAGCTTGACTCATTACTGATTAATGTTGATCAGCAATTTCATAGATGAGTGTCAAAACACTGAACACTTACAGTAAGAATACCAAATAGTAAAATCTGTATAATAAGATTTCATTGCAAATGAAGAAAAGGCATCTAAAGGCTGGACTTCCTGCCTCAAGTTATGCAGGATGTTTTTAAGGACACCTAATTTCTACATTGCACAGAAATACTTCTGCAACCCCATTTTTTTTTTCCTATGCATTTACTGTAGCTTATTTACTGAAGATCAATGGGGAAAAATAAGATTTCATAGTGAGTCTTTCTAGTGTTCTCCAAAGTCAGATGCAGGTTTTAGCAATATCCACCTGGACAAGACCTTGTAGCCCACCCACTACATTCCACAGCAGGAGAAAGCTGCTAACAGCTCGCTGGGTCGACAGTACTGAATTCAGAACAGATTATTTAGATCAGGGTTAACTATTATGCTGTGCATTTCTATTAATTCATTAGGTACTTAGCTCACTGGCTCTATAGGCAGTAGGTATTCATAAAAAGAAAACTGAGTATATGAAAGGTAATGTGATTTACTACAGGAAAAACTTGCTTTTAACCACTGAGTTGGGTTTTAAAAAGACAGTATTATTGTCCGATGCAAGATACTACCAAAAAACTTGGCATCGATATGTGGGGTGGATGAAGCTACAACAGGAACAGAAGAAAGCCATTTAAGAAGTGAAGCTTCTCTCCAACACCGTAACACACCACATACTTTAACTGGGTAATGTCAATGGAAAGGCTATAGCTCCGTATACTTTGCCAATACTTCACTGCTCCTGGACAAGTAACATGACTTCTGTTTTCATTTTCTGACAATATGGTAAATAAAATGCATGTTCATCATTCAAGTATACAGATATGTATGGTTTTGTTTCATAAATACTAAACATACAAATCCTTTAGCCTTAGAAATCTGAATTGCTATTGCGGCATTTTGAAGTCATTAGAATCTCTGAAAAGATGCTAACCTTTTTAAAGGAGCTTAGCCTTAAAAACATTGTCAGATCATCTGCTGATTTTCTCTGTATGTTCTCATGAATTTTTATTATCAATTATAATGTGGGAACCTTACCCTTGAAGATTCATATGAAGGACTTGGCTGACCACTTGTTCCCCATGATGTGGCACCTGTTCGCTCATCCATACCTAGCAATAAGAAGAAAAGCACAAATCTATAATAAGAGATAGCAAAGTCAGCTATGTTCTCTGATGTAACCTGAAAGCAAATTCCATCTCTTAACATAGTATTTCTAAAAGCAAAATTTAACACGAACAATTTCCTTGATAACGAAGGTGGCTACAAAGCAACCTACTCATTTAGACACCTGCACCTGCTGAAAACAGGAGCAGAAAAAGTTAAGATTTGCAGATCTGCAGTGTCAGCCCTACATAACCTCTAAGAAGTTAACCCAAGTAACAGAACAAGCTCAGCCACATTAGCTGGGCTTTTTGCACAGCATGATTATCCTGCATCTTTAGCACAGAATATTGTAGTACATACTGTGAAATGTACACTTGTTACCTACTCTTTGCTCTCATGTCTTACTTGAGTATTGTAAAACCTGTGAAATTATTTCCCGTTTGGTCTTTACATTACATGCAAGATGGGAGCATAAGGGAGAAAAAGGCAAGACAGAGTGCTTTATATTTCAATTGCCTAACAAAAAAAAAAAAAGAAAAACCACAAAGACTCATGATGTCTGCTCTTCTAAAACAGGAATCTTTTTTAATTCTGTAACGGTTCTTTTAGAATCAGTTCTCTTTATGCAAATCAAGGTTACAGCTCAAAAGAGAAAGGGGAAGGAAAAAATAGGGAGAGCTTTAAAATCAGTATCAGAATATACATCCTGTGTATTATCTAGCCAACAATACTGTTGCCAGCACTTGCTTCAATTACTTTCTATTCAAAGTTAACTGGCTAAACTATCTTTTAAACCACACTGCAAAACAACTAATTGCCATAGTATTCCTACAGTAAATGCATTCACACAGGACAAGATCACTGTTCTAGTATCAACGTCACTGACCATATAGAGAGAGCACAAGACTTGATTTTTAAAGGAACAACTCCATCCTAAATGCACTTTGGCCTACAAAACACAACTAATTACTTGGGTTTTTTTCCCCTCTCAACCAGACTTATCCCATAAAGGGTTCTGATAATATAGCATAAATGCCTGATGTGATATATGGTATATATCATGAAGCTTTATAGCACCACAATTCAGAAATAAGACTTAAGTGCAAGTTACTCCACACCATCATTCTCAAGTCCAAGCTTTATATTGCAAATTAGTTTTCGCTAATGTATCTCAGACTGGCCACACTGCAAAATAAAATGCAAGAAAACACAAGCTGGTATTTAAGTAGCTAGTTCTGCAGCGACAGTATTCTAATCATTATTTCCTTAAGGAACATGCTTTATGAAGTTATAAAATACTGTTTTAACAAACACAGCCTGCAGAAGGCACGTTAAACTGAAAGTGCAGTCCAATCACCCAGATGAAACCTATGGACTCCTTTCCTGTACTGTAGGAAGAACCCTCAAGGCTGGAGAATGCTCCTTGTAAATGCAAGAATTTCCCTATATTGAGCCAACAGTTTGTGGAAGTTTGCTGCATTTTGCAGCTGACAGCATTGTTGTTGTTTTCTTGTAATTGATCCAGGAGCTGAGTTAAACGTCGTGGCTGGCAGTGACAAAGGCGAAAGTAATCTTTTGGCACAAGTGACTCTTCTCTGCCAGAACAACAGCACTAGTAATCCTATGATTATGACAACAAGCCCTCCATTGCTTTAGTTGCAGAAGACATACAGTAGGAGGAAGAAAAAAAACCTTACTGTCACATGAAGTGTGAGAGTTTAAGACGGTACATAATAATAATCTATACAGGAAACAAGTCGGTAGATAATGGTTATGCATGGAGTGTTTAGGTGCGTGACCCCTCATCAGTAAAACATGTTACTCATTTAAAAATTAAAAACTTGTGTCAGTGAGACACAAGGACTTATGTTAAGGTTCTGCTAATTAGCATACGCACAGCTAAAAATTCCCGTATTTTCATTCTACCATTTGAATTATGCATATAGATTCTTTAAATAAACAGCTCTAAAACAAAAATATAACATTTTAAGATTGGGAGGAAAATAATGTTCTAAATTCTTCACAGAATTCTTTTTTCTAAAAAAGCACGTACAGTTAGCTAGAGTAGTCAGGAGTATCAAAACTTTTTTTAAACCAGGTGGTTTTTTCCTATTTTTTCCACGGGTCATTTTTTCTTTTTCTAAAAGCCAAAAGTAGGCTTCCATCTAGATCAACTGTTTAATAAGAATTTCCATGTGAGGTACACATTCTCACTTTAAACCTCCTTGAAGATTGCGCGGAAGAATTTTATGTACCGCACCGAGAACACATACGCTGTGACTTACTGCTACAAGATGTTTTGGTTTCACTTGGAATGATAGCCCTGCTGCCCCCCCTGCCCCCCCAGGGAAAATAGCACGTGCCAAACAAATTAAGAACTGGCTACCCAAGAATTCCCAGCCAGAAAATCAGATACATATATTTATGCTGGTGCTTAAGGAACCTGTTCTGCTTTTTACATTCTTTTTTCTTCCACTGATGATATAGACAAGAAAAAAGTGTCACATGCTGCAAGAGTCAGAGACCCCGATAACCTCTAGCAGGCTGGGCATAAACTAACAACACTGCATACTTTAATATAGCCAAAGGTACTTATGCATGAATGAACCAGAAGCCTAAGATTAACCTTCCAGATTGGGGTGGGAAGGTGGACACAGAGGATATAAAGTAGGAGCAGTAATCCCAAAAAGAACGTGGGAATCACCCTTGGTAATATCAATTCAACATGTCTCAAAGGAACGGTGTCATTGGAAGGGCTCAAGCATTTTCCTGGGAAACCCAAGACAGAGCTGAACTGGGCAGACCATCACCTTTGTAAAACCCCTGCCACGAGGAAACCTGGTGACCAATCCCAGCACCTACTAATTCATCAAGGATGTTAGCGGGGACAGGTAAGATATAAGTGTTCAGACAGCACTGAAAAATGTGTCACACATGGAAATGCTCCAGTATCTCAATCCGTTTATGTAATCCAAAGAGGGGGGAAATTCAACAATTGTCTGTTGTAAAGGTCTAATAATACAGATACATATAATGCAGATATATGCAGTCCAGCAAGCAGAAGTATAACAAGGTTCTACCCCTTCCTCTTTTTTTTTTCTTTTTTTTTCTCCTTTAAAGAGCACTAGGCAGTGAGGATAGTAAGGCACTGAAAGTGACTCATGCGCTGATTTCATAGTCTTCGACCAAAATCAGTTACTGCTGTAGCAGATATACCATAATTTAACTAGGGAATAATTAAGTGATTTTTGTAGTTGCTCCAGATGATTCAGCCGGCAGTTGGTGGCCTGGTTCTGGCTCCTAAGGCAATTCCGTTTCATGCTCTACCTCTGCTCCAGGGCAGGGGGGCAGAACGCCTCCCGTGCCCCCAGTCACCCAGGAAGCAGTCTCTGCAGCTCTGCAACCTGCAAACGCAGCCCGGGCCCCAGAAAGGCTGCACGTTCCTCGGTCACCTCAGCAAGATCAGGCCAAACAGGTGCAAGAACACACTCCAGCTTTATAAATTGAACTCTAAAAATATTTTAAGGTTTTGGTTAATGTCACTGTTAAGATGGCAGTGTGAGCGTTTCAAGCTCTTTTACAAGGTAAGTTGAAAAAGCCTGTTGTGTTACTACTTCAACATATGTATTCTTACTGAAGAAACAGGTCCAAACATTCATTTAATAAAAAAATTGATTTTACAAATAAACTGAAATGAAAGTTGGTGTTCTTGCTGGTTTAAGACAAAGAAGACTGTATTTAAACTTATTTCAAGAGACTCAAACTCTAATGTATGTGTAAGCAAGATAATATACATTATAGGGTTACCATCTGCTACGATGTTGCTCAAAAAATGATTTGACCCCAAAAAATCACATTGTAGATTGTTATACTGGGTACTCAGGGTATGAGTTTCTATCTTTTATAGCTTCTTTATCCAATTTTGTTTCACAGTAATGATATTCCTTCAGATTAGATTCAGCAACTGAAATCAATCGCAAAAATACCTAGAGCACAAACTGTAAAAGCACAGACTGGTTTGCTCGGGTGTCTAAGATGCAAAATACAATCTACTATTAGACCCCATACGGCACCTGTCTATCGTCAAGTATGATACAAATTATGACCTGAAATATAGTTTTGGACTCTGGTAAGTGGACACAAAGAGAAATCAGTTTTCCTTTGTCAAAGCAATCTCAATTAAAGATTTAAGTTTCAGTAGGTTAGAGTAGTTCTCAGCCTCTTAGCCTCTTCTTGTTGATTCCAAATAGAAAACATTTCTCATTTTATGGTAGACTTAATATTTTTAATAGAAAATACATGATTTTATTCTTTTAGGAAAGCACTTAGACTTCATAAGTCAGATAAACAAGTAAAGAAAATGTACAAGTAAAGAAAATGTACTTCCACATATTGCCGTAAAAATTACGTAAAACTAAAAGCAGCGTTGACAATACGTATCATTTGCTGGTCTTAAAACAAGCAAAGCCAAGGACATTAATCAAACTGAGAGGAGAAATGAAACCTAGGCAAGCTAAGAGCAGCATAGATACTTAAGTGCCATTTCGATAAATTCAGATGCAGCACTAATTAGGTAGAAGGCAAAACACTTTCATTTCAAATGCTGCAGAGCTTTCTCTATACCCCCCACGCCAAGCATTTCAAGCATGAAAATATATTCATGAGAAACTTCAAATCCCAATCCGTAATGATCGGAGGTGATCCAACGATAACTGAAAGCTAAATAGAACTCCCCAATTTCAGTGGACTTCAGTACTTCTTCTCACAGATAGTTCTTGGAGAAAGATGGAGGAGATCCCATTATGGCATACTGAGTCAGTCCGTCCCACCCTTTACAAAGAGTTTCAACCAGTTCCAGCCTGCTACGTCAGCCAGAGGGGTGCTCAAACACCTGTCTCAAAATTGACTTGTGCTCTGAATATAAGAGCTTTATTTTGATTGATTTGTTTTGATCCAAGTGTGATTTTCCTGATCAGATCCTGCAGTTCTCTCCATCCCTTCAAATCAAAAAGGAAATTTTCCCCTTGGTAACGCAATAACCAGTATTTCCACTTATTAAAGCACCTGTGGGGGTAGAAAAAAAGTATCCCTTTTTGTACCTTTTGTTCCAGCGATAATAAAGTGGTATGAATAAGCTAGGGTAAAAACTACCTTGAGTCTTGAACCAAAATCACCTGGTACAAACTCTAGACTTGACAATTCCTTTCGGAAACTTCCTGGGATCATTTTATTAAATTGCATGACCCCCCTGTATTGAACCATGGAGTCTGAGGTTGAACACCCACCTAATCCATTTTGTGGTCTAAAAGTGAGGTTCTCCTATGCTTAACTGCTTCAATATCCTAACCTACCTGCCCTGTCAGGTTTACGAGCGTGAGAGTGAAGGTTGTTTGCTACCAACGTTTAATGACAGAAATTCAGAAGCACATTGAGGCACCACAGAGACTGATGCTACCCTGAATCGGCATCACATATCTTAATTATGACCCATAAAATATTAGCTTCCATTTGACTATTTTTATTTGCAAAGATCAGTTTGTAAGATCAGTTTGAAATACCAACAGTAATCATGAACAGCAGTAAGTAAATTAATTTGCATGTTTGAAACATTGTTTATCCTGAAGAATCCAAAAGCATATGATTACCTTACACAGCAAAGAAAAAGCTCCTGCTATGCAAGTTATTGTGGAAATTATTTTAAGAGCAAGAGGTAGGAACGTCTCCACAAAGTAAATCTCCATCCCCAGAATAAGCAACCGCAATTAAAACTTCAGAACAAAGTTAATCAAATGGGAGTAATGTACAGCAAGCACACAACTTGCCTGGGTAATAACCAAAGCTTGGACCAAAAGTAGTATTGACAGCTGTTAAAAACCAGTCGTAACCTCAAAACTATCAGCAACTTGAATTCTCTTTATGGAAAACCGCTTAAAAAAGATGTACTTCCGTAGAGAAAATTTGCAAAAATGGTGTATTCTCAGGTCAGAAGACAAAGTCACAGTGTACATTTCAACTTTTGCTAACAACAAAATACAGTGTATAAAGTCAGAAGGAATTGGTAGAAAAAATCTGGTTCTAGAAAAACTGGTGTAAAGCTTGAATTTATTTTAACAATGTATTTTAAAATTGTAAGGTGGTACCAGCAATAGAGCTCCTGTCTAACTATCAAGTATGTTTTTTTTTTCCTCCACTCATTACCTAATATAATTTGATATAGGATATAAAAGAAAAAAGCAATTACTACTTTTAACTTAATTTCACAGACAATTCTATTCATTCCTTATAATAATGCCCATGGATTCTCTACAGAGAAGAACATCAGGTTATTAATTCCTGTAGTTGCAGCACTCTCTTTTCTTTCTTTATATTGTACACTTCCTAGACTCTAAATCACGTCACTGAACAAACCAAACGCCCTGACATAACCTAAACACTTCAAATACAACACAACCTGCTCAAGACAGAATTGGAATTGGCTTTTCCCACCCAAACTGTCCTATAACAGAAAATGGCATACTGCTACACCCTTCTTACCAGAAAAAAAAATTAAATCAGGCTCAGTTCAAAGAAGAGGGCATATTTATAGCGTATGTAATACAATGTAAGTAAAACATTTATTATTTATGTTTACTCAAACAGTACAAACACAAGCTAGTAGGAAAAACTATAAATAACAGCATTTAAACTAGAGAGAAAAAAATGCTATTTCTTTACAAAGCCCTAGAGGTACTTGAGGAACTAAGGAGTAAAGCTAATCTTTGCCCGTGAGAATAAGTATTACCATTTACTACAACAAGCTTTAAGATAATTCTTCCATCCAATTTAAGCCTAAAATTCTGAAAGAAAAATAAAAATGTTGTTGTTTACAGGTTATATCCTGAATATAAATACTAGTTACATGTTTGTGCACACACAGGCTGTTTTGAAACTTCCCTGGTTGCAAACGTGAACAAAGCAAATGAGCTCAGAGATCAAGCTTTTAGCAGGGATAGAAGGCAGAGCTCACAGCAAACACATAGTTAAATTGCTATTAAATTGCATCACGCTGCTTACTCTCCTCCCTGTACTGAACCATGCAGTAGCAGTTTGAACAGCTCCAACAAGCAAGTCTGTCCTAAGATACTAGCTATCAGAATAATCTATTCTACTGGCAAATTTGCCTGTGGTTACTTCAGTTATGTCTCAACAGCTTTATATAGCCACACACCCTTTAAAATATATGTATTTATATACAAAACAAATCATGGCCAGTGTCACAAGATCGAGCACACCAGGCCAAAAACACTCAAATATAGTCTCACAGTCAGCAGCTACTGTTACCGGTTGCGTTACAACATTTCCCAAAACTGCCAATTGGAGCAACAGAGCATAAAACAATCCAAGTTACCCAGCATACAACGGAGATGCTAATTCTAATGAGCCGAGAGAGAACTCCAAGTGTGACAGCTTTTCAAAAAGTAAGTCTAAAAAGGTTAAGAACGAGTACGTGCAATCATTCACTGTATCACACAGCATCCAGCAAACTTTGATCCTCTTGAAAACGTATCAGTGAACAGACTAAATCATGAACACAACAAGCAAAGGCGCTGTTCTTGGAGTGCTACAACCTAAGATCAACCTGAGGGCAGTATCCTTTCACGCTGTAGATTACTGTCACACATTTTTAAACAAGCACAATTAAAATACAATTTAAATTATCCAATTGCAACAAATTAGAAGTGATCTGCTGATATTTAATAGATCAATAATGCATTAATTAACCTTCAAATGTTTGAAGGAAAGAGGCCTTCTGATATACTAAACAATTTAAGAGCAAAGGACAAGCCATGCTGAAAAACAATCACATTTGTACAAAATAGCATGCTTTCAATTTCCTAGTTCATGTAGATGAACCAAATGAAAATATCAGACAAAACATTTTCACCTTAGAGATTCAGTATTTTGACCTTTAAGTAAAATGACAGGTATAGAATATAGTACCACAAAGAAGAGGCCAACACAATCCCACATTTACACTTCTGTGATTTACAACATTTACAGACATACAGTCACAATCACAGAAGTCTGCGTCTGATCTTTAGAAGATCTAAACCAAGTCCTTTTCCTAAAAGCATGTGGGGGAAAACCTACACTTTACTAAGGTACATAGTATTTTAATCTAAGTTTTTTAGCTATCCAAAACTTCTGCGATGTGAAGACCATCTGTTAACAGCAGCACAGCATCCTATCCTGAACAAAGCAGCATGCTAACATCTTCAGCTTTTCATACAACAAAACAAGCAGAATACGAAGAAATTAAAGAGGTTTTCCTATTTACCTCAGATAGGCATATATTTAAAAAAGAGCATTTATAACATTTATTACAACTCCTTGCTCTGAAGAGCACATCTAACAGACTCACTCTCAGACAGGGCTTACCTCTCCTTAATGAACAGAGGTTACGTAGCAGAGGCTGTCTGAACCTAGGTTCAGTACTGAATCTTCCTAACAGAATTCTGTTTCTGACAACTCAGATGGGAAATGCTTTCTATTACACAAACGTGTCAGCATTAATCATCATCTTGTAACTCTAAAAACAAAGTTCAGCTGATCAGTATTTACACAGTGAAGAAAGGTTAATGGATAAATACGAGCACTGCACATATCTGCTCATCTAAGCCAGAGAAGTGGTAGCCTAGTTCTACAGCACATATGAACAAACAAAAGGAGAAATATAAGATATACTGACTTAGGTAATTGCTACAATCTGGCTCATTTAGCACCCTTCTTTTTCACAAAACAGAAATAAAATCAAGATCTTCATTTTTTTTTTTCTATCCAAGAAAGAAGCTTTTGCAAGGTTAGGACTTCACTGTTGGCCCTGCAGCACAATGAAGTCCTGATGGGTGCTTGATAATAGCATCTATTGCCACAGCAAAAAAATCTGCCTGAGCAAAATGTGGCTGCTTCTGTCTACTATTTTCAGGCATGGAGGATAAAAGAAAAAAAAGAAAAAAAAAAAGAAGAAAAAAAGCTTAAAGTAAACTATTAAAAGCTTTCAAAAATCCTCTCCTCCTGCATTTATATAGTCCAGAACTTTAGCTGATGAAGTCAGCACTGCCCTACCAGTATCCAAGATTACTTTCTTCCAGTACGGATCTTGTACTAGTATTTCCTCCTCCATAAGCTACCTGGAATGTAGTCGAACTCTTGCCAAACGTTCTCCTTTCACAGAGGCTCAAAGCCAACAATTCTCAATAATTCTGTTACTTTCAAAAGTCATAGTCGGATTCCAGTCTGAACCAAGTATGAAGATCTGGCACAGCCTGTGCTGCCAGCAGGGCCCTCACACACTTAATCAACTAAACAAACTAAAAACCCCACCACTTTTTCCTTCCTCCACATAGAAATACACCTTTCTTCCAACTTGTTTGACGGGGATTTTATTGCTTTTTTGAGACACATTCTCAAGGTAAGAAAATGTAATGTTATCCATCAAAGGAGAGAGATAAATCTGTCTTGAAACTTCACAGATATCATCATATCTGCCCAAATATTTGCCAAATCAAGCTCCTTGCTGCTTGGGCTGTTAGCTGCCTGCTGAGTCAGGCAGGCAGGCTTTGTGTTGACAGCTCCCTTAGTATGAGTGGCATTAAATGATGGCATGCCCACAATGACAAAAAGCCGATGTGATGCAGTGCAGTCTCCTACATCAACAGACGAGCTGGAAGGATGATTGCTCTCTGATGTTAATGGGCCTTGCACCAGTACATAGCAGTACCTCCGCAACTGAAACATCTGAGGGAGCCTCGTTACCTTCAATCCCTGAAAACATTTGTTTCCATTCACTGTGTGATTCCACTAGCTCCTTTTATTAAAACGCTGTTCCTCCCATTTAACAAAGATGAATCGCCTCAGTAGTTGGCTGATACTTGCCTGATACTTGCATTCACTGGTTTCTTCCTTCAGAACTAACAGGTATTCAAGCAACCTACTAATTTCTGCTGTACTTCAGGATCATCCAAGTTTTAACATTTTTCTACTAAGATATCCACGTTGGTACAGCATTTAAGTCTGAAAAGATTACCTTCCGAAAGCAAAATTACACCTTTAGAGTATCAGTAACAGAAGTAACAATTCTAGAATAGTCAAAACTCCCTGCTCAGCACTGTGGTATTTAAATGACTAAGAGTAATTACAACAATTTAACATTGTTAGTTAGAAGAAACATCCACGTATCCTGAACCGAACAAAGTATTATCACTCTAGCTACAAAAATAACTTACATTTCTATCCCCAAAATAACTACTAAATCTGATGGGATTTGATTCAAGAAATACCTAAAGTTTCTAGCAAAGCGTTGAGATTTCTCTAACTTGAGTTCTTACCCTAAAGACAGGCTTTTTTCTCCATTTTGAAAACTTGACTACTCTTCTTTCTATTTCTCCTTGTGGCTTTTCATTCAATACTCCATAGATCAGCTGGGCTGTGCAGCATTTCTTCATTGCTTAAATCCTAACTATCATACTTTCTACAGAAATGAGAGTTTTCAATGCTTTTCTTGGAACAAGTTTTATATGAGCTGAAATAGCGTTAATAAAATGCACTTTAGAAACCATACACACTTTAGAAACAGAACTTTAATGGAAAAGTTAGAACTGGAATTTATATTCAAATAACCCAATTTTTAATTGGCTTCACCTTCTAACACTACACCTGGAACTTACATGCCTGTTATCGTTAACAGAATGTAGTCAATGCCCCCCCCCCCCCTTTTTTTTTTTAAATGAGGACAAGTTGCACTTTGAATAAACAAAAATTTTGCTGCAGCTTCTCAAAGTATGCTGTTACAGCAGTTCTGTAGGTTATAGCTGAAAAATGCTGAAAGCTAACAAAATGCCGAAGACAGCCTTTCTGCGGTGAAAAGCATCCTTACCTTATTAGGTAATTATCCTTCCTAAGGTAATAATACAGCATTAAACACTTCCAAACATTAACTTGCATATTCTCCAGTCAAGCCACAAGTAGCAATCAATAACCAATTCTTTTCTTAAATTTCTCCTCCCAGAATGTTTTGAAGTCTTTCGTTCTATGAAGCCATAAAACATTCTCACAATTTCATTCCTATAAAGCTTGTACCTCAAAATTAAAACCAGATTTCTAGGGATATTTAATGAGAACACAGAAAAAATGGTTTTACATTAGAATTAAGACAAACACTGTACGGTTTAATATTACAGGTAAGCAAGAATAAGAACTGAAAGGATATTAAAACACCTACAATTCCTTAGCACTGCAGAAAGCAGATAACCATCAGTCTTCCAAGCACAGCTTCCAACCAGAGTTGTTAGCCAATGTGCAACTAATACCAATACGAATTCTCCTCATGCAAAGTAAGCCTTCAAACAGTAACATTTACCAACTTTTCACAAGGGATTTTGATAGAGGAACCATTGCCAAACAACAGCTTACGAGTCAAGTTTTATGTATGCAAACACAAGCCTGTCTTACTAACAGCTAAGGGCTGGCTGCCACCCAAAGTAGGCCATGCTGCTTCCCTTAACACTTTGCTGTCCCCACTGCCCATATCCCTGGGTACGTTTCTTCCGTCCCCATATTGGTACCAATGTTCTGTAGGTTCAGAAAGAAGCTAGGAGAAAACAGAACCATGAAAAACAAACCTGGTTAGTTTCTGGCCAGATTAGCTCACAGACGTATCTCACCACAAGGCCAGAAGAATCCCAGTGCTGGCAGCAAAGAAGGGGAGAGAGCACAAGAGTGAGGCAAGGCCAAAGTCAGGGTTGCGGGAAGTGCCAGGGAAGTAAGCCCTTCGCTTCTTTCAGCATTTGCTAATGTGAGACTGACTAAACTCATTTGAAACCTATCTGAAACCAGAGTGATTGCCTGGGAGCGGGGGGCAGGGGAACAAGACCTCACTGGGCTGCATAAAATTCTTCTTTAGGCCTACTGGCTTTATCAGGCCATTCTTACCACACCAGCGGATAGTGTGTCAGAAAATAACTAAGTGCACGTTTGAATCATATCAAATGTCTGATATTTTTAAGATTTTTTTTTAAATAAAGATTACAGAACTGCTCAGTGTTAGGGAACAAACAGACTACCCAAGGGTTCACCGTCACCAGAACACTCTCGTACTTCTCTGCTCACTTGCTAGAATTTTTGCCAAAATTTAGAGGAAGAGTAAGTTACTTCAGGGTAAAGAGCAACCAAAACCAGGAATTTTCCTTCCGTTTTTTCTGCCATTAAAAACAAAAAAATAGAGCACTTTATTCAAAAATGTAAGTACTTTGTTAATTTCAGCCAAAACAAACCTCGGGCTCCATGTACCAAACAAGTGGTATTTATGAATTATTATAGCCCATTTTCTCTTTTGTGTTTCATGACCTAAGTACTGCCAAAACAACCCAATTTAAAACATCACCCCTCCAGGTGGTGGCTTCAAGTTTAAGTTTTCTTGGCCTTAAATCACGCACTCAGTTCCCTTTATGTTACTGCTTATGTTTTATGTCTGACAACAACTTTCAGACTTTGCTTCACTTTGTACTTGACTTTTGCATATTCCAACACTCCAATACAATAAAATCTGTTGTAAGTGCTCAGCTTTTGCTAAGCCAGTGAAAATAAAACATGACCATTCTTAAGGATTGACAAATATTCTTACAGAAGACAGACTATTGGCTTTCTGTTTGATACTCAAAATATCCATAATGAAAAAACAGCTTGTGCCTTTTGAAAGGGACAACCATGACTTTGTATCTGGGAAGGAATTTATTGTATTCCAATCACAGAGAACATTATTACCTTGAAAAATTGTTTTTATAGACTCCGTTATTTGAGGGTTCTAAAGTGTCTCTCCACACAGTTTATGTTTGAAGAATTACTGACATAAGGTCAGAAAAAAACACTGACTTGCTAGATAGCATTCTGAAGATTCACTCACATAATAAATGAGGCAATTCAGAATAAGTATCATACATAGCTTTGAAAAAAGATCTCATGAACTAAGCATGCAGAGCATATTCCTTCAGAAGAAACAGGCTCATACTTTTAAGAAAATGAAGGAATACTTGTAAAATGAAGTGAATTCATAACTAAACTCTTCACATTAATGCAAACAGATGTGCAGTGACAGACACAGAACTGAAGGTCTAGACAATGTTCATGTCCTTTTGTGCCTTTCCACAGACCTACCAGGGATTTTCCTCAGACAGCCGCACCAACACGTTCACAAGTACTTTATAGAGTGTTCAAAAGTGATATGAAAGCCCAGCAAATTAAACAAATGCACATTGAGGCACCTGGCAGGATGCATGTGAACTGAATAGAAAAACTCAAGTACAAAAAGCTTCTGTAGCAATTCGTCTATACTTCACTACATATATCTAAAGATATAAAGCTTAAAAGGAAGTAGACATACATCACACTCAGGTGTGTATATATGCAATTCGGACTTGAAAAAATGTGCATTGCTGATTATAATTTCAACTTCAGTATTAAAGAATACAGATTGCCTTCAGGATTTTAATTCCTTGGTTGGTTTTACTTCAAAAAGCAAGAAGTAAGTTTCAAACCGCATCCATTTACCTTTTCCACTTCACTGAATTTTTAAATATCCTTGTTTAAGCCTTGAATAAGATATTAACCCTTTATCAATTACCAAGGAACAATAACACTGAATATGTTTCAGCCCCTAAGATCTCTTTAGGATAGTTTTCATTTTCCTAAAAGACTGAAAGTATAACAATATCTTAATGCTGAACCCATTACGGGAGAAACAAGTGGGAAAAAATACCATGAAATATTATAACTAAAAGACTACAGAACAACATGTAAAAGACAGCATGAAGAAATACTCTATAACTGCTTTCTGTTAAAAGAGTTCAAAGTGTACCAAAATATCACACATGGTGGGATCTCTTAAGATGGGTGAAGCCTCTGAATTGTCCCAGACCTAGTTCGGTTTTTAAGACTTCTTTAAGCTTGAAGACACCAATGCATCCTATTCCTACAGGATTTCAGTCAAACAGCTTCTTAACTCTTTCATTGTAAAACCAGAGTTTAGCAGTTCACAAAAGATTCTGATAATACAGATGAAGCTAAGCTACTTCATCTTCTTTTCCATTAGCAATGAAATACATTTGAAGACTAAATTCTATACTCACTGCACTTGATTAAATCCAGAGTAATGCCATCTACAATGCTAGCCAGAGACAAATAACAGAATTTGATGTGATGCCTGTACTGATCTAGTGCTGTGCTTAACATGTTTTCAAGTAAGACTCAACTACATCCCTTTTATACCCACATCCCTCATTCTAATATGAGGCTTACAAGAGTTTTTCTAAATCCTACTAATGAATTTTCTACTGAACGGAAAATCAAAAAAAAAATAGGACACATCTCTCCCCCAAATAGGTGTATCAGACTCAATATTTGGTCTAAGAAAAATCCCACAAATGTAACAGTGTACTTATTATGTGTATGTCATTTTTTACACAAGAAAAATCATTCAGCCATTTTCAAAACAGCTCCAAAACTAGTCTGTAACTGCAGCAATCATAACTCAGGTAAGCTTCCAGATGGCAGCCAGTTCACAGCAGGTCTGAGTAGCTCAATTGTTAACAGCAGCCCAGAGCTCCAAACTGAATCACATCAAGCAGCTCATAGCACAGGTACAAGTAGTTCATCCTAAAAACATACTAAAAGAATATAAAATAACAAACAATGGTTCCACTAATAGGCTTTATTGAAACAACAGAAGTTTCAAGAACAAACCTCGAAATCAACTTCATGAACATTCTTAAATTACAAAATGCATTGAAGTTCAATGCTCTGCCTGAAATGAGCGATCACAACTACGGCTGTAGCCCTGAAAAGTATGGAGAGACAGAATATACTATTGACAAGAGACATGGTAAAGGTACGAACCAACTGCTCTAGGTAGCTTTTTACTAGTTTTTTCTTCTTTCTTTGGTGGTGTCAGTCTCATTTGAAAGGAAAATCTCTCTGCAGAATACGTTGCATTTGAGAAGTAAATGAAATAAAAGTAATTCAAGGTCACCAGTAGTATAAAGATGAAGAATGAACCACCTGTAGAGGTCAGTATTCTAAAAGTGTATCAGCAAAAATGAAGCTGCATACGTCAAGTTCTCTATTTAGGATGAACCATGACTTCACACAGTTGAACAGGCGATAATCTAATGCGCTAAACACATGCGCATATTCTTCCTTGTCCTCCTGACAAATAGCACAGGAATGATTTTGCTTTAATGTAATGTGGAGGCAGATAAAAACCATCTACAATTAAGAAAATAACTGTTTCACCACAGGATTAGTACTTGAGTAAACCGTTTTTCTGTGGCAGAAAAGATCCACCACTGTGATCAGCTGTTTAACAAATTTAATGTCACGAACTCCTACATAGAATTACTTATGAAAACAATCACAGATACTCTAAATCTATTATAGTTTAAAAATTTAGAATACGTACTGTACTACAATTCAAATCTCTTATTAAAACATGAAAATCGGTCAGATATAAAAGAATATACGTATTATTAATATACTGCACAGTGAAAAGGATAATGAGAATTAACATCATTGTATCTGTCCTCTAAAAGTATGAGAGGCACCAGACAAGATATCGGTTTTAATCTAAACTTTCTGTTGATTTCAGCAAGAAAGTAGAACAGAAAACACCTGCTACATAAAATGATTTGTTTCTTTGACTTACATGTAATTCTGCTATGTTGACCCAGACATTTCAGAGGCAGTTGCTCCTTGAATGAAGAAGCAACAACTCAATTTTAAGTTATGAAAGTTCTTACATTCTTAAAAAAAAATGCTAAAAAATAAAAATCTAATGAGGCTCCAACAAACTCACTGGTTTTGAAATACTTAACCTCATTATCTCATATTTGTTTGCTACTGTATTTGATCTTTAGGATACGCTACAGATTATTATTTCCTGTTTGCCAATACCTCCCTTTGGGAAACAGTTTTCACTGAGGTTCTCCAAGTTTTCATCCTCTTCAGTACATATCCTGGCACTGTATGTGGATCCGGCTGTCAGTTACACAAACAGTTCAGACTCCATCTCATTACTCACACAACACACGCCAGCAGTAATGGTCAGAGGGTTGATCTAACAAAGTATTTGTTTAGAAGCTGCTTCTGGAAGTCATATTCTTGGACATTTTAATTTTTTTGCATTAAAAACAAGGAATCCATCTACTAATCCAGAACACTCACATTATCAACTATGCAGACAAAGAACGCAAAAGGTTCTTTGAATAACAAAACCTTTGAAAAACCTTATCAGCAGAACTCCCTGCACCAAGGAACTCTGTACTCTTCAGCCTATTTACTTAGTCAGAGTATGAAGGAATTACTTTAGTACATCATCAGAGTATTTGATGTGCCACTCTGTTTATTTGCATAAGTGAGGGGATCAAGTAACAGAGTATCTCAGAGCAAAGCTTTGTTTGCTGACTGTCACCATCGCAAATATCAAAACAGCAGCATCCTCAAGTTTGTGTCAGCCTACAAATTCCTTTGAATTGTCTACCCGTTTAGAAAAAACACCATTATAGTTAAGAAACTAAGCATTATATTTCAATGTCACTGCCAGGATCATCATAGGCAGTGACAGAAACCATTTCCCTACAGCTTCAGTACCTTCTAGTATTAGGACACACACTGCCATTTCTGATCTTCAAGGGGATTAGGATTTTCAAAAATTTCTTTGGGATCCTATCTTACAAATGAAGTCTTCTGTAAGCAGACCTAGATCAAACTCGTGAAGTTGTTATGGAACTGCAGAGATTTAAGATTTATAAAAAGAATTTTCTAATGCATACTTGCTCAAATAGCTCCTTAAGTCCAACTACTGCAATGTTACTGTTTCTTTTTGACATGGCAAAATCACATACAGGGATAAAAACTTGATGAAGCAGCATCTAGGTATACACTTAATGGTTATACATGGCAGGTAAGATTTTTAAGACTAGCTAGCAGAAGAAATATTGAAGTTCTCAGAGAAATAGACTGAGATCTGAGTCTTCACAGGTTCTGAAAAAAATTATAAGAGCCTTAATCAGCACTATGACTGTTTTGAGAAGCCAGTTTAAAGTGTTAAGTATTGAAAAAAACAACTTCTCTCAAGTGGGCTTAAAATGTGTGTCCAACTCCCATACCACTGGAAGAACAGTAAAAGTGAAAGTCATTTGAAGTTTCTTCAACTGAAAGTCTTAAAAATACTTGCACCCACTGTGCTAGAAATGGCACAAACCTCAGACAGAAGGTGCAATTTCCTTGTCAACAGATTTTCACTGCATGGCCACATCTGTAATATGTGGTAGCAAAGGCAGACAAGCAAAAAAAAAAAAAAAAAAAAGAGGAAAACATAAAAGCCTGAAATGGCTCCACATTCCAGAAAGCAAATGTAAGCACATGTATATGAACTATTGACCAAATAAATCACAAAATGAATTGCTTCGTCCTTTAGTCATTGAAGTTCAAATATCCTGGCTATAAACAGAAAGGAAAATAACAAGATCTCTGAAAATCACAAGTAATTCTAAAACTGCAAGAGATATTTTCCTATTACAATTAGACAGCAATGTCAAAAATACAAAACCCACACCACAAGCCAAACAGAGCATGTTTCAGTAGGTTTGATGCCCATGGAGACAACCTGGCAGTTAACCATGGAGATTCATCTTGAAGTCACTAATTTCTCTGAGAATGCTGTGGGTTCCAGCACAGTGCCACCAAGACTTTCATTGCTATGTTTGTCTCAGCACTTTGAAAGACTGCACCTGCCCAAGCAGCTTCTCTGCAGAAGCAGCTCTAGACTGACACAAAGAGGTAAATCTTGCTGAAACCAATCCAAACCGATCAGGTGCCACCTCTACCAAAGACTTAGAAAAGCTGTCTGTCTTCACAATGAAGTAAAATTCTATTACTCTTTTCACCATTTTCCCAAATGCATACAAAGAATTTTCTAACTCAGATGTAGCAAGAAGCATCTGAAAGGAGTTAAGAGTAAAAACAATTTTACAAAAACCATTTTAAAATAATTTTAAACATTTAAGCAAAGTTACTTTAAACACATGTTAAAGTTGAACTTAGAATCTACAGATACTGTGAGCTGATTTTTTTCATTTCTAAGTTACAGTCAACAGGCATTATCTGGCATACTAGGAAAAATCTCACTTGAGCAATCGATAGCTGCATCACTGCAGGATTTCTTCTGACTTCTTAGTTAGAAATTTCAGAAGAAGCAATTTAACCATAACAGAAGTCATGAACTAGAAGAATCTCAGACTTTTTTTAAAAAAGAAACACACTTCAACATACTAAAAAGAAAAGAACTCTGCAACAAGACTCCTCCAGTGACTGATGAAATACTGATGAAAAGATTCAAGAATCAAGAGACACTGACATTTAATTTCAGAAAAAGAGCTTTTTTTTTAAAAAAAAAAGATATATATATATATATATTCCCACTGAATGTTAGCATTTGGGCAACAGAATCAGCAAAATGTTCACAATACAATTGTCCAGATAAACACAGCTACCTATGATTGAGAAATACAAACAACTGCAAGTTTTCATTACCTGCTACAGCAGTGTGTTAGTGTTTAATAAAGCATAATGTTGCATATTTTTCTGTATGCTTTATTTTAATATATATACGTGAAAGACTTTGGTAGACAACAAACCGTGTATGTTGAGATGTTGAAGAAGGATAAGATTAAGGGAGAGAAAGCAGAAGAGGTATTCATCCAGCATTCCAGATGCCTGACACTAACATCCAACCCTTTAAAAAGGAGGCACGGGAAAGTACAACTTTCTTTTTCCTTCAGGGTTGACCTATCTCCATCTGCATTGAATCATACTTACGGGAATTGGAAATTTATTTCAGAAATTGTTTTATTTTCAACAATGATACTACAACTAACCAAACCAAAATTTTTAAAAGCAGGTATGCAAAAGCAGCATTTTCTTATGCTTTTCAGACAGATATTCAAATCTGATCAACGTAAGATCAAATAACTACATGAGGTAGCAATACTTCACAGAGTATGTCCTCAACCCTGGAATCGGGAGTTAAATATTAGTTGCAGCAGTGCTTACATTCGTCGTACCTTTTCATCCAAGAACAGGGACCTAACTCTTCTCTGGCACCCTTATACTACAATGGCAAAAGAAGTTACTAATTCCAATAAATGTTTGAAATCTGGATGTTCGCAGCACTGGTATGATCAGCTTGAACTGCTGCATCAAAACATTTCAAAAACTAGCTATCAGTTAAAGAATTAAAGTAAAAACAGCAGTTTTTCCTTAATTTAACTCTCTGAAGCAGCCTTTAGGGGCAGAAAGAAGTCAATCTGCAAAACAGTCACTTCCGCATCCCATTTCTGAACAATCTGAAACCTAGCAGAGATCAAGGAGCTGATTATTCACAGCTTTCAGTACACAAGATTGTGCAACATTACAGAGCTCTGTAATATTACAGACAGGTCTCAGTGCCCAGAACTACTACATTGCACAATTCAAAAGGTAAAGAAGATGTAATCTTGTCCGCAAGTTTACAGCCACATCATGAAACTTAGACTTTGCTTCTTACAGGAAGCTATTTCATTGAACTGCCTGAAAAACCCCAAACACAAGCACTACTTAATAGCAAGTGAGAATTATAGTATTCCAATAAATAATGCCTACAACAGCGATCAAAAATAGTCCCTATGGTTCCTCTGTGAAGATGAGTACCTCTCCACCCTAGCAAACAACACCCAGCATGAACGACATGAAAAGTTTCTCACCAGTTAAAGCCCAGTCTGGAAGAGATATTTAAGACCTCTTACTTTCAGCTGGGACAGACTCTAGATGTGGAGTCTCTTGATCTCCACGTAGAGCATTTATTAAAGGAATAAACAACTACATGGCTGTATACAGATTTTTATGTGGACTTGCTATTTTCAGTGGACACATGCTGGTTTACGCTATCGTAATTGTTTTTAATATGATAGTACCGGTAGCATTTGTTCTGGAAAGTACAGGCATCAAACATATGTAAAATGGTAAGTAAAGATCAGTCTTGGTTATACTGATGGATATAAGTTTACCTGCAAACGAACAGTTACCTGTGCCATATCTGTGTCAAACATTACATGCAGCTTTTGCACGGAAAACATTCTCAATGAATGTATTAATTTTATATAGTTCTCTTACTTTTACATCTACTGCATCTGTCTTTTGAACCAAAATGGGAAAAGAATTACTTCACCAGATAGTTTTTCATACAAATGTAAAGCTCCCAGCTAGCCTAATAAATAAAAAACATCAGGTTTTATTAATGATTGATAGAAACAAAATGAGAAACACAGGAAAAGAACTACTGACTGCAGAACAAATGAGAGAGGACTTCTTGGGAGTGAGATGGGTTGGGTGGGAGAACAAACAAGTAAAGGATAAGGAAAAATAAAAGCCGGATATAAACAAAGTGAAAAATTTGACCACCAAAGAGTAGGTATGTATCACTTTAAGAGAACCTGACCGAGATAAAGTATTTTCTAATAATCAGCATATGCACACGCACAGACACACAGAGCTCCCTGCCCTTTCCTCTTCCTGAGCGTTTCAGTGAACGCGCCATGGTAACATCTCAGATGAACAGCCCTGCCTTGAGCACGCAGGCATGTGGCCCACAAACAACTTCCACTAAGCAGGGCGCCCTGCAAGCTCAGAGCCTGCAGCTATGCCACCAGGTGGGAGCTGCTACATGGATGCTGGGCTTCCTCCTAACTGAAATATGGGGACAGTCAGCCTCTATTTGTTCCTACCCAAGCAAGACTACTTATTTGGATGACAAATAAGGAAGGTGGTCACATTACAGCTTTAAATAGATTTGGCTTTAAGAGGAAAAACAAAACAAAACACACACACACACCTCACGCATTTAAGTCAAGAGCAGAAAGAAAGGGAAATTAGAGCAGACTTGACTTGGATAGATGTAAAGGAAAAGGACAATTCTCCTCAAAAGCAGACTTCACTCTATGATTCAGGTGCCACAATAACATCCCTTTTCCACCTTAAAAGGAGCTGATCAGGTTATAGAAAATCAAGTTAACAGTAGCAGGCAACATCAGGTTATGAATGCCACAACCTCACAGAAAGGAGAGGAGTATTTAAGCATGATATTGCTGTTATCTTACTTAAATCTTACGAAGTCACACATGCCAAAGTCTGCTCTTTTTAAAGAAGCTAATATATTAATAGTAAATGGATTAATTAATGGACTACAAAGAAACTATCATAAATTAATTCTGATACATCTCAGCAAAGTTGCTGAAAAAGGAAAAAAAGAGAGAAAAGATAATAAAAAAAAGAGATCAGCATTCTAGAAGTATCCCTGGGGGAAAGCAGCAGCCGATCATGGCACACATTACCTCTGCCCCTTGTTCATCCATCTGCTGCACCCCAAGGAATGCCACAGGGAAAGCAAACATGTGGAGCACAGCTAATAACAGCAATTCTGTCCATATTAGAAAGTAATTATCACCCTTTCCTATCAGGATCAGTGCTTCCAGAATTATAAGCAATTTACCCTACTAAATGCAGTCTAGAATTTAACATTCAGTAACTCTATAGCTTAATTTTTAAAAATGCTGATTTGGAGCTATATATAATACAAATTATATTTTCCTTTCCTTCTAGACAACCTGCTCTCCTACAATGGAACACTTTTTTTTTTTGGTGAAGGAATGAAGAGAAAAGAACTCTGCTTAAACACAACCCTGTGCATTTTAACTCTCAGCTCAAAACTGCACAATAGCTGTGATTAAGTCTATGCAAATGTAGCTGAAACAAAAACAGTGGTTTTCTTTTGTATTAGCAATCCTCTGGAAATAACAGCATGAAATCTCATTGCTGCTCCCTAATAAATATATTGCTTTTCATTAGACACACAGACCATAAAACTACAAAATGAGATAAAAAGCTGTGAATAGCATTTTATATACTGACCTTGCAAACAGAAATCAGTTTCTCCTTGCTCTACTTTCATTCTACAAAACTAAAAATTACCAACTTCAAGAACTGCTGAGATCCCTCCGCGTTACTCTGCTTTGTAAGAGAGTAATTACTTCCTTCAAAATAATTAACACTGTGCTGCAAGTGTTTGGACCACTTTTGTGCAAAATTAGTGCCTCAAATAGGTGATATTAATTAAAACCATCAAAAGAAGAAATGAGTAACAGGGAACACCGAGGAAAATTATGCTATGAGTGCTAAGACATGAATAAAGAGCATCAGGTATGGATCAAAACAGTGCTTCTCTCACAATCATCTTCAGTCCTGTTTGTTTTCTATCTACTCTGAGTCAAGTACTTCTTCAGCCCTTCTAACCCTGAAGTTCTGTACTGCAGCCTAGCAAGACCAAAGTACCCTTGTCCGAATTCATTCCACGCCCCTCCTGGTTAGCCAGCAGGTGCTACTTTTTGAAGCAGACAAGGTCAACATTCCCCTAAGGATTTGAGCAAAATGCCTCCTTGAGCAAGCAGGCTGGGATTCGAACGCTGGGTCTGCTCGCTTGAGATTGCACATGCCGGCTCAATGCCTTGAGGTAGCAATGTCAAGAACTGTTGAAGGAAGCTTTACAGAGAAGTCTCAAGGATGTAAATGAAAAGTATTCAAATGAAAATCATAGTCAAACTATTTTGTTTGTACCTTTGAAGAAGAGACCTTGAGATTACACTATAAAAGGTTTTTAGAAGCAAAACACTCCCCAAAATATTTAATTCAAAAGCAAGTACAACTCAGAGCCAGATGCTGTAAGTACATCGTAGCGCATTACCTTTTGTACCCAAACAAATGCAGGGCCAGCATGCTTCTTAAGTATTTATAAAGCTATAACTAAATCTTTTATTTTTATTACAATCGAGAACACTCAAGACTGTATTTATGATCAACGATACCCTGCGACATGAAAGGATACAAAGAACAAACCTAACACAAAACACCAGCAACTTGACCTAATAAGATTACAGTACATTACAAGGTGCTCATAAGCATTTTCTATAAATGAAATGCAAAGCCTGATGACTTCATAAGATCCCGAAGACCAGCCTAAGCTCCTAACGAAGGTACTGTGACAAAGCTTAGTACCTGAAACACCAAGTGAAGAGTATTTTTGATGTAGCAGAAAACTTTACATGGGTTATTAAAGCTATTTTCAAGTGACTAGTTTTAGGGTAGAACTAGAATTCTAGCTACTATGATCCATGTAAAGGTTTTAACATATATAATACTAGGTTTATTCTAGTGGAGAATATTACTTCTCCCCACAAATCTCACTTGAGAGAGTATTTACAGTATAATAGGATGTGACTGGAAAAATCTAAGCCATGTACAAACACATTTTTAAAAAAATCAGTAATATTATATGCATGTCTGACCCTGCACAAACTAGTCTATTTTTCTTGAAGGCAATGAAAAAGGGATGATACTATGATCTTCTAAGGGAAAAGCAAGCTGGCATAATAAATAAATATCAAGAACAGTATCCATTGAATTGTTCAGTAATAGCTGGAAAAAGAGGAGGGAAACGAAAATGCAACACCCCTGCACTCCAAACACACAAGCCTTCTACCACAATACATAGCAGTAGGTACTGTAGTGAATCAATAAATATCAATAATAATGTAATAAATATCAAGCAAATTCAGTTTCATTTTTTCCCCTCACTGATGCAATTTTGAATCTTTCAGCACGCTTAACCCCACCAGTATCATACACACAGCCATTCTTTATCACCATCACTTACATTCCTCCAGAAAAGAAAACAATCCTATAGATCATAACATAAACTAATAATGACACCAATTTCCCAGAGCAGATTTATCAGCAGGGAGATACAGCCTATGAACTTCTCCACTAACATTCTACTCTTAGCTAGATTCCATAACTAAATTTACATCAAAACAACTGTATGGCTGTACTTCAGCATACAAGCAATACTGTATTGCTTAATATCTCATTATTAGTTGTCTCCATGCTTAATTATATATACATAAAGTATAAAACGAAAGGCAACATCATCTGACTTCACACCTGGTTGTCTGTCCATTCAAAGTATCCATTATGTTAATATCAGTTAAGGTCTTCAGTTCTCTAAGCCCCCACACATAGAAACACAGGTAAATTCTGTTCTATTTATAAGAGGTACCTATTTATAAGAGGTACCTGGAGGTCACTGTGCACGTACCACGTATACAGTACACTAAGGAAGAAGACATCAAATAAGGATACTCGTACTCAAGCTAGTTATCCTTTCTTGCTAACTTCTTCATTAAAAATAATACGACAAGAATTTATATAAAAGTTTAGTAAGGGAACAGTACTATGTCAATACAGACATAGTATGGAACTGTAAATCCAGCATCCAAACCAAATTCCAACAATGATAACCAGTTCTATAAAGGTAATTACACTACTGAGTGTACTAAACCAAGTATAACATTCACCAGCTTCTAGGAACTTGTACAATGCCAGTACTTCTTCTCCAGTCTATGGTTCCAATGAAAACCCCAATTAAACCAGGTATTTAGGTAAGTTTTTAACTTTTAACCATACAAATGATATCGCTGACAGGTTCAGTGGTCTAAAGACAAAACTTTTGTTGCACTGAATTAAATGTCAGTGAATCTGTCTGGGAAAACAAAGGAAAAACTAACTGCCCAAACTCTACTGAGAACACTAACACTACATTAGCTGGCAAAATTTAAAAGAGCTTTAAAGCCTCACCATCATATTATACTTCACTGATAGCACTACAGATTACCTAGGTGGAAGTAGCAAAGTTAACAAAAAGTAGCAAAGTTCACTGAAGTAGCAAATGCTCACTGAAATTCTAGGTGTATACAAATAATCAAATCACAAAGACTGGAAGCGTTTCAGATAACCAAAAAGGAGACATTACTTCTCCTGAGAAAAGAGATTATACGAGAATTAAAGATTTGGCAACCCAACACAGCCTCAGGCCATTTGCATGCTGTGATGAAACAGTACCAAGGGGAAAGGGCGGCCAGTACTTCACTCCGAATACAAACGGGACAGAAGATGCTTCCAGTGCTTCTTCACTCCTAGGTTGTTCATTATGACTACTTTCAGAAGAGTAAGCACGCCTTAAATTAAGTGGGTGATATTCTCCTTTTTAAAGGAAAGGAAAAAAAAAATGCACTGTTCTAACAAAGCAGATACCACTACCAAATCCATGTTTTGCAAAGCTACCTTGTCTTTGAAAATCCTGGGCATCAGGTAACTAGGAAATTAAGTCATTCCATATCTCAGTTACACCTTTTCTGAGCAAGTGCAACATGAAGTTGACAAGGAAATTTTGAAAAAAGTAAAATAATATTTCTAAGTTCTTAAATAAGAAAGCAGTAATTATTATTAGGACGACCCAAACTCCTTAAGAAGTATTTTTAATACTGTAATTCCAAATGAATGGCAATTCTATACCTTGTGTATTTCAAGGATCATAGCACCAAAAGGGCTGGAAATTTCCCTTTTTTCAAGTCTGCCTGCATTTAAGTTAAATCAATCATGAAGCTTCTGAGAAAAAATGAAGCTTCTGAGACAAAAACCATATTTAAAAGCCTGTTTTAGCTTCCTAAGATTACATGATCTCAAAAAACACTGAACTCGTCACTGATTCAGGGGGTGATTACAGATTACTGTGCTTCCCATTACATTTTCAGTTGCACATTTTCAGAAATACTTGTGATAAGAAATGTTGTGACACGTGATTTTTCAAAAAGAAAAAGAGGTTTGAAACTACTGAAAGGCCTGATACGTAACAATCTTAGTTTGAGGGATTCTGGAAGAATACACATAGGGTATATGTATGTATATATAAAATGTGAATCAAAATACACATCAGGATACAGTCACTACTCATAATATTTACTGCTCCTTGTATTGTGTATTCATTCCTTGTCCAATCCACTAAAAAATGAAAAGCCTCTTCTGCAAGACATCATCGTAACAAGAATCACAGCACCAGGAGAAACAATGAAATAGAAAGTTCCTGAATTGTCCCTGGGCATTTTGTCCATCAAGACGTGTTAGAAAGATTAACTGAAAGCGAAGAACACAACACAGAATACAGCATTCAGGTCTGGCATTCATTTGGTTCATACTGTATAAATGCCTGGAGGAATCACGTGCTCCTAGAATCAGTTAACTACATTAATGACATGGATAAAAGCAAGTCTAAGGCAATACAAGTGACCAAATCAAAATCAAAAATCAAAAAATATTAAGCTTTAGCTGAACATCCAAATTCTAATCTACCTTATGCAAAAAAATAAAATAAATAAAATAAACTTTACTGGATTTCTCACTACCCAATTGCAATTATAGTAAGAAAATTTGAGTTAAGACATTAATACTTAATATGAGAAGCAAAATGATTACAAAAACACAATTGAACATACACACTGCACATAGCAGCAAATGAAGCAGCTAAGAATCCCTTAAAGATTCTTGCATTTCAAGCAGGGGGAACAGCGAGTGACCTAACTCCAGCAACAGTTTCATCTGAATCAATAATCCAGGCTCTCCCCAAAGATACGTCTACCTTCTGATTCCCCCAGCTTCATGTATCTATTCAAAAGCTAGCCTCAGGGCCAACCTCCTAATTCTCACTAAAAACATTGTCAACTTTAAAGTGTGTCAAATCACTTGAACTACAAAAACATGAGAAAGTAGACAAAAAATAACTAAAAAAAATTACCTCAAAACAAGTATCGCATTCAGCTGTTGTTGAAATGTAAGCTATAAATTAGGATGAACAGCTAATCCTAAAGGAATGTGTAATTCATTAAATTGGTTCCTACTCTCTCCCCCTCAGTGTTTTCCTAAAACATCATTCCTAACAGCTGTATCAAAAATTCTATTTAAAAGAAAAGAAGGGAGAATAAAGTTAGTCTTTTGAATATTAGTTTTTATCTCAATCTGGTGTTCTTTACCGAAGTTTATATGATATAAATCAGTTTTCCCCCACAGCTAGAGCCAAATACAATACGCTGCAGTTTGGCAAAGCACATTAGTTTAACTCCATGTCACAACGGACCGTTCCAAGGCATTATCTTGTTGTTAAAGGTTATTTACATTCAATGCAGGTTTTACTAGTCAAACCTACTCCAGATCCAAGCCCTCTGTTCAGCATACAATAAAGTATTTGTTTTCAAAATATCTGCTGCACTTTAAGCATTTCCCTTTGACATGTATTGACTCATCAGTAACTACTTAAACCTCAGCTCACATACCAAAATCATGATACAGGAATTGTGTATTGCACAGAAGGCTCTGTTTAACAGTACACAACTCTTTTTACGACAGAAAAAATAAACAAGTTAAAAAGCACTTGAGGGAAAGAAGAAATTAATGTTTTGAAACTAAGTTCTTTGTGATCATTAGGTTAGATCAAATTTGTTTTGCTACTTTAAAATACATGCTGTTGTAGCACAATCAGCTTTTCTACCTCTGTTAAAGCGTAGGTTCTGTCTACATCCCAAAGGGTATTTATTAAGTATTCAGAATACAAGCACAGTAGCAAATGTAGTCACATTTAACACAGCCTCATTTCTTGTTTCAGTCACAGTGAGTTTTGTCAAGAAAAACACTTGATTACTGAATCTTTTTAGACGACTTGTTACCATATCCATGATTATTAGATCATGGCCATAGGCTAGACACTGGTACATATATCTAGCTGTCAAAGTGAATTTAATCCATTAAATACAAAGGATAGCTATGGACAGGGCTGTTTTCTGTTTATGTACCAGGAAACCGTTTTAGGCTACTAATTTTCTTCCTTAAAGAAATGTAGGCAAATATATCTCTCCGTGCTTTCTTATTTGGATTAGCTTCAAATAAAATTTGCAGAAATGAGAAGCATGTTTAATTTGTGAAGGTGTGCAGAAACAGTGTTGAAATAACAAGAGGCCCTTTTTTCTAGAACTTTGCTACAAGTCCTACACTGAAATTTGCATTTCCCATTTTCAAGCAACATTTAGAACAGATGTAGATACAGTAAAAACTAAACTGAAAAAGAAAAACCCGAAAATTATCAATGTAAATAAAAAAATAAATGAAGCTCATAAAGCCACAGAAATTATACACAAAAGGAGGGAGTAGAAATTTAAAATACACACAAGCTACTTTAACACTGCTTAAGTCACATGAAATTATTCTTACTGATCTATTATTCCAAGTCTACTATCTCCATGAACTGAGGAAGTTTTCAGTGTAGAAGAGTCTTTTCATTAGCCCTCATTGTACAGCTGATGAAACCTACGAATGGGGGGAGAGAAGAGGGACACAGGAACTATGCAGTAAGATATGAACAGAAATTTCGTTGCTTAGCTGTGTCCTTGAAAGCTCATTATTATTCTCTTCTCATTAAGTATTATTACAAACTTGGCAAAAGATTTAGATGGCGATATTGCCTGGTTTAGCTTATTTTAATTAAAAAAAAACAAATCAAGTGTTTTCATGAAAAATACTAAGATAAAAAAAACATTTTGAGAAACTCACATTTTGTTCATGATTTCAGTACTCCATACCCTTATAATTTAACTGATCTGGTAAAACAGCGTAGCTGGAAACAAAACCAGTGGATATTGAAGAGTATTGTTTATCTCAAGATGGAAGCTTGTTACACGAATTACATGAGCTACTCATTTGGTTTTAGAATCAGTTAGCTAATTAAAAAAATCAGAAATAGAATTTCAAAAGATAACTACCTAACTATTCACACTGAAGTCATTTTAAATGTTATCTTTGCTAAGCCTGATGAAATAAGGCCAGTATTAACACATATATACATATTCAGAATGAGTTTATCCCAGTGCATTTTACTTAACCTATTGCCACAATACCAAAAATGGTGCCTACTCATCAGTATTGACTTGACTCAAGGCTAGGAGACACATAAATAGAACTTCTGTTGGAGCCCTGAAAGAGCTTTTTTCCCCAAACGTGACTTGAGACCAACTGGCAAAACACTTAAAGGACATAACACTCGGGTTATTAATGTTATGTTTGTTCCCAAGGATGGCTAGAGAGATGCAGTATACACCTGCTGACGGAGCATTAAATTTGCTTAAAAATGGGAAAACAACAAACAGACACCTTGCAGAGTAATTCCCTTGGTTCACATTCTCAGCATAATCAATACTGACCTCTCCTTGCTACAGGATCCGGTCAGCCTGCCAAGGTCGCTTACACCATGACTTGTCTATCCAGGTTATACCAACACATGCAAAAACCGTAAGTAACAAGTCATGTCTAAACAGCTTAGAGCAGCAACTCAGTAACGCTTCCCAAGGCCAGGTCAAGCCAAGCTGGAGCTATGCTTCTTTCCTACTCTGAGAAAGGGGAAAGAGTGGGCAAGGATTAACAAACAAAAACAAGCTGAAGATCATGAGTATAGCATGTACGCAACTGCTACAGAAGGCAAAAAGTTATTTTCAACTATTATTTCATTCATAATTTTATTTGAAAGAAAAAAATGTTTGCTTCATTCTCATCTGTATATGCATTCAAGCTAATGTAATATGCTATGTAAGAATTGTTCACAGCATAAAGTTTTAAAAAGCTTTAGCTTGATGAACATGGTTTAATCAACTACTAGCTGCAAAAACAGAAATTCATGTATTTAAAGAAGTCTGTTCTTCCCATTCTTTCTACTGCAGTTACGTGCTGATACGGACAAGGAACTTTCAGATCAACACACCAAGCACTTCAGGAGATGCAACAGCTCTGCCAAGAATTCTGCCTTCAAAAGGACTTGCATTGCTATGGCAACAGCATGTTCTTCAGTCTCGAGTCAGAGACAACCTATGACACATACATGAGAGATGTCCAAACTCTGACTGATTCCTCACTGCAGCACAAGCCACATTACCATATACATACCAATTTTCACTTGCAGAAATATAAGGCATGACACTGGGTTTTTTTATGGTAGTTCATAGAGCACTTAGGTTACCTAAAAGTAAGTGCCAGCATTAAGGAGGAAAATGCCATTTGCTTTGTAAAACAAATACAGACCATTCAAAGGCCAAAAGAAATATAACCGTTGCAGAACAAAAACCCCGTTACAGAGCATCTTCCATATTCAGGCCTCTATCTCTTCTTCACTCCCAATTCCCCCTAACAAGACGGGGAAAACAACGAAAATGGAAATATTAGTGCATAGTGAGTAAGTAGATGACTGAAGCTGCCATTCAGTACTCAACAAGTATCTTGAAAACAAAAGTGGATTTAATTCATTTAAAGGACATACACAAATATAAAGTCTGGTTGTACTGCATCACTCTAAAGATGTAACTTAGAATTCTTCACCACCTACCCAGAAATGAATTCATGCACACACAGCCTCGACAAATCTTGAAAGTTTTTTCACCTAACGTAATTTGAAGGCTCTGCACTACCTTACAAAGTCTTGCAGGTGTCAGGGGAATGTATACAACTACACAGGAACTAGCCAGTTATTCAAGACATTAAAAAGGATAAGAAGGAAGTGCAAGTTACATATCCACTTCTGCACTTTCGTTACAGGACAGTTTACAAAAAGTAGACTAAAACCAGGCTGTTGCGGCTCACCAAAGATCATTCATCCCAGATGGACAGACATCTTTCCTGTAATATAAGGAGAAGTGTAACAACATAATCACATTCTTCATATCCATGGCAAACCTAAAATAGCTGAGCAAACCTTAAGATTTACCTCCAGTGCTCATAGTAAAGACTACCAAAAAAATCTACTTTTATTTTAGTCAGTCACAACTTCCCTTAAGTTTTGATGGAAGAAAGAAGATCAGGTGAACCTTTATAGAACTTCACTACCTCCCACTTTAAAGGAGTTGGCTTACAAGGAGGAAAAAATCAAGTCCCTTCTGTTGATTTATGAAGGCCTGAAAGACACATGGGAGAATATGCTCTGGAGAGGGTAAGGTCTCATATGCTTTCAAGCCTCCCTCTACTTCCTTTTGAAGTATCAGGTGACATCTAACTCACTTTACTCAAGGAGTAATACAATACATTATTTTAAGAAATTAAAATAAACTAATGAAATGAACAATGAACAGGAAAAAAGACTTTTTTGTGGTATGATGTCTGTTTGTTCTAAGCTAAATTTGCTTCAGTTGGAAAGCTTTTTTATTTTTATTTTTTTTTTAATTCAGCATTTTACATGCACTTGTAAGAAAAATATTTTATTTGAACATTCCTGCCACAAGAATATTGGCAAAGTTCACATTCCTTTTTTTGTGTGTGCTTTTCACTATCCTCTAGCAAGGACAGTGATTACAATATCAGAGATATTTTCAAGGTTACCAAATAAAAAGCCAAAACAAATACTACCAAAATAAAAGTCTTACACAGACCAGAGAATACACATGTATAATCACATGTAATGGCAGAAATAGTGACATATATGTGCATTTATTTTATAAATCATACTAATTTATCATACTGATTTACTGTATCATTCAATCACCCAGGCATCTAAGCATTACAAGCGCTAATCTTGCAAAGACATACTACAAAATATAGCCACTGGAACTGCTGTAGTAAGCACCACGCATCATTTGTAGGAATATACAAAAGCTTTTCATTACTCCAAAACTCGGTCATCTTCATTAAATCATCATCTCTTCATAAAAGCCCTAGCCTCATTTAGCATTCAGAAGATGAAAGAGCAGCTACTCTCCTTATGGATTACTTCTCTATTACAAGAAAATGTTTTGCATGTCGAAAGCAAACATTAAAGGATTAAATGATATCGTCATTTCAGCTCTTGTTTATTTGCAGTGGGCAGTGAATGGAATTGCGAAGAAACAATCAGCGATTATTTTAAGCTGTGTTCTTTAGCAAGGATTATGACTCATGATGTCGCTGCATGAAGAAACTGGAACAGGTAGAGGTGTCACACTGAAAATCATCAAACCGTCACAATATAAAGAACGTCCAACAAGCAAAGCTGTCTGCTTTAAACATGTCAGAGTAGCCAGAACAGCAGCTCGCATTCAAATAAAAAATTAAACAATGAATTCAGGTCTCCTACAGAAAACTAAAAACACCTAGAAATTTTCTGAGGTATATTCATCTGCCCAGCATCATACTAACACTAATGCAACAGAAGTAGAAAATTCAGGAGATATTTGATTACGAGATGCAAAAGTACCTACAGCATGCAAAGAGTGACATTCAGTGATTTCATCCTGGATTCACCTGTATTTTATAGGCTTTAACCACGTTTCCCAACATAACTAGATGAAACCAAGTTTGTAAAGCAACATTATTTTAAATGAGATTCTTTACAGTTTGCTGACATGTTATATTCTAAGAAGTATGAATCAAACGAAGATTTATGTTTGGTCAAGTCTTCTGTCCAGTTCCATTCTAACTGCCTCATTCAAGTTAAAGACCACTTTATTTTGTACTTCTATATAGATGTTAAAAATAGAAAACACCAATCTGCATACAGTTTTGCTTTTAGGTAAGTCCTGGAACCACTCAAGGCACTAAAGACTGTAAAACCTGAACAAGGTAGAAGACAGGAAGATTAAAAATCAATTCCTGCCTCAAAGACAACAATATACATATTAAAAATTAACAACATATTTTGGTCATGGTCTAAAATTCATGAAAAGAGATACTGGGTAATGCTACAGACCAAGCTCTTCTTTGCATCGAATTAAGTGTAAACTTTGTTTTATACTGGACTATGCTGAATTACACACCGAACATGCACATTACATTGAATCACACAAAGAACATGCACATTAAACAGCATGTGTACAAAATGTACGCAGCTAGAAACAACCAAATCTGCTGCGTTTTACTAGGTATGTTTTCCTAACAGCTAGTGCTGTCTATCTTCATATTTAAAAGGGGAGGGGAAATATACT
This sequence comes from Stictonetta naevosa, assembly GCA_011074415.1. Lineage (NCBI taxonomy): Eukaryota > Metazoa > Chordata > Aves > Anseriformes > Anatidae > Stictonetta > Stictonetta naevosa. The sequence continues at coordinate 3,484,495 of CM021706.1, read as the reverse complement.
AAAACGTTATTTTCACAAAAAACAAGGCTCAGAATACACTTCTGCATAACAAGTTTCTCTATTACCACTGCTTCAGCCTCATCAACAGCAAGGAGTTCTGAGACAAGACAAACAACAGGTGTAATGCAGTTTTGTTTGAAGGAAAGCAGTACAGTGAAAGCAAGCAGTTAAACTTGCTATGAGAACTCCATGCTATTTTTGACTTAAAGACAGAGAAATTTTGTGTAACACCAAAATTTTGTGCACTTTTTTAAATGCAATTCTATAACATGAGCAGTTTTTGAAAGTTCCCCATAGTACTACTATAGAAGTATAAAACCTCCCTGCCCACCAGATAAACCTTACTTTTAGGTTTTTAGTAGCACTCCTAGAGAGCACTACACTACTAAACGGCCTGTAAAGGAAACCCTTTTTATCAAGTCTCTTCCTCTTCCACCTTCCATTCCAAGTACTTCTTTAAAAGGAATACCAGCAACGGTGACTTCAATCTCATCAATCACAACTTTTTTCCTGCATTACATCACTAAGAACATGAACATTGTTTTCTTGGCAGCCATTTCAGCTCCTTCACACACACACACACCCCAAATAAAATAAAATCACATCCCTAGCATAGAAGACTAACAAAGTCCTAAAGATTGGTTGGGTACATTTTAGCCTGATTATCCTTTGAAAACAGTGGGACATTATTAAATACAACAAAGGCTGCTCTTTCTGATCATTCTTGGTATTCAGTTAACATCTTCACCAAAGAAGTATGTCCTTTATGTTTTTGAATGTTGTTTTTACAAACATAGCTTTGTTTCACAAATGAAAAAAAAACAAGGCTTTCATTCAAAACATTAAAAAACAATTATCATTATCTCATCTTAGATTCAAAATAGGAAAAAAACATGATCCTACAACCGTTAGTAAATAACTGATTGTAGCATTTTAAAAAATACAAGTGCTTCCAAATCATCAGGTTGAGGCATTCAATAAAACTTCAATAAAAATTCAATAAAAATTCAATAGAACTTCTAGACTCCCATACTAAGAAAGAAAAAGCATAAATTGAAGTGGACATTACTTCTTAAGACAGACAAAAGAAGATTAGAAATACACATCCTTCCTTAGAACAGTAATGGTGCACTGAAATAATACTTTTTCTTTTCTTACAATGCTTAATACCAAAACCAGTGATTAAGATGTACACCATAATACTAGTTAAGAGTATTCACTAATAAATCTGCATCAGGTAATTCCCATGCAGAAGTAAACAATGTTGTTTTTTTTTTTCCCTTTATTTCCTACTTTAGTGACTCCTCCTCACGGGACTAATCAAATTTTGCTATATACTTCTGAGGATGTGTAAGAAGTACTTCTGAAGAAGTAACATGCTGCATTTAATTAGACAGGGGCTCTAAAAGAGGTCTTGAGAGAACATGATTTATATTGAATAAATTTATTTATTGAAACTGAATTCTCAAACTTAATAACTGAATATTCATTTTGAAGGAAATCTAAGACAGGAGATTTAGTATATCATATAGATTACATCAGGCTATATAGGTAATTTAAGAAGCTTTACAAAGTCTTTAAAAATATCCAATCCTAATCCCAAGCAATATAGTCCTTCCAAACTACAGTTAAAAAAAAAAAAAAAAAAGTAATGTATCTCTTGGTCAATACAAGCCAGCTCATAAATACACACAATTTTCAACTGTAAAAATTTACACTCTACCTTTAGAAAATTCAAGGGAAAAAAGTTCATATATGAAGTTTATAGTGTAATATATACTAGATTCATAGAAATTAACATAACAGTATCTGTAGTCTCAGCTATGGATAAAACAGAACTGAGACAAACAGCTGTTGCACTGATTTGATAGCAAAATTACTAAGGGGCTAAGTCCTCTTGGTGTGACAGCTGGAAAGAAGTTATGGGAAAGGGGAACTTGATCATTTTTATGTATGACTAACAAATCTTTAACATCAAATTCTCTTCTCAAAGAACAAAGAAAAAAAATCCCACAGACCAACCAACAAACCCCCCAAAAAAACCTAAGCAGCAGCTACACCAATTCTCCAGTAATTAAGGAACTGAGTACAAGTTCAACCGTGATTACAGAACACACGAATGTGTAAGAATCTCATCTAAACTTCTCTTTAAAGAAAAAAAAACTCAACATGCAATTTCTCCTCAGACCCTTGGCAGGACTCTCACTCCACTTGACCCACATCTTTTGTCTTCGTGTTTGCATTTCTGTCAATACTGCTGTCCAAATAAATCCAAAATACAACAGGCCACTACAAATCACATTCCTTCCACCATGTCATAAAGACCACTCTCTAAACCATCTGGATACTTCTCATCCCTTACTAATGACTAGGTCATTAAAATTTGGCAGATCAAAGAGCTACTAGCTGGGTTGGGAGGAGGTGTCCCACACTCGGTACTTCCACATCAGGAAAGGGTAAAGTACTGCTCTGAGTCCTGAGGTTCTCAAGTCAGACAGAAATAACACCGCAGCCATCTTCCTTGTGTTGTGACACAGCATTGTTTATACATGTACTGGAAGTCATATGCTACGCTTGTTAACATAGTTGTCACATCACTGCTCTCATCCAGAGAAAACTAACTGCTGGAAATACCAAATTCATTTTCTGAAGGAACGCTTTCTACATGCCAATACAGCAAGTTGTAGTTTGTTTCCCTTGTTAACAAGGTCAAGTATCTCTCTAAACAGAAGACAGGCCAAATGCTACTAAAATCCCTGAATTAGTTACTGGGAAGACAGCAAGGCATTTCTGACCAATTGATGTTATCACCACCTTAAGTGATAACAGCCATGTTTTGAAAAACACAGCTAACAGCAATAGATTGATAGATACCTACTTAGCCAGTCAACAGGCTAGACTGAACACCTACCTTTCTAGTAACTTTATTCTTTTTTGTTGCTGTTTTAAAATCACAAAAAACACAGTGTTACCATAAACACCTTTGTGAGAGACTGTCTGCTTTGAAGCTGGGTTATCCATTCCCTCCTTTGTCCAACATTTTTAATTTGGCACTCCTCAGACCCAGGCTGAACTACCAGGTTACGAGACCCGCTGGTTCACTTTTAAGGGAGCTGACAGACAAACTAGATATTAAAAACAATTTCAAAGCTACATAGCTGCATGATCTAATGTTTATTTTAACAGGGCACTCTAGATTTTTGGCATTAACACACAGTAAATTTACTTTGTTTCAAATAGCAAACAAACAAAAAACAGGATTGCAACACATTTTTGATGACAAAACCAGAAAAACAGATCAAATCTCTCAAATACAGGCCTTCTATTCCATCTTTTATGAATAAAAAAAATGTCATGTCACATATTAATGCAGGACCAGACTGTGTTACTACGTAGAATCTCTTGTCAACACCTTAATTCAGGGATTAGGAGCAGGCACTAGGAATTTCCTGTGCCTCAAAAGGAGACTGTACCAGAAACACATAATGTAACAGAGAATTGATTCTTATTATGAATTAATGTACTGATAAAAACAAAAATAAAATACTATCCTCTGAAAGGTTAGGAGCACCACTTTTCATACCCAAAAGTCTTATTTTTCTGTAGTTTTCTCCTTGACTATGATTTGATTATCACATCTCTGAGTGCCTACCATCTCCAATGCTTGCTGTGGATTACTGTACGCAGCATTTTAAACATTGCCTACTGAGATAACTCCCAAGACTTCGGTTTTGTGTTGTTTGTTTTAGGAAGGAACTGCTCACGCAATACTAAGAACAAAGTAAGAGAACTGACAAACAGTAACAGAATTGCCACTGGGTGCAGTCTCAAGGGACACTCAGGGTTAATGGCAGCCTATCAACTTCAATGGTCTTAGCATCCAGCCAGTAATCAGTGGACTATTCCAGTACACTCCTCACTAACTGTGTAGATTAGTAGACAAATGGAAAGGGCAACCTCATGAATTTGCAAATAAGGGGACCAAACTGATAGACAGGTATCTAAACAAATTTATCCTGAAGGGTTTTTTTTGCATATAAGCCTAGTATGGGAAATGCCTAAACACACACAAGATTTGTGCCCAAAGCTGTCCACGCACAAATGCATGTGCTCATTTTTCAAGTACTTCAGAAGAACCTTACAGGCAGCAGAACTGTCATATTTTGACTACTCAGCTCTTGAACTGTTCCTCTTAAACTCTTAACTCTTCATTTTCGTTAGACATTCACATTACCTTACTTTAGTTTTTGGGCTGAAACCTCTCACGCATGCACACATTCACACAAAAATAGTGCTATGGCTAGCACGAGGAAGCTACATGAAGATAGTAAGCCATATATGAGAACACTGTCTCAGATATTATTTTGTGTGTTGTTTTTTTTTAACATCTATGAAGTTCTGTGCGGAAGTAGTAAAATGGGTTTCATTATAGGGTACCACACCTGAGGAAAAAAAATTCAATCACATGAAAAAATTAAAGGTAAGTCAAACCTGCTTGGAAACACATGAAAACCACAATATTATTGCCTATGGCAGGCATCTGAATATTCTAACTGGATTTTAATCAAGCTTGTGCAAAAAGTAAAGAGAATAGGGGAAAATGGGGAGCTATCCAGGTTTGTATGGGCATACACAGTATTATTTTGACAGAAACAAAAGAAAGCAATGTTTCAACGGAAATCATAAATGCTGCTATTAATCATAGTAGCAACATGAAAATTCTTCATTTTAAATAAAATCTGCAAGAAGGCCTGACTAATTAAATTCAAAGCCTCTAAGAGAGTACCTGTGACCTTTGCCTTCCGCTTTTACAACTTCTAAGACAGAAATCGCTTTATCTTTCCAAGTTGGTTTGGGAGGAGGAAGAAAAGGCAAGTTCTGTTTTAAACAAGACAATTTTAACAGCAACGACAAGGAATAGTTTGTGGCTTAACTCAGACCTACATATCAGATTACTTTTCCAATATATTTGTTTTCACTAGTACTCTGACCAAGTTATTTGACTTTAACAGCTGCTTTCGTGACTTGTTGTCATAAGATACTGTAATACATCAGATTAGTTCACCTACTTCATCTGCAGCTTTCATTCATAACTGATTGACCAGTAGAAAGTCAGCCTCCCCGACACCAAAAATTCCTGAAGACTTTCTCTTTCAGCCAAAACACAACATTCACATATTAATCCACTCAAGCATTTTCTTATCAACTGTAGTTGTCACAATAGCTGCTTTAGTTATGCAATCCAGTGACATGCATTTCAGAGCATAAACACCAGAAATACTGCTGATTTACACCAGATCAAGCTTGTTACTTCAGACTTCGTACTGTACACCATAGTATTCTCCACACTTCACAAAGCCACACCTTAAACACAAACAGAATTTAACCATCCTTAAACAGTAACTAATTTGTCCTTTTATACTGGGGGGGGGGAAGAGGAGATAAGGTAACAAACATTCCTTTCCCATTTAGATTTCCTAGTAATATACAGTCTTAAATGCCATTCAGACAAGCAACTGATTTTCAACTACTTAATTGGGGCCACTAAGCTGCATCTCAAAGCACTGATAGCTCTGGGAGAGAACAGCTGTTTTCTGGATAATTTTTATTATTACTACTTATAAAGTTTAAATGAGGTAAAAGAAGGCTCTACAGTAACAAGAAATAAACTCCAACTAGGAAAAGGAAAACACTTTCCTTTCGTATGCAAAGATGCCATTAAAAACAACAATCAAAACTGGCATTTAACAGGAAAGATATTGAAGAAAGTTGCACAGTTGCACCTACTGTCAAAATCACAAAGTCTGCATGAGAGGCAGCATCACCCTGTAGTCAAAGGAGAAATCTGTGCATGCTGTGCATTTTCTTAATAGACAGTTCTAAGGAATAAATACTTTCTCCTTTCATGTTTCTCTTTAAAAAGTGGCCTCTTGCAGTTAAAAAAAAAAAGTGTTCAAACATCCTATAAGCTACAGAACACTTGAAATTAAACCGAGATCACAACTAAATCAGAGTGCTGGAAATGCCTGTACTTCATCAGTGAGCTCATCAAGGTCTTTCTCTAACATTCAGCACTGACTCAGAACACAATATAGAAGTTTGTCACTTCTCGCTCCTGCAGAGCAATCCCCTTAGGTCAAGGCTTCAGTTGTAACTTTACAAGAATTAGGGAATATAATTCCACCAAGCAGTAAATCTCTACAACTAGAAATGTTTTGAGTTAAAACCCATGGCTATATACCATTATCTTCTCCAAAGGGAATTCATTTGAGGTTGTAGCTTGTGAGACAGCTGCAGCGTATTGCTCATGATCAGTATCTGTGATGATATACTGTATCACTAAAGGAATTCAAGGAAATTTACTATTTCTCACCAAAAGCTAAGTATTTGGCTTTCTCTCTTTTCCTGATCCAGCCAAGAAAAGCAGGGGAAACATTATTCTACCTGTTCAGGAAGAGCAAGGTATAGGAGGGGATGGGGGGGTGGAAACCTCAGGTTGTGCTCTGCACAGTAAGTTTTAGCTGTCTGGACAACCTTTAAAACACACTGTTGAAAAATAAGTCTAGAATATTTGCTTGAAAAAGAGATTAAATATGATGCATATGGAATTGCTGTCTTACTTTTGCCAGTAATTTAAACTTATTTGTAAAGAGCAAGTGGAAACCACTTACATATTTCAGGAGAAAAAAAGTAAAAAACACTTCCTCAGATGTCATATTTACTACGTAATTTTATTAATCAAATGTGGTAAATAGTCTCTGCAGAGACTACAAAATTATACAATTCAAGTTTTAAAATACTTTTAAAAATAAAAATTCTGGTGTGTCACTAAAATTCAAGGTATCCTTTGGACTCTCAAAGGAACAATTCTAACAGTATATGAAGTAAACAGGCAATGGTACTGCACAACCTCAAGAAGCAACTTCATTCCTCTATCACCATTCTAAAAATGTTTTCATTAGCCTTAACTAAAAACACAACCCTCACTTCCTTGTATTCACAAAAACAGAAATATCACTTCATTGTATTCCTACAAAATACGCATACATAGAAAGGAAAATAAAGGAACTTTCTGATAATGTGGTTTGGTGTTAGTTCTTACATTTCTCTTTTGGAAACATTAATAAATATAAATACAACCTGACAAAGAATAATATATTAAAAAGCATCTTCTAAAAAATTACTCTTATTTTGTATTGCAGGCTCAGCGTAAAAGTCTCTGAAAACCGACATCAAGTGTACAACAAAAACAGCAGGCAACAAAATGCAACACGTAACTACAGCTATTGGTTTTCATGATGCACTGATAGAGGTTCAGTGTGAGAAAAATGTCAAAATTTTGACAACTACACAGTACTAGAAAATTGTATTATCGTGTACTGAACTAGGCTCCCAGAGGAGAAAGCAGAAGGGAACACGAAAATACATGAATTTTCTACTTTACATATTATTTTGTTGAAGTACACACGATGCTATGATCAACACAGACTTGTACATGTGCCAGTAAACAGCTTCTGACAAATCACTACAATAATACAGTAGAATAATTCAGATCTAACTTAGATCTAGAAACTAGTGGTATCTAGCTAGTAATTCTTAAAATTCTAAGCTTTGGATTGGGGTGTGTGTTTGTTTTGCTTGTTTGTTTTTAAGAAGTTAGTCACTACATCATACACGTTCCTTAAGAACTGCATTCTAGAATATATTCTTGCATCAGGAGTACTTTATTACCTGGTATTTCCCTTGAGCGTTTTCCCCTTTCATACAGGTGCTAGGAAATACTTATTGAACAGGTGGGTTTTTTTTTATCAAACAGCAACAAAGAAAACATTCATTTGAAATGCAATAGATGAGTAAACAACCTGCACATCAGTATGACTAGAGATACTTAACACCTCACTGTACTGGAACGCGTAGGCTAAGGCACACAGGAAAACTGGTTAAAGTTAAGAACAAGATGTATTAGGAAGTCAGATCAAAACAGGACATCTCTAATTTGAAAGTCACATGAGGATATGTACAAGTGAAAGATTACCATTCAAGCACGTTAAAAGTAACCTGAAACATCAAATCCTGGCTACATGACTGTTACGTATCTCAGATGCAACTTACCTGATCCACTGAACTGACTGCTTCCCAGCGTGGTTGGTCTGGTTTTCCCGCTATTAACAGGTGGGGAAAACATCTGCAAAACAAGAAGATGTGTATAAGCTGGCTTTGAACTCCTGTGTTGAATTAAGCTGGTCCGTAGACTTAAAGCTCATAGGAAATGATTATTTGATTCCTATTTCTGCCAGGAAATAAACAGAATGTAGGATGCATATTCAGAACCATAAAGGCCAAGTATTCCTTGCCATTTATTAGTACCATTACACTCTTTCGTGCACAAACACACCTTAAAATAAAAAAAATAGAAGCCTAATACTACCATGACAATTTAAAGTATCTATTCATCTTAAATTTTACAACTAAAATATATTTCTTGCAGACCTATGAAATTAAAGTCACTAGATATAGTCAACCCTTGAAAGGTTGCAGTTTTCAATTACATTCATAAATCAAACATTCTTCAAGATCTGTTAAAACAAAAGTATCAAAAAGAAAACGTCTATAATGTTCTGAAACAAAGTTACAGGCATTAAATGTTCTTTTGGTTTAAAGACAAACAAAAACAAGCCACGAGGAAGAAGGCATATCGGTGCCACACGCCAGCTTAACAAATGTTAATTATTAGATTATGCCATCACTGGGTCAGCCTGATTTTAACCAGTTAAACCAATTGACCCAGCTGGTATTATAGTATTAAATCTGGACGTCTAGACGTTACATCAAAGTTCAGGTGTCCAACTCGGCTGAGACGAACACAGCCAAGCCCTGCACGCTGCTCCCTCACTCCTTGGTTTACCATGGAGCAGTGACAAGAAGCCCTGGAAGCATATCCTACCGCACTGAAGTCCAGCAAGTCGCTCAGCTCCTTGTCAGTTCCTATCGCGGCCATCCTCTGCTGCTGGGAGTTCATCTTCCTCCGCTCCGATCGCGTCCTGGGGCACGGGAGAAGGGGCACAGGGAGCGCTTCGCGTCGGGGCCCGACAGCACCCCTCGGGCCGGGGCGGGGGGAGCCCCAATTACCGGGCACACCGTCGGGGTCAGCACCAGCGGCGGCTTCCCGAAGCTCCCCAACTCCCGTCAACTTTCCCGGGGCTCATTTCCCTCCCTCCCTCCGTCCCCGCAGCTCTCTCTCCCCCAGCCCGGAGGCTCCCGGCAGAAACCCGCTGCCCCGAGGGCGAGCGAAAGCAGAGAGCCCTCCGCGGAGAGCCCGGGCAGTCAGCGAGCCACGACCGCTGCCGGCGGCGCGGCCAACAAAGGGGCTGCAGCGGGAGCGGCGGTGCGGGGCCGGCGGGGCCTCGGCAGAGCCATGGCCGCCCGAGCGGGACCGCCGGCTCCCGGCCCCCCCCCTTCTCCTCCTCCCCCCCCTCTTCTCCTCCCCCGCCCGCCCGCGCGCCGCCGGGGGGGCGGGAGCGGAATGTGCGTGCGGCGGGAGGGAGGGGGCGTGCGCGCGCTCGCGGCAGGAGGAGGAGGAGGAGGAGGAGGAGGAGGGAAGGGGGGCGAGGGGGGGGTGGGCGCCTTCCCTTGTGCCCGGCGGGCGGCGCGGGGGAGCGGCGGCCCCGCTCCCCTCCAAGTTACGGGGCCGGGCCGCGGCCGCCGCGCTCCCCTCAGGGCCGCTGCGAGCCCCGCGGCTCCCAGCGCGGCCCCGGCGCCGCCCGTGAGGGGGGGCTCGGCGCCGCCCGGCCCCGCCGCCG
>CM021706.1:3349886-3474295 GCA_011074415.1 Stictonetta naevosa | reverse complement strand
GCCCCCCGGGCGCTGCGCTGCGCGGGGCCGGGCGGGCGGGCCGGGCGGCGGCGAGCCGAGCGCTCCCCCCCCGCTGGAAGGAACTTGTGGGTTTCCCTCAGGCAGACATTTTTTTGCTTACGGAGCCTCAGCACCACGTTCGCGGCCCCGGCTCCGTATCCCTCCGCGCCGAGCGCCGCCGCCGCCGCCTTAACCCTTGCCGCGCCGCGCCGGGGGCGGGCCGAAGGAGCCGCCGGCCCCGCGCAGCGCCCGGGGACACCGGCAGGGGCCGGGGGGCGGCCCCGAGAGCGGCGGGGCGGCGCGGGGCAGCCTCCCGGGATCGCGGCCGGCCCGCCCGCTGCCCTCCCCGCGCCGGGCAGCACGCAGCCCTCGAGGCACGTGCCCCGCGAGGTGTCACCGCGCTCACCCCGGCCCCGAACGCGGCCAGATGTTACCGCCCGTACACGTTCTTCGCGAAGTAACAGCCGCGTGAGCTATTCCGAGCTTTAAACGCTCCGTGGCCGCTTCCCCTTGTACGCAGAGGAGTACGGCCCCACCTCAGCACGCAGGACGGCGAGGCGCACCGGGACGCACCGAGCAGCCCCAGCCGGGCGCCGCCCGAGGTGAACCCCCGCAGGGCTCGGTGCCGGGACGGCAGCCGGCGGGGCAGAGCCCGGGCTCGCCTTGGGGCCCTGCCGTAGATGAACCGCCCTGCCGCGCTCCGGCCCCTCCGCCACGAAGCAGCACTACCCGCCTGTCCTGCGGGGAAGTTTGTTTCGTTAGGTAAGCTGCTCGGCTCCACAGCCCGGCGAGGTGACTGCTGTCCGCAGCGCCACGGGCTGCGGTGCCCGCGCACGGGCTGATGCTCGCTACGAACACACGTCTCTCAGGCCTGCAGAGCCCCCAGGTGGCACCTCCTTGCCACCACCTGGGTCCTGGCCTGCTCTACGCCAGGCAACGCTGCTCTTTTTGGACCCTAGCTGCTGAGGGCAACCTACCCTCCCGTCCAAAAGGAAGAATTAAAAGAAAGAAAGAAAGCTACTGACACATTACTCTTTTGGAGCAAGGGGACTTAGAACACACAATGGCAGTGAAAAAGGATTCCTAAAATCCTGGAAAACCTAAAACACTTGAGGGAGACAGTAAGCACGGAAAGGCAAGGCACACTGCGTGCAAGTGTTCATCCCTCCCTGGCTGCTTGGCAGCTCCCCAGGCCGGGGAGGCAGCAGGCTGCACAGCCCCACGGGGGGCTCCCCAGCCCCATGCCCACCCCTTCCCACCCCCAGATGCCAACCGTGACATCTTCCGGAGGAAGGGGAGGGTGAGCCCAAACTTACCACCCCCAGGCAAAATGGCGATTCTGGAGCCTTCAAGCCTCCTCCTCCATTTTCCTGACATACATGCCACATACTGGATGATCATCTGGCCTTGTGATTCTTTGAATATTCATAGATCTGCCACCTAGAAATGCAGGAAGCAATTTGTATTAAAATATCAACACAATGCCTTCCATTCTCTGTGCCCCTGAGGAACATAAATATGTACTTTTCCCTTTGTAGTGTAAATAAGACTTCATCCAAGGACAGCATCGTTGTATATTTCAGGAGGACGCATCTGACACATTTTTGTTACAAGGAAGACCCCTTATTTATATACAGTGAAAATATTTTTGTTTCTCTCCAAGGACTACATTTGAAAACACACCAGTATTGGTACTTAGTATCAAATGCTACAGCTGCTACACTCACAAGCATTGATTAGAAAGCTGACTAAATCTAATGAATTGGAAGCAACAATGCCAACAGTTATTTGTACTGATGTGTAACTGTATTCAAATTAAAAGTTAATTTCAAAAAATAGAACTTTTTATTTGCCCTCAGACCTAGGGTCTTACGGTTCACATTTGTAGGCTTTTATTTGTAGTTAGAAACTTTGAGTGGGAGATAAGACATCCACATAATCCATGACGTACGCTTAAAATATACATATATATAACCCCGTAAGATATTTTCTTTGGTCCAAATGTCACTTTCTGATGCAGCTGCTGGCACCAAGCATGCTCATTACCAAAACTCACGTCATAGCAACCATTCCTCTGCATTGCAACTCTATGGAGTTGGGAACTGTCTCTGAAAAGCTTCATTTCCAGACACCTGCAACGACCAGAACATAAAGTTTCCAGAAATTATGCCAGACAGCAAGTATCCAAGGCCTCACAGAAGGTATGCTTTGGCCCAAAACGTACTATGGGCCTGACCTAATTTAACCTATTTTTTTCTGTGTACCAAACATCATCTGCCACACTGGCCAGATTTGGAACCTTTCACCTATTCAGTTTTAACCCCTCTTTATTCAAAATTGATGAAAAGAAGAAGGACACTCAAACACCAAGGAACAATACATCCACGTAATACTGTCTTTCACCTATTCTCAATCTCCAACCCATTTCTCAAGCTGCTGCTTACCTCCTAGCCTTTCTTCTCTGCCGGTCCCTCTGAATTCCTCCTGTTCCTTGCAAGGGATGTTAGGTTAAAAATAACCAATTAATGCATTACATTATCCTTATCCTATCATAGGCATACGCAGATAAGGAAACAGAAACCAATGTGGTCAACATTAAAAACGCAGCAAAGGAAAAAAATAAAAGTTCTCTGCTTTGAGCTAACTGCAGATTTTTAGAGAAAGTACAACCAAGTGAGACTTCACAAGCATTTCAAAACATCTAATGAAAAGCCATCGGAAACCTGCTGGCTCAGACAACTACTAGTCTTTCAGTCGCAACACAGAAAATACCTCTGGTTCTGTTCCTGCTTCAATCCACAGTTGTGGTACACAACTCATACAAAAATGAAAAACTTTCAGCTTTGTTATACCACTACGGTACCTTCCTTGCTCGTGGAAGGTTGAAGTGCCACTGCCTTCTGCAACTGCTCTACCCTTTTTTCTTTCACTTCTTCAAACCTAACAGGTTTTCAGTACCTGGGGAGTAATGCATAGGATGGATGGCAGAGAAACATAGGAGCAATCAAAAATGCCAGTCATTTGCCAGTGATTTCACAAGTAAGAACTCCAACAGTTAGGGCTGAATTCCTGAAAACACTTTCCCATCACATTATCATCAGTGAATTTTCTATTGCAACTGACACACCTATGAGTTTTACGGATGAGTACCCTTCTTCCCTTTGAGAGTTTTTAGGCGTGTCACGAAGTAGTGCCAGGAGCAGGCATTTGAACCCCTTCATACAAAGGCATCAGTGAACTCTGGGCTCTGGCAGAGCACACAGCACAACTGTAAATCTGTACGCTAACAGCCCTGACAGCTGATCTACCAACATCAATATGGTCAGCTACCCACCACAGCAAGCAGGGAATTGCTAGGTGCCAGATGGCGATGGCAGCGTTCTTCTGCATGCTTCAACGTGGCCATGAAAGCAATGAAGAACTGCATACAGGACATAAAAAAAATAAGAGGAATATAAAAACCAAACCACTCGAGCACAAAACCCTGAATATAATCACACACACACGCTGCTTCCAGTCTTCATGAATTCATTTCCATCCACTCCTTATACAAAAAATATTTGATACAGCAGACAGCTGTTGTGCATTCAGGGATGTAAGAAAATGTATTCTGTATTATTATTTAATGTATCACGCCTGTGTGAATAAAATCATTAAGCTTGCATGTCTCCTTTTGTTTTATTTATTCTTATATTTACACACACTGCATTAATTCACCACTGTCACCCAAAACGTATGAGCTCCTAGGGTGTTCCCCGCCAGCATTTGACCCACAGTGGAGGTTTTACCTGGAATGGCTCCTCCAAATTACATGCATTACATTGCATGCACCCAACCTGCATCAGAACTAAAGATTTCTGTCATCAGCATTTCAAGAGATGCTCCTGGGGAAGCACTGCGCTCTTCCTACACCTCTTTCTGAAGTAAACTTTGGAAAAAGCATCCTACACAGGAGCACGCACCGCTGCTGCGCCCGAGCCTCCTGGTTGCGGTGCCACTGCTAGCAGCACAGCCCAGCTTACAGATAACTCACTTTGCTGCCTCCCAGATTTGCCTCCCGGTAATTAAAATTACATAACGTACATATTATATAACGTTCTACAACAGGAAAGGCTTCGGGCATTCGCAGGAAGCGGTCACGGTGAAACCGCTGACCAAGTAACGCCGGTTGTTGGGCTGGGGGCGGACAGAGCGTGCACTTGCGCTCTTGTGAGTCGAAAACCGTGTCTGGGAGGGCTGCGACTGAATTGCTCCTGCCGTTCACAAAGCGCTCACCGGCGAGGACTTGTGGCTAAGCGGGAAGCGGGTAAAAGCTCGAGCTTGCCCTACGGGACGCTCTCGGAAGAGGGAATGCCTCCTGAACGCAGCGAGCTGCCCGGGGCCGGCACGAGAAGCCCCCGAGAGGGGCGCCCCGAAATGGCCGCCCCCGCTCCCCGCGGCAGGGCCGGGCCAGGCGGAGCGGAAAGTTGGGACCGGGCCCGCTGCCCCCGGCGGGGCCCCGGGGGGAGCAGAACCCAGCCGAACCTCCCTTCCCCGAGGCCGGGAGCCGGGCAGGGCGAGGCAGCCGCCAGAAGTTAGCCGCGGCCGCCCGGCGCCCTGCCCGCGCCGCCTCGGCCCCCCTCGGCGAGGCGGCTCCCGGCGGGCGGCGGCGGCCCGAAGTTGCGCGGGCCGAACAATGCGGCGAGGACTATTTGTCCTTCCGCCGGCCGGCGGCGGCGGGGCCGCACCCCCCCTCCCCGCCCCGCCGCCCAGCCAGCGGGAGGGGCCGGGGCCGCTCCCCGCCTCGCCTCAGGCAGCCGGGGCGGGCCGCGCCGCCTCAGCCCTCCCCGCCGCCCCTGACGAAGAGCCCGTTAGGGCGGCTGCACGGGGCTGGGCCGTCCCACAGCCCCGCACCGCCAGGCCCGGGGCCCTTCGTTCACCGCCACCTCACGGGGAAAGCTGGGCAGACAGCACCGCTGCCCCCTCGGGAGCCCCCGGCGAGCTTAGCGCCCTGCTCACAGCCCTGAACGGAGCGGCACCTCGCTTAGGGCACCGTAAACGCTTCACGATGGGTGGTTTTAAGTTCACGCATGAAGCGGTGCAGGCACTTACCTTGTTTATGCCAACCTTTTAAAATCACCTAACAAGAACTAACAACTCTAAAAGCAACATAACGTTTCCTTGCTTTAATGGTGCCTCACTATCCAAAGTGAACCGAGGGGTCACGAGGTGGCTTACACGACTTCAGTCTGAAATCATACTGTCTTCAAAGCTTAAGACTTGGGAAAGAAAAATCGGTATGATACAAAGCTTCATTTAAACAGCTAAACAATCAGAGCAGATAGCCCTGGAGAAATAAGTTCCTCTTTTTGAGAGTTCTCAACCTTTTTGCTGAGCAACCCGCAGCACAGCCATACCAATTCTTTCTGAGCTGAATAAGACTGCAGCGCTGAAGTGGTGTTGGGAAGCCCCCGGCAGAATCAGGAGAGCTGGCACCGCCAGGCTGGATGGCTGGGCACGACAGTGCTGCTACAGAAAGGACAACGAGCCCCGGCAAAAACAGCGCAGGTGCTGCGCTGCTGCACCACTTTGAAGTACCTCAGCTTAAGAAAACTCATTTATAACCTCAGAAGACAGATTGCGACAGAAACAGACTCATGTACCTGGAATTATAAAGGGAGTTACTTGCAGCAAGGAAGTTAATATAAACTTTGATGTTTCTTATTAAAACTGTATGCCCTTCACTACAAATTTTATGTTGGATTGCATCATATGGTTCAGTGTGAGCAGTTTGGAAGTATCCCCAGGCTAAGGGTTACTGCTGAAAGCAATTGGGACAAAGCATCTTTCACACCAAAAGACGTCGGTTAGGTAGTTCAGAATGGAGTTAACTTACAGGCAGGACAAAACAGAAAAGGAGGCTGAAAGTGGCAATACTTAAGGAAACAATTTGCAGGGCAACTACACTGTGTTCGCATGGATGGATGCATTTCCCCAGTAAATCATAAACTTAGTAGCCAATTTGAACCAAGTAAAATGAGGAGATCTCATTCACACAGTAGGAATGGAAACAGGGCTTAGAGCAGAAAGATGCTGTGTTGGTACACCTAGTGATGGAGAGACTAGTGTGAGCCCAGCCCTTGTTATTGACCGAAGAATTCAAGCACGGGATACAAAGCCAGGGGAACGTAACCTTGGGTAGTTCGCCTTCTTGCGGAACAACTTCTGGTATTCTGCCTGCCACGAGGAGCTGGATCCACCTATCTGTTTTACAAAGGTCTTTTTGAACATTTACCATCTCCTAAGTTTCACAGCAGCTAGAAAATAATTCCTTTAATGGAATCAAAAGCTATATAACCCAGATAAAGTTTTACATTCAAAAACCACTTTCAAGACCGTAACTGAAGTCTTACTGCAGCTATTCATCAACCAGTCCCAGATGGGTCTCTCTCATGCATGAGATTCCCACTGAACACTAATTCCCTCCCTGGCACAGAAGGGAGCAGGTTCTATCCCTCGTACAACTAATGGACCATCAGATTATGCATTCTGGGGAACTAAGGGATGACAGAGAAGACAGATCAAATTTACAGATGAAAATCACAGCTTTGGAGACTACTAGGAACTCTTTATACCATCCACATATGCAACCACATTTTTAAAAAGTTTAATTTCTTAAATCTGCAGAGTAATCATACATTGTGATTAGTATTGTATTATTAGTATTATTAGTATTATTAGTATTATTTTTGTTGTTGCTACATTTGCTTGTGGGTTTTGTTTGTTTTAATATTTTAGGAAGAACAAAGTTCAAAGATTAAGTTCTATATTGAAGACTACTGCAGCCTTGTCTTAATTGGACTGTCATATGAAGAAAAATGAATATTCAAGTATTTTCATCCTCGTATGTTACTGTGATTATTTTGTTCAAAAACATTATCTTCAGAGCACAGATTAATTTCATTTTTGAATACAATTACGAGTGGTTTCCCTCTTACATGTATGCATAATTTCATTCTAACTTTAATATAAATATTTGTTAGAGACAATCCTACAAGTGATCTGTTCATAGAACTACCAACTGACTTCATTTAGTGTTCTTTTTACATTTATCATTTAGGATTGAGCTCCACAAAATACATCTCACTCCCCATAATTTGTCCTTATGTGGCTATTAACATACTAGAGAAAAAGGATTGAGGAGTTGACTCAATCATTGAAGATCCTTGGTTAGCCAAGATCCAGAAAATCCTGGTTTTCTGAGTGAAAGAAACAGCTTCAGAAAATGTAACACCAGGAAAGGGTTACTGTGTATAGCATATTGCTATTTGAGCATGCAGTATTTCCATGGCAGACATTCAAGGCCAAGTAACTTTGACAATGGTACCCATGCTTTTGATAAACTCGTTTGCATTATCTCAGCTGATCCCCTCTTTTATCATATGTAGGTGAGGCATCTAGTGCATCCACATGGTTTTAGCATTGTCCCATGTAGATACTTCTTACAACTGCATAGCTTCCAGATGCTGCAGAACAGTACAGCATCCTATTTAACACTTTGTCCAACAGAAATCTTATGAGTTTACACTAAAACTTGAAACTAACATAGAAAGTTATACATGCTATACTTTGCAGAAGGTAGTTCCATACAGCTCTTGCTAGTCTAGAGATAAACTATACTTCACAGAAATTGAATTTTCCAGTTTTTAAGGTAGGGTTCTTTGTTTGGGGGAGGTCTCCCCTCCCCCCCTCCCTTTATTTTCTCAACAGCATATTTATGCTTTCCATTCTCCTATACTTATACAGCACTAGTTATAACCTTCAGAGACATCATAAATCATAGGTAATTCTACCCTAGCTGCAGGTCCTGGAGAGCTGGTGTGTGTCAAACATAAGCTTCTGAATGAAATATGACCTTTAATCAGGTTTCAACAGCTTGTAAGAACAGAGAACATAAGAAAGGCCATGTTGCTCACACCGAAGGTCCACCTAGTCCAGTAGCTTATCTCCAAAATAAAAACCCAGTATAGCATCTGTTCTTTTTAGTTAGAAAATGCCTTTTCCTGGTATGGCATTGTTTCCAGATTAAAGAAAAAACAGCCAGAATGAGAAGCTCAGGGAAGTATAAAAGAACCAGGCATGAGCAGTCATGCCATGTCTGGCATATTTCCACTTCTGCCAATAAGAGATTTAAGAATTCTTGAGCAAAAAGTTACATATGGTTATTGTGCTTCATGGCTATTAAGGACTTATCCTTTATGAATTTCTTTGGCTGATTTTGAATTGTTTTAACTGCCCAGCAGTTGTCCATGTAGAGGGATCATGGAAAAAGTCAACAAGTAATGCAACCTTTAAAAACTGTCCATGGGGCAAATATATCCCATGAGGGCGATTCTTTTAGAGTCAGTAAAGAGATCCATGTCTTGAGGGGGAAGACTTGCACTTGTTTTTCAGGAAATACAGGATAAACATATTGCCTCTGAAAGCTCTGACAGCAAAGTTAGATTTCTCATGAAGTCTGAAATTTTGGTCAGTCATGTTATGTTCCCTACGTCACTTTATCTTTAGTTGTAAAATTAAGGTCTTACAATATGGAGCATATTGTGATTAGTCCAGGGTCTTGTGGTTAGTTTGCAGCTTACTATATGCAAGCTGTTTGACCATCAGGCTGTTGTCTCTTGGCTGCTGGGCAGATCAAGCCAAGTGGTTGAAGGTCAGTATCTATCTGCATTTACCTTAGAAGGGCTTGGGGTCTTCTACCCAGTTATTTATTTTCATGAAACTTGCAGGGATTTGGTATCTTTGAGGTAAGTACCGTCTGTTAAGCTTGATTAAAATTGGAAAATATACTGAAAAGTTGTTGCAGAGACAGGCACACAAACAGATGAATTGGTAGTGCATAAACATCATTTCAATTAAAAAATGAAAGCAGTTATAAAATGTACTTGCCATAATATTCTTCTTCCTGAAGTCTATGAATATGAAGCCACTGTGGTCAAAGGAGGACAAAAGTATAGCTTGCGCCATTCTCCTTCTGTAACATTTCCAGCACAAACATCACACCCTGTCAAAATAATTCGTATTGTATATGGAAATGTAAGTTCTCTAAGAAAAAAAAATCAAACTTGAGATTTTTCTTTCCAAACATTGTTTTGGACCAATTCCTTCTTTTTCAAGCTCCACAAAAAATCCAAATTAATTGCATTGCTCACAGCAAGTCCCCGAATTTATATTCATTGTTAATGTTGGAGTGATAGTTATTAGAGACCTGTGCAGCTGTATTGCCATCAGGGTCCTGGCTCAGATCTGAAAACTGAGGGATTGCTGAGCCCAAGCTGAAGTTCAGAACGTACTTTTGTTTCTGTGAGGCAAGAATTACAGTAGAGTTTAGATTTTTTTTTTTCAGTGTTAGACTCAGTTTAAGATATTTTTTTAATGAAAGCTTTACAAATTCTGATACAAAAATAAGTACCATGGTCCCTGTTCTTACTTTTAATGTTAAGGAAAATAATTTTGCAACACAAATGAAAGACTTGGAGCAGAATCTTGCCTTCCTCAATGATCCCTAAGTTTTATATTTCTATTCAGTGGAGCTATGATTTTTTTGTCTCCGAGCTTTCAGCTTTGCCAATAATTAAGTAACTGCATAGGTCCATTGAATTTTCTTTATCTCAGTTGCCTCACACATAAAATAAGAGTAGACAATAACCTCTGTTACAGGGTTGCCAAGAGGAAAACTTAAACTGTAAGACCTTCAGATGAAACAGAAAAAAGTCTGTAAGTAATTTAACATTTAAAACTAGAAGAATGTAATATTTTGCATACCTGTATAACTGTACTTGAAGTTTAGATTATGGGATAGATGTGCATACAAAAAACCTTAGGTGATTTATACAAGTTACCATTAGGGCTATGCTACCTTTAATTAAAAACAAACACCTTTTGATGTTCAGCTAAATGAAATAAACAAACAAAAAACCACACAACTCATTACTGTTATTTCATAAACAAAGCTTTAAAGAGATATTGTCCTACAACTTCTTTCACTACCTCTTCAAACTTCATTAGAAATATATTTTAAAATTACTACCCATAAAAGTATCACTAGATGTATATATATGACGTGCATTTCTGAAGTTATTTTGTGGGTATAGTACAGCTATGATTCTACTATCTGTGAAAGCAAGGGTTATATAAATATTTTTTTTGTATGTGAAGAACATGAATTTAACTTCCAGTGCAAAATTTTACTTTAAAAGTTTATAATACCCAATTTCTCTTAAACTGATTTAAAATGTATTAGTTTTATTAGGAAAGTTTTCTGTAGTTACACCTTCTACCTGATAGTGTAAGAATTTTATAAAACACATCTGCGACTCAGGATCAGTATAGCTTTTAAATTCTCCTTAAGTCTGTGAGAAACAAAGTTGTGTTTTTGCAGTAGAGAATTTCTTTTCTGTATTCCAAGGTAGCTGTGTAGTCATCATAAGGAGAAATGCTAAGCAGGGAAGTGGACAGTAGAAGGCCTCACTGTTCCAAAATAAGGCCGAAGCTTGAGAAAAACAGGATGAGCAGTGTGAGACCAGTAAAACAAAGATCACAAGTTCTCAAAACATAAGAAAGGAGAAATTAAAGGGTTGAAAAAAAGAAAAATTGTACAGATATGGCATAGAGGAGCGTCGAGTAGCTTGTGAGCCTGTAGTACTCAGGCAGTGAGGAAACGGGAGGTGATCAGGCGTCGGGTAATAGGGAACAAAAGGTTATTGCTATGTGTTTACTAAAATGTGCTCCTGATTGACAGGACGCCCGCCATTGCAATCGCAAATAAAATAGCTTCACAGAAGATCCTGTCTGAAGAAAATTATTTGAGATTTTTCTCACAATTTGGGGACTCGTCTGGGATCTTGTCGCCTGCCGAAGGTTTCCTGCCACCACCGACAGGAAGGTGCACCCCGCTGATTTCAGCGGTCCCATCGGGGGTGGTGGGTCGTCTCGGTATGGCAGCAAAGGACCGAGACTGTTAATTTGAAGACAGGCTCTGCGAAGCTCTGGGGAGAAGGGAGGCCAGCACAAACACACACAGACACAGCCCACGTATAGTCCAGCCCGGATCGGGCACAGGCACTGGGATTACTGCTGATAACCTGGACCGGGAAGCCGTGCACGGACCGAGGTAAGGCAAACTTTACCGTGTCTTGCCTCGGGTTTGTGGAGACTCTGTTGTGTGAATGTGTGAGTGTGAATGAGACACACTTTTCAGAGCGAATGTGAAGTCCCGATCTGCGAGGCTCGGTAGTCCTGCGAGGGGACAAACGAAGTCCCCTCAGCTGGAGAGGGACGAAGCGAAAGAGAGAGAAGGGGAGTGAAAGAGAGTCTCGGGGGTTTGGGCCCTTAGGTGCACGGTACCACGAGCACGGTGAAGTGAGGTGCTCGGCAGTACACCCCGCCTCTGTCCTAATCCTAGGGGAAGGCGTGTGGTACCCTGTGGGTGGTAAAGTCCACAGCAGCACGTTGGGAAGAGCTGGGGATTAAGGGTTCCAAGAGTCAGCAGCGTGGGGTTGGAGACCCCGGGACTGTGCCTAAAGATAGCCCTTTGCAGAGAACGATAAGGATTTGGAGAAACAACCCAAAAACTAGGGAAAAAAGATTAAAAATATATATATATAATTTAAAAAATGGTTTGATATTATTTAATTGTCTGGCCTAAAAAGCTAATAAAAGGAACTTCAGTATTTTGGCCAAAATACGGGTCTGGTGAAAATTCAGGCTTGAAATTTATATGTAAACAATAAGGTTCTGTTTTCAGAGGAGGAATCAAGTTTTGCTCCCTATAATCCTAACATTGCACTGGAGGCAGCGGCAGGTGCTCCAGGAGGGGAGGCAGGGACTGCCATCGACGCTGTCCCTGGAGAAGTCGCGCCGGGAGCGCAGAGCGGCAGGAGCGGAGGTGGGCGGGGGTCCCGGTGGGGCCTTGGGGCCGTGCAGGGCCGACGTGGGGCCGGTGCCGCTCCCCCCTTACCAGCAGAGAGGTCAGGAGCTTTAAGAAGGAAATGAAGTCTTTAATTGAGGGCCCAGCAGAACAGTCAAACCCATTTCTAAGGCCTATGATTTGCCAGGCAGCTATGCAAGAATGGGAAAGAACTAACACCCCCCTTCCCCCCCCCGGACCAAGAGTAATTCCGATAGAGCAGAAATATCTGCTTATCTAACTGCATAATAACAACCCACAACACAGAAATCCTATGAGAGACTCGGGGTCAGAATTAGGAAGTACTCGGGGATGAACCCTGAGGACCCAGTAGCCCAAGGGCTCTTTAAAGTTCATTTTGTGATGAAAGCCTGGCCAGATATGCAGAAAAAGCTCCAGAAGGTGGGAGGATGGAGTGAACAGTGCCGGTAGTATGAAGGTGTATGCCAGGAGGGGGGATGAGAAGGAAAAGCAGAGAGCGAAACAAACGGTATACACAGCGTGCTGGGCAGTGAGGCAGAGGGCTGGAGATAGAGGGCCTGGGATGGAAAGGAAAGGAAGAGAGATGGAGGAATAGCAGACAGGGAAAGCTACCGGTGTTGCAGCCTAAATCCTAGCAGGGACAGGCTTTGAGAAGATGTTTTAAGTGTGGTCAGGCCAGCCACTTCAAAAAGGAGTATCCGGAGTGGAAGAAGGAGGAGAGGCTGCTGTTATAAACTCAGAAAAGGGGAGTCAGGGCTTCTCAGAAAGCTAGTTCCCTAATAGATGAAAAAGTGTACCTCAATGGGGATCACTCTACAATTATCGTTATGGGCAAAACAGACTTAGTATGCTTAGGATGATTAATAACATTTATTACCTATTGCTGATGGGCTGGAGTGGTGAGGAACAAAGAAACAAGCTGGGGGCACCTTCCCCCATCCACTCTCTTCCACCTCTTCCCTGCCCTGAGTGGCACGGGGGGGGGCCGGGAGTGGGGGCTGCTGTCAGTCCGTGGTGCTTTGATTCCACTGCTCCTTCACAGTCACTCTCCCCCTGCTCAGCTGTGGGGTGCCGACCTTCCTGGGCTGGTCCTGTGTGGGTTTCTCCACAGGCAGCAAAAAAACGGGCTCTTTGGGAGCTGCTCTGGTGTGGGGTCCTTCTCCTGGGGTGCCGACCTTCCTGGGCTGGTCCTAAATGGGCTGCAGTGCGGAGATCTGCTCCACCGCGGTACCCCACGGGCTGCGGGGGGGTCTGCCTTCCCCACCAGGGGCCTCTCTGTGGGCCGTGGGGGGGCTTCGGCTCCGGCACATGGAGCACCTCTGCACTGCAGTCCCCCTCCTCGGCACTGACCTTGGTGTCTGCAGGGAGGTTTCTCACTCGTCACTCTCCCAGCTGCTGTTGTGCAGCAATTTATTTCGTGTTCTTGGATGTGCTCTCATAGAGGTTTAAACTGCATTGCTCATGGCTTGGCGCTGGGCAGCGTGGGCCCCTTTGGAGCCAGCCGAAACTGGCCCTTATCTAACAGGGGGCAGCTGCTGGATTCTTCTCACAGGGGCCCCTCTGCAGCCGCCCCGCTACCAGAACCTTGCCATGTGAGCCCAATACACTGGGGCAGCTAGGTCATTACTGGCCTGTAAAGTATCAGGGCTTAAATTAACTAATGAAACCCTAAATGTGATGGGGGTAGAAGGGACTGGGATAACGGTGCCACTTTTTGGGGACACCATGCTGAGACTAGAGATAGAATGATCACTGGGCAATTATTGTATGCACCCGAGGCAGGGACTAACTTGTTGGGAAAGGATTTGATAATGAAATTGGGCATTCAAATAGTAAATTGTTAGGCTGGAGTAACAGTGTTATTTAATGGGGTGCTCTCAGACCATGAGAGCAAAGGTATATTTGCCTTGGAGTGGAAAGACCCTGAAATGGGGTGGAAGCAGCAATACAGATGGACAATTTTATCTCAGGGGTTTACAGGGCCACCAATTTATTTGGGCAAGTTCTAGAACAAATTTTGGAGTAATTCCAACCTCCAAAGGAGGTGTTACTGTTACAATATATGGATGATCTTTTATTGTTAGGGCAGGAGAAAACAGTTGTGAAGGAAGCCACTAACAAACTACGACTTTCTGGGAAAACAGGGCTTAAAAGTATTAGAAAATAAATTTAAAAATCGTAGAAAGAGAAGTCAAATATTTAGGGCATCTAGTGTCTGAGAGGGAATGAAGAATAAATCCGGAGAGGATTCAGGGAACTGTTGAGCTACTCCTACCCAAAACTAAAAAGAACTAAAAAGTTTTAAGAGAAAGAGGTTTTTAAGGAATTAAGAGTCATGAAGTCCAAAGGAAAACAGATACTCCCTGATGGGAGAGAGATGCTGAATAAAGTGCTAATGAGGCAAATACTAACTGTTTTACATCGAGAGGGCCATTGAGGAATTCAAGCAACGTGTGACGCTGTGCTATGGCAATATGTATGTGTAGGAATAGATATACTCCGGCTGAACAAGTATGCAGGAGTTGTGTAGTATGTCAAAAGGTAAACAGGAAAATTATCTGCACTCAGCCCAAGGGGGTGAGAACCAGGAATTCAACACTTCCAAAATGTACAGGTAGATTTTACAGAACTCCTTAGAGCAGGTAGATTTAAATACTTATTAGTCTTGGTAGATCATTTGTTAGGGTGGGTGGAAGCTTTCCCTTCAGTATCTGCTACTGCAAACGTAGTATCTAAAGTAAGTCTAGAACAAATAACTCCCAGGTATGGAATTGTTGAAAATATTGACTCTGATCAAGGAAATCACTTTATGTCAGAAATATTGCAAGGGCTAACAGGGACTCTAGGAATTAAGTGGAAATTTCACACTCCTTGGCATCCTTCATCTTCTGGAAGGATGGAGAGGATCAGACAGTAAGGAAGCAATTGACTACGTTCTGGAAACTCAGCTTCCCCAAACGAAGTGCTTACCTTTGGCACTTCTCTGAACTCAAACCGCACCAAGAAAAGATGTGGGAGTTTCACCACATGAAATACTATTTGGATTGCTGTACATGGACAAAGGGAATGAGTTGCCTCAGTTCGAAACAAAAGATGCTTTTCTTGAGAACTACATACTCGGGCTGTCGTCCTCTTTGTCATCTCTCAGGACCCATGGACTGTTAGCTCAAACCCCACCCTTGGAAGTCTTGATCCATCCATTCCGAGCAGGAGAATGGGATCTGATGAGAACATGGAGAGAATCGAAGCTGCAACCTGAGTGGGAAGGACTGTTCCGAGCGCTCCTGACTCCTGAGACAACAGTAAGAACGGCTGAGAAAGGACAGACTCATACCTGGGGACATCGCCCAATGGCACTGTGTATCTGTCATCCCCCGTGACATCCGAAGAACATTGCGCCTTCATGTTGGGAAAACTCAAGAGTGCGGTATGTGGAGAGGTGCAAAGACAACAACAGGAGTAAAAAAGAAGAGGGGGGAATTGTGAGAAATAAAGTTGTGTTGTTGCAGTAGAGAATTTCTTTTCTGTATTCCAAGGTAGCTGTGTAGTCATCATAAGGAGAAATGCTAAGCAGGGAAGTGGACAGTAGAAGGCCTCACTGTTCCAAAATAAGGCCGAAGCTTGAGAAAAACAGGATGAGCAGTGTGAGACCAGTAAAACAAAGATCACAAGTTCTCAAAACATATGAAAGGAGAAATTAAAGGGTTGAAAAAAGAAAAATTGTACAGATACGGTATACAGGAGTGTCGAGTAGCTTGTGAGCCTGTAGTACTCAGGCAGTGAGGAAACGGGAGGTGCTCAGGTGTTGGGTAATAAGGAATAAAAGGTTATTGCTATGTGGTTACTAAAATGTGCTCCTGATTGACAGGACGCCCGCCATTGCAATCGCAAATAAAATAGCTTCACAGAAGATCCTGTCTGAAGAAAATTATTTGAGATTTTTCTCACAGTCAAATTACACAAGAGGAACTATTAGACTATCAGTTAAGTGAGATCACTTGTTGGGGGGAGGTGCTGATTGTTGGGCATTTTGTTTTTATGCTTCAGCTGTGTATTTGTGTATTATGACATTTCTGGTGGTTAAGCTGGGATGGTAAAATAGCATGAGGTATCTGTATCTAAAAACAATTCCTTTCTACTCAGTTTGTGAGACAAGGCTGTTTCTTGAACAACTTGATGAACAAGAAGGAAGACTTCTCCATAGCTCGAAAACTGACAGCTATTTAGCCACTTGCAGCTTACGAATAAACCAAAGCATTTTAGATGTTTAGCACAAGTTATTACTTTGTTGCCTTTCACATCTTCAGAATGTGTTTTTCACCTCTTCATTATAGGATCAATTCCTAAACAGCACAGCAGAGTGTTAACAAGTCCAGAAGTGTCATATCTTGAGTAGATGCAAGTCTGGGAAGAAGGCTGTAGAATATCTGAAGATCAACTTTTAAAGAAAGAAGTCTCCAGCCTTTACTTTCCATAGGAGAGGCTTTATTGTGATTGATAAGAGCACAGTTTAAGAAACATGCAAGAATTTTCTCAAGACAAAATTTATGCAACTCTAGCAGCGGTGACACAAGAGAACACCAGACCTGCTACCTGTATATCACGATGTTCGTGGTACTGGTCTTGTGACCTGCTTTGTGCCACCTTCTTGGTCTGACCTAGCTCTGTTCTACCTAGCATAGTTGGTTATCTCCACATGTCGTTGGGCTTGTTGGCCTTCTGACGTCTGTTCCAACATGAATTATCACATGACCTTGAGATCCTATGATTCTTCATATTAATTGCTTTAACAGTTTTAAGCCCTTACACTAGCAGAGAAATTGTGCTTGAAAAACTGCTATAGGATCACAAATTCTTCTCACAAAGGATGGTATCATGATGTCCCTCTGTCCTACAGTCAACTTTCAAAATGGTTAGCAGGAAGATAACAGACTCTCAAATGTAGAAAAATAAATAAATAAATAAATAAAACAACAAAATCAACGAAATGATTTGTTTAGTATGATGTAAAGCCAAATTAAAACTAGGACAGAAAGCTTTGGGGGGAATAGACACACAGTAAATAAAAGTGGCTGCTGCCAGTGCCACCCTGCAGGCCTTACAAGATATCATAGAAAGTGTCAATGTGATTTATTTTTATGAATTATTCCTATGGGCATTATATATGCATTCTGAAAAGATAAAAAGGACTTGTGTCTTTAGAGACACTGCATTAAGAATCACCATAGTCTAGCTTGATTTTTTTGAAATAAAAGATCCCACTCACTGAAGATAAATCAGTGTAATAGAATATTGCATACAAATTGCATCACAAAGCAATTTGTTAGGCTAAATATATTTTTAAAAGCCAATAAAGTTAGAAATTAGAGACAAGGCAATAAGCAAAAATGTTTTCCAGTTTTCAAATAATATATTCAGAAACATCTCTTATACTGCCTAATTTATTTTTTTTTAACCCTTCAGGAATTGAGGAAGCAATTCCCACTGTTGCCCACTCTTTTTTAAGGAGATTACCAGCCTGTCAGTTACCTCTACAGGTATCTATTTCAGAAAAATCTGTACCTTCAAAAGCAAATCCATATCTCAAAAGTATTATTTCTAGGGCTGAAGGTGGAGGACATAAAAATAATCCATATTCCCACTTTATACATAAAGCAAATATCTATTTCTAAATCAGCAATACCTGACACCATTTTGAAGGTTACTAATTCATTTAATGCTGTATATATAGAGAGAGAGAACTACTACAACTTTTTCATCTCTCTATCTTACTTTTTTCCCTCCCATCTTCTAGTGTGCTGGGTTGAGCGTAGAGTCTTGGTTCTTAGGATCGTTTTGTTGTCTTCATCATTAAATTTATTTTTTTATGGTAGATAACTTACTCATAAGAATATAGCAGCACTTGTGCATTTGTTATATACACATCTACATATGCATTCATATCCATGTTAACTATAGCATATGGTATTTGAAAAGTCACATCACAAAATAATTGTTTAAAATATTGGTTTTTGAATCAAATTTGTTTTTAACAGATGTGTCATGTACTTATTTGAGTATGAAACCTCTATAAAATAATTTTAGTTTTAATTAAATAAGCTTTCTAGAAATACCCAGAGACACTAAGGCAAAATAAATCAGGAAAGTAGAATCTATTACGTTCAGAAAGCATCTATAAGATAATTTATCAGTTATGAAGGGACTACAAAAGCTCACAAGCACTTAGGATGCTCTGTCTCAGAAAAGAAGTCAAATTCATAAATGACTGACTAAATGTAGCACGATGAGGATGATCGCACATATCTTAGAAAGCTATTACTTATGTCTAAAGGCCGTTCCAAAGTAACTAGAAATCTGGGGAATAGAAAGCACATGTGAATGTTCTACCCTTTTCTCTACATCTGTATTCTCATTATTTTGCTAACGGTAAAAAGCTGTTGGCTTTGAAATCATGACACAAAGTCTACACGTTGTGTGCTGGGAGCCTGAATGCAGTAATAGGCCTTAATTGGTCTGAACAGCCTCACCTGAAGCCTTCCCACACCCTTTTACCATGGGCTCCATTTAATAGAGATTTAAAAGAGATTCAATAGCTATCCTGCTCTCCTCACCTGTCTCTAGGACTGTGGGACTGTCCTGTTGGTATGGTTCTTGCCCAGTCTGTGCTGTGGCCACCTGTAACTCCTGACTTGCTTTTTCTTAAAGAATAGCTCTGCTTGTATTGCTCCTGGATGCTGTGTGTAAACTGCATTCCCACTAGAGAAATTATTAAAAGAATTCCTGTAAAGCCAGAGCTGTAGTAAGTATAGATAAGTAACTGCAGTCTTTGCTACCCTTGGGGGGGGGGGGGGGGGGTAAGTGGCATCTGGCCCAGGGGGCCCTTTTGGGGCTTGCAATTTGTACTTAGTTCCCTAGAAATTTGGTTTGCTCTGGAGTCTACGCAGACCAGTACAAAAGTACACAGTATGCGATTACCACCCAGGAAGCTACAAAAAACAGTAAAAGATGACTGTTATAATAAACATACATTATTTCTTTATAATATATTAGAAGATAAGCAGTGGGGCCATTATTGTACAACAACTAATGCAGTAGATGTTTCAAGACAGGCTCACGTCAGCCATGAACTAAGTCTTGAGCATTGTGTTACAGTCTTGGTGGGAGACAAGAAAATTAATGTTGTGTTTTTTAATAAAATAAGAAGATCTCCATATTACATTTCAAAAAGCTTCAGGGAGGATTACAGTTTACTTTGTCTATTTACTGCTCAGTTTAGTTTCTAATGTTTTAAAATGCTGAGTACTACTCAAAAATCTTGTGTCCACACAAAGACAGTCTCATGGAGTCATTTATCAGGGAGGCGTTAGGAATCAGCCATAACTTTATGTAGTGACATTTTTCTATAGTAATACAAGAGCAGGTCACACATCTTGCCACTGAGGTTTATTAAGTCTGCAGAAAGCACTTTCTTCAAAGCATTTGCTTCAACTAATATAGCTTCAAGTCCAGGTTAGAGCTTCTCTGCTACAGCGAGTGGGAGAAAGAAATACTGTTCCTGCTGTAGCTCTCTGCCACAAGCACCAACGGTGTCAACTTGCTACAAAGGTTAGCGGCTATGCCTTCAGCAGCTGTGGAGGTACTTTGCCATTTTACCTTCATCCCCAATGTCAGATCAAGGAATGATGATTCTACATTGGGGCCCTTCTCTAGAAGCCCCAATCTCTGTTTCATTTCCTGTACATTATGACAACTATGTTCTCTTCTACAGGCTAAGAAGCTTAGATATCTACCTGCATTTGCAGCCAGTTCCAGATCCATATGCTTCTGCATTGGGCAAGTAAGTGCCCTGCCTCACCTATGCCAAGCTGAGTATCAAATTAGTTACTTACTGAAGTGTTACTGGGGGGGGGGGGAAGGCAGCTGACATTGATATGAAAATGACTAATGTGTTGAATTTCAGTTTAGTCCAGAAGGCTGTGTGAGGCTTGTATCATTAAGATCCTACTGTATAATTCAAGCTTTCATGTAGAGAATGGCCTGAACAAGTGGTACAGGAACACAAGGAGATTCATCTTATCTTATGAAAGATCGTAAGAGTCTGTATCTGAATGTTACAACGGAAAACCAACTACGGTCTTTTCATACACCCTTTTGCAGACTTCCCCAGTTGTGTGGTTCGTGAGAATTAATATAAATTGTGCTCTCTAGAAAAGAGATGTTTACTTGCTGAAGCCATAAAAATGCAGCAAGAAACTATAGAAGGAGAGGCCCAAGGCTAAAATAGCAGGTGTTTTTCAAGCAAGAAGAGAAATCAATTGGCAGCACTGCATGGGGGAATCTTGCAGTCTCTTCTTCAAATCTGTTTGGTTTAAGCAAGTGTTTTCATGAAGTTAAAATTGTCTATCTCTTTTTGAAAAAAAAAAAATCACTTTTCATCAGGCCTCTTCATGGTTTAAAAAAAAAAAGTTGTGCTTCCTTGACAGTTGGAAAAAAATAATAATCTGGTAAGTCCTTGGATTCAAGCAAGAATTCATGTAACATTCCAGATCTCTTCTGAGTGCTTTGAGCAGCATATGGCTTTAAAATTGTCTGACACTTTTTTAATGGCTCACATTTCAGTAGAAGAACTGTGGGTGGCATCAGGTGTCTAAGTTTTGCGCTACTTGACAGATGTTTAATTTACTTTCTTCTGGGGGGGAAGTGAAATTTTCAACAAAATCACTAGATGCCACTTTAGCTGCAATGCACAGTTCTTCATGGCATTTCACTAAGCATTGGTAACTTAATTTCAAGGGGACAGTCTCTGGATTTCTGAATTTTGTACTAAACTACTTCGCAGGATGCAACAGCCCCTCAGTAATAACCACCAGCCTTAATGGGGAAAGTGACTTCCAAACCCTACTGCAGGGAGCTGAGGGCAAACGTAGACCTGGGGGTTATTGCAGAGTAGATAGGATTAGAGCATTCCCCAGACTGTCAGCATCTGTTACAGCCAAAGTTACAAGAGCTAACCACTCTCACGCCTTCAATTCCTATCACCTCCCTACCTAGGGAGGAACTTGTCACAGCAAATAACTGTGTACCCATTTTAACAAGACTTTGTGGTTGTTTGTGTTAAGGAATGTCTTTGTCCAGGAGGCTGAAGGAGGAAGGCTACTGTTTAGGCTGATTGCTGTCTTACATCGTACTCTTCATCAGTTGTTGGTTCATTATAGATACTGTTAACCTATGCTCAGGATGGTCAGCGTGAACGTTCTTCCTGTCATGGAAGGTTTATCCTATGGTTTCTTCCCCGTGTGTGTCATTCTGGAGCTAGGTTTTATCTCTAGTTGCTATTAAACAATTATATTTGAAATAGATCAGGCACATACCTACTTGTTTTAAGCAGAGTAAGACCAAACTCTTCTCAGTGGTGCCCAGTGACAGGACCATAGGCAATAAAATGAAATGCATGAAACTTAACAAATCACACAAGTATTTCACATCTGTCCTGACTTGAGTGCGTTTAAGGACAGATCTAAAGGAGTTGGCGAACTTCCACATTAAGATTCTGGAACTGCCCTAAATCAGAGACCACATCTCTCTCCTGTTCTGCTCTGCCCAGTGAGCAGCATAGGGGACTGAGCCAGCTGCCTTGCCACTGGCAGAACTGTCTGCCAGAATTCTTTCCCTCCTGCCAGCAAGTGGGAAGGTGGTGTTAACTATGAAGTCTGTAACTCTCCATGAGTTGCATAGGAGAGATACTGCAGAGAAGATTCTTCGGAGTTAGTGGGGTGGTTTTACTCTTTCAAAGCTTTGGAAGGGAAGATATGTTTTCCTCTTGTTGCACTGCATTTGTAGGTATTACTGGTTTACAGTGGGGTAACTTTAAAGAATGAGATCACAAGCACCCGGGTCAAAAACATTCTTTGTCTTTGTACATTCTAAATGAACTTTAAAATTCAGCTTCCTTAGATTCTGTTTTCTCTCACTAAAATGTCAGGGATCAAGTGTCATTTAAGATGTTAGAAATTAATTTATTTCCCTCCTCTTCAAAAGCTACCCATACAGAAACATTTGGCTTACCTTCAAACACAGCAGTATTAAAGGAAAAATGAACTGCAGAGTAAACAGGTTAGCAACGGCTGGACTTTAAAATGGTTGATACTTTAATGATACTTTAAAATGATTAGGGGACTGTTCTTATGGTTGTGAAAATGGAACAGGTAGAGCAGAGAGACCGTGAAAATCAAGTTTATACTATGACTGGTTGGACTCATAAAATATGATTAAATTATTAGCAATAAAATTTGCACAGATCAAGGTGTTAAACTTCTTTACAGATGCCCTAGTTGTACTGGCTTGAAGGAGTGCACTTGCTGAACAAAGAATCCACAAACAAAATAACTCACTCAAAGATGTAGATGCAGAAAACCAGGGATTTGATGTTATGATTCCAAATGTGAACAGAATGTCCACGTTTCCTTGAGCTTTAAGAATTGCTTTCAGCGAAAGGTTCTAAAAATAACAGTGGTTCTAAAAAAAAAAAATTTCTAAGCAAGTTGTTCAGTAATTTATAATGACATTGGGACTAATTGTACGTATTTACTGTTTTAAATGTTAGTCTCAAAAGTGACTATGTATTTAGCCAGCTCTATCACTATCAAGTTAGAGGCATTCATACACCAGGATCCCCCTTCTCTATCCCCCAGGAACAATTCCCTTTTTCTGCTCAGTATGGCAAGCTCCTTGATCCATTTCCTTTTCTGGCTTCTGTTTCCACTGTTCCACTTTGATAGCTGACAGAAGTTGATGGCCAAACCTGTGTCATACTGTAAGACTGGTGCTGTTCATAACTCCTCATTTCTGAATTTGCTCCTAATGTGTATATAACATTATATACATGTAATACATGTGTAAAGCATGAAAAAGGCTTGTTTTTTCTTTTGTGGAAAGGCAAATCCTTAGGTGTTATGCACAGCAGAACTTCTTCGCACAGCAGGGCTAAAACAGGTGAAGAGGACTGTTTTGTAGGTCAGTATTTCTACCACAAGAAATAGGGAGAAAAATTAGTTGATGATGCTAATCAAACAGTAGAAAGTCCTGGATCAATAGATCTATTGATGCTGTATGATACCAGTCAGTTTTTAACTGAAGTAAGAACAGTCATATTAGTTAAAGGACAAATGGTGTGGGTCTAGGAGCAGAGATTATTGGCAATAATAATTGTGCTCTACAGACAATAGGAAGCCTGGTTTTGCCTGGCCATCTGGTCTGCACTCTATAGCTACAGCTGTGTTAGCTAGCTCAGGAGGAGCTGCAGCTGTGTAATGAATATATACAGTGTAGGAGGGTGTGATATTTACAGCAAAGACGAGCACTGATAAAGAAGTAGAACTGGACAGGGACACCTTTAGGTTTGGGATGTCCTTTCAAATCCTGCTGTCTATGATTCAATGCTGGACATTTATTTCAGGTCTCTAAATATTTTAAGGAAGAGATATGATTTGCAACTTTGCTGTAATGTGCATAAATACCAATACTAGGAATTAATATACAAATGCCCAAGTTCAATCTGCCTAAATGCAGCTACATTAGCACAGAATTTTTCTGCCAAGCAGAACGATCAGAAGTCTTCGTTTTGATAGCTTACTACTGAAGAATTAAGACTTTCTTTTAGATAGCATGGAAATGTTAACACCTTAAGCACAATTCATGGATGCAAATCAGATTCAGAATTAGAGACAGTCTGGGTAGAACAACAAAGTGTCGTCAACAAAACATCTTCACCAATGTAGGAGCATTTCACAGAAGGTATAAGTTCTTGGTATTTACACTCTGGTAGAAAAAAAAAAATTAATGGGATTTTTTTTACATTTCCATAAATATACAGATATTATACAAGTTCTGCCTACTGTTACTTCTACAGAGATGGTGAATAACTAATTTGAACAAAATTGTCTCATGATATACCTTTACCCATGACAGCCAAACATCATCCTCTAGAGAAAGGTATTTGTGCTGGCTCATACCTATAGAGAAGGATGAACCTGCTCACCAGTTATTAGCAGACAGGAGCTAACACGCAGCTGCCACTGCACGCAGGACCAGCAGGAATTTAGCCTGTAATTGGGCGCAAAAAGAATTGCTGGAAGATTTCCTTATTATTGCCTTGTGGGAGAAATATACCTCAGATGGTAGGTACTGCCTTGGAAAAACGTTCAGCTTAGAAGCCCTAGGACAAGGAATTAGTCACATTCCTGGTTGCTTTTCCTGTGCCCAGGAGATGTGTGCAACAAGCACAAACAAGTGTGAAAAGCTTTGATTAAAAAAATCCAGAGATAATATTGATCTGAATATTTGGTGTCCCTGGAGCAAGGAAGGAAAGCATAATTCACTAGCATTCCTTAAAACACTCAAAGTAAATGGGTATTAATCTGTCTACAAAGATATTCTCAGAAATCTAATTCTATTAAGTGCTAGGGCCTTAAGAAGTACTATAAGAGAGTTAATGCCCTATGCCAGCAAGAAACATTTGTTCTGGGTGGAAAAACTGGGCCATAGTAAATCCTTAGATATAAATGTGGAGGTAAGCAGCAGGCGTTTGTTTCTAATTTGTGTTTATCTTGTTTCACTGCAAATTTTAATGCATCTCTTCCAAATGAATATGGAACATTTCATTTGTTGATCTTTTGCATTAATGTGGTCAATATAATTGGAGTTGAAGTGAGCTGTTTGCCAGACTTCCTAACTGCTGCCAAGAAAAACTTGGGTGTCATTTTAGAAAAATCCATGGGTGGAGGAGGAGGAGATCATGACCATCTGTCTATGCATCAAAGGCTAAATCATTACAGGGGAAAAATAACTTCTCTGTGTTTGCCAGCCATGTTTCCCCTTCGAAGTAAGTTCAGTTAGTAACTTTTGAAGACAAACACTCAAAATTGACCTGTGGGCTCAAACAGTTCATGGAAGGAAATTGGGGAAAAAATTCAAGGATAAAACTGCACAGTTTGGAAGTGAATGAGATAGCAGGGGAATAATATTAAAGCAATAGTGTGCAGTCTCCTTGGAATCTTCCTGAACATGTTCTGTTGCATCCTTTTCAGTGAAATTAACATTTAACAAAAGGACAATAGGTAGCATTGGAGAGATGTGACAGTACATAAGCACCTGGACCTACTTGAGCATTAGAACTGTTGTTGGACAGGATAATTGTCTGAAAAATAAACACCTTGAAAAAAAAGTTGTAAAGAGAAGCTGGGGCATATCTATAGTATAGTTAATACTTGGGTCTTCTTATTTGGTTGGTTTCTGATTGAATGCACTGCAAAATTAAAATCTTGGCATCATGGTAAAAGTGTATTTTAAGGAGTTAAACTTCAGATGTCTGTGAAAAGCCATCAGTCCTTTAAACCAGGAGTCACTATTGCAGGAGTTCTCTGGCCTCCTTTATCAGTAGTCACTGTGACATAAAGGTCTCTATGATGAGAGTGAAATAACAAACTGAAAATGCCAGTAACCATGGGAGTTCTGCTTAGACTGCCACTTCCAGCATTGCTACTGCTCCAGTTCAGTCTGCTATAGTAACCGCTTTAGTTCCCTTAAGTCCCAACTTTGAGCGTAGTCTCTAATCAAAATATTTGCATTTTGTACGGTATGACACATAAGTCCAGACACTGTTACTTAAAAATATTGCTCCAGTTTCTCCGAATTCTTCATAGTGTCAGTCTTCAAAGGAAAGATTTACAGTTCTTATCAGGAGTTCGGGGTTTTTCTTTGTATTGAGAATCTGAATTCATTCCTTTGAAGATAAGAAAACTCCGCTATCACAGACTTTATCTGAATACGAATGGGTCCCTGGATTTGATAAACTGTTTAGGACTGCCAGGATCAAATCCTAAAAATGTGCACATAGAGTTCAAAAGGTGAAGTAATTTCCCTTCTGCTTGCTATTCTTGATTCCTGCCTTGCCTGATAGTAAGTTTTAATATTTTAAAATGCAACTTTTTAATATGTGATTTTTTTAGTTAAACTGTGCTCCAGTATTTCAAAATCAAAAAATACTTTAAAGGTAGATCAGGGTGTGACTTGTGGAAAAACATGCTATTGCTCATTTTTAATCTAAAAATCAAGCACAAGTGATTTTTGGTATGTAATCAGATATCAATGGGATGTTTCATGTACTTGAAATAGAACAAACACGATTTTCATTTGTAGTGCGATTTGAACAGAGCCATAGCATTCCATCACATCTGGGAACTTTGAAGAGAGGTACATATTACAAGTTTCTTTCTAAAAGCAAGTACGACGTATTACTTCAGCTTCAGGTAACAAAATGCCAGCATGGAAATAAATAGAAAAATCTAACTGCCTAACTATGGTTTTAAGAGGTATTGACAATTCAGATAAATTAGCCTTTCATATTATCCAAGTTAAATGACATCTTGAAAAAAATGGAATTTGTGAGTTCCCTATAAAAATGTCAAAACTAGGTTGCTGTAATGATTTGGGTGAGTTTGCTAAAATGTTTGCATGAAGTCTCTTGCTTGAACACTGTATTCATCTTTTTAAGCCTTTTGTCTTCAATTTTGAGTTAACAATGTAACAGGATTGGTGCTTAAAAAAAGTAAAATCTAGTAATGGAGAGTTCCTGTGACCCAGTGCTAAAGAATTAATGTTTAATTACATACTGTTTCTGAATGTTCTCCTGATTTAAAAACACCACAAAAACACAGGAGATACCTTTATGCCCTATCACTGCCTAATACCATACACACAGTCAACAACTGGTTGACCATGAATAGTAAAATTTTACTGTCTGAGCTGAATCACAGGATATCCTGTAAAGCACGAGTGTTAGAAATCTGCATGGAGGATTGAATTGGAAGATTGCCAGAAGTTCAAGGGCCACATTTATTTTGCATAAAATGGAGCAGATGGTGGCTGACTTCATCTTTGATACCATAGTGCGGTCCACAGAGATTATAAATC
Source organism: Stictonetta naevosa (assembly GCA_011074415.1). Lineage (NCBI taxonomy): Eukaryota > Metazoa > Chordata > Aves > Anseriformes > Anatidae > Stictonetta > Stictonetta naevosa. The sequence goes on along the minus strand of CM021706.1, from coordinate 3,447,396 downwards.
CCAGCATGAAACATTCCATTTTTTGCTTACATTGAGCAGGTGATGAAGGAAGATAAAACATATCTTGCAGATATTTTGAAGCACCTACTTAAAAAATAGGCTTTATGCTGCATTATTCTCATCTAGGTTTTTCTAACAAGAGTTCAGTTTTTAGCACCCACAACGAAGAGCATGCAATTGATTTGTAACTACAACTGTTTGGCAGTTTCTTGGTGACGTTGTTGGAGCTTTGCCTACACTGGCACAGAAATGCACCCCATTTTTTTCTTTGCTACTTTACATAAACATTTATAGATCTTGCACCACTAAATCTGATCTATCTGATGCCATTCACATGCATAACCAGATCAACCAATAGATCAAAGGCTGTCAGTATTTGAAATTCTTAGACACTCTCCAAGAGCCTGTGGGACATTAACATATTGCTAAGGAAGGGATGTCTAAGATTGTCCCTGAGGACCATCATCTAATAGCTTTTTAACATGCCACGGGTGTCTGAGATTATCAGCGTTTTTTGTTGTTGAGAGAATGAGAGATTTAGAGCCTAATTGAACAAATCTCAAAATTAAAAATAGCTCTACTCATATTAAGCAAAGCAAGCAAACATTGAAAAAAAATAGTATAAAGAACTCTGCATAGCATCAAAATTCTAGGAAACCCACATCTATATGCACAGCCTAAAGAAGCATGGTAGGAAAAAATGTCCTGGATAGTACTGAATCCGTCACTACTTGTAGACATCTGTGCTGCACCATATCAAATAATATTAGCTCACAGATCATAACCAGTGTTAAAGGATTATAACTGTTTTTAATTCTGTTGTTAAAGTTTAGATACCATATACTTCTCGGATGACATTCCAGATTCGAGGAGGCTAAAATGTGAACTCAAAAGATGCAAAGTATAGAATAATTTTGCCAACTATCCACAACTTGTTGAGCCCAAAATGCATTGGATGGCTGATAATGAAAATTGTGTTCTTCTGTCTTTTGGAAATGGTTATGCATTTTCTGACATAAGATTGAAAATGCAGGTCCAATAATGTACCTAAACTTCTAGAATATCCAACTATTGAATATTCATGGATATTTTACTTTCAGATCCTTAAAAATGATACATGGATTGTGATAAGATTCTTCATGCAAGTACCTTGTAAGAAGATACTTGAAATTTGATTACTGATAACCAGATTTCTTAGTAGAATGAAGACCCTAAAGAGGAACTAAAATTTGCAATTCTAGTGTTTCTGTATCTATTTCCTTGAAATAGGGTAAGTGGGAGATGTTTTGACATCCAAGGCTGTCATTGTTTTTTAACACTTGTGAAGCCCAACATTAGCCTGTCTGACTGCATGGAGCAAACAAAGCTGGGTGCTGTATATGGTGGAGATTTCACGGCATGTCTTTCAGATCCTGCTCCCCTTCTCCCAAGTAGGTGCCTCTGTATTGCTTGTCAGCATCTCTGGCTAAATCTTGAAAAATTGTTTGAGATCTGAGCGAAGTTCAGATATGTTCTTTGTTGAAGCCTGCTGGGACTGTAGCTCTCACCAGTTGTACAATCCCGTGTCACAAGCATTTCTAATCTCATGATGTAGGAACAGCTACAGGTCCAGAGTTGTATCCATCGCTTCAGCTGGAACAGCATTAGCACTGCCTGTGATTTATCTCGGGGTCTGACTCACTGCAAAACTGATGGGGTATCACTGAAAACTAAGGGGTAGTACTGACGTTCACAACTTCTGACAAGAACTGCTCTGAGCCTAGATAAGCAGGAATATTTCAACTTTACAGATGAAAGAACATGAGTTGGGGTCAAATTATTTCTGTGTTACAGACAGTCTAGAGCTTAGGAATAGCTGCTCTTGTCCTAATACTGCCACATGAAAACAAAAGATCAAGGGAAAAATGTTTAGAAATGATTGCAACTTCCTTTGAGATTTTGTTTTTAAGTAAGGGCTTCCTCTTACAGCTTTTAATACTGAACTAGTCATTTTAATCAGCATGGAATTGTTCTAATTTGTTACTTCTATGTTCTGATTATGAAATACGACAGAATTCCAAATATTTAATGGGAATGGGATTATTAGCCATGTGGCATTGTTGCATGCTGCATTGTTATCCTCTTCAGTGTTACAAACTATATAGTGTACCTGTAGCAAAGAGACCCTGGTAGAGAATACAGGTGGAAATGAACTCCTAGAACAGTCATAGGTCTGCAAGTGTTACTCCCAAGATCTCCATGCTGTCGTCTTAGATTATTAGACATTTTTCACTGGTGTTCATATGTACTTCTCCATCTCCTTTTTAATATATTAATTCCACTTATTCAAAAATACATTTTATTCAAAGATAAGCAAAAACATTTTAAATGTTCTTTGAGAAAAGTCAGATCATGTCAAGAAATTTTAACTCAAAATGAGTATACAGAGAAATCTTCTAATTTGAAATGGAATAGTACAAAACATGGTGTAAGAGTTTGAGAGTCAGGTAGTGAGGTCTTTTGTTCATGTGCTAAGTCACTGAATGAAGACTATTATAACACAAGTACACGGGTGGAAAGCCTTCTGGATTACTCACTGCTGGTGTTGAAAAGAGAAATCCATGGTCTAGACAGAAGCAGAAAAAGCTGACAGTAGGAAAAAGGACAAGCATTTTATAACTCTTAAGATGAGGTTTTCCTGCCGAAAGCACTAATTTTAGGCTGGCACTACATTTGCAATGGTTGAAATAAAAGTTTCATGGTCGCTTGAAAAATGTAGCAAATGAATGTGGGATTTTAATATACTCAAGGTATCAAAATAAAAGATCAGCCCAAAACTTTCACTGCTCATGGGCAGATATGCAGAGAAAAGCCTGAAATATACTCAGGGCTTTTACTGATCAAGCTCTACCAATGCTAATCTGGCTATGCGAAGATCATGACTAAGATGATTGCTGGTGAGACCCCACAAAATTACTTATGACAGAAATAATTAAGCAGCATCCATAGAAGTAGGCTGCACTAAGTGGAAGTCTTTTTTCCTAAGTGGTCACAGAAAACATGAAATCATTTGTGAGTCGCTGGAATAAAGCAAAATGCATGGTTCATCTCTTGTAGTAAAAGCAAGAGCACTGCCAAATGGACGATAAACGATCAGCTTTCTTTATGCTGCCAGTTTATCCTGACCATAGCTCCAGCAGAGACGAAGACCGGGTTGGGGCAGGATGTCAGTTTCTAGTTGCTACAACTTTGAATGTTCTCTAAATCACATCATTCAATCTGGGGCTGCTGCTGAAGCTGGTTTTCATCTCACTGGCATCTTTTCTCACCTGTTAGACCCTGAGACCAGCTAGGTGCTGCACTCTAGCTTCCCTTAAGCCATCTCTGACTCTACTGTATCTCGGCCACTGCAGATAGAAAGCATGTCAAGGGCATTTTTCAAGTGTTTTCCTCATTAACTGAGATACTTCTTCCTTATTGTGCTCTCAGCTTCCTTTTGAGGTTGCTTCTAGCTGACAGCCATATGGCCAGGATAGCATCTAAGCTTTCCACCAGTCAAAAAGAAGCTTTACGTCAAAGAGCATTGCTTAAAATTCCCATTGTGTACGCTTTCTGAAGAAACCTTGTTTAAAAAAAAAGTCCAACAAGTGTGATGGGAAACCAAGCATAATGTTTGCAGCAGAGAGGTGATTTCTTTGAAAACGGTGGGGGGCAAAAATAAATGTAGTTCTTAAAAGGTGACCATGAAGTCTAATATAAAATCTTTGTTTTTCACTAAAATGTGGAAAATGTGCAGGGTGTTCTTAGCATGGAATGTAACAACTTGGAATTAGGAAATGGAATTAAGCTGCAACATGCTATGGAAAAATGATTGACATTTTCAGGATTGATACAAAAATAATTTGAGTGCAAATGTTACAGAAATACAGAAGAAATATTGGGAAAGAGGAAAAAAGTTAGAGAAGTAGTATTTTTTTTTCCACTGTGAAAAAAAAAATCTCTATATGGAATAGAACACCATAACTCAATGCTGATGGCATCAGAAATACTGCTCTTCTGAATCTGCCTTATTTCTAGCTGCTTAATCTAGTTGTTTCACTCTTCTTTAGTCAGGATTTTAATTTGTGACCTGGTATAATTTTCTTGGTAAATTCTATAATTCAAATTTAAAGGAAAAATTAGACTTTGCATTTGGAAAACAGATTTCTACAATAGATGTCTAATGAGAGCAGAGCACAAACAGAATCCATTTTCTCATGTGGCTCTTAAATCTGCAGGTATTGGAAATATAAATTTCAATATATGAATATGCAGGACTACTTTTTAAACGTGGTATTGCTAAAGCAGACACTGGCAGACAGTCTGTCCCTCCACGTGGAAAACATTCCAGTAAGCAGCTCTGTGGTAACGGGGATGAATAAGCACGGAGGGTTAGGCTTAGAACTGCTTTTCTTCAATCAGATCAAGATTTCTTTATATATCTATATATTCAGATTGTCCATTAAGTGTAGATTTTTATTAACACTATAATCCTTCATTTTAGTTTTTTTTAATTGTTGAGACAGAAGCTACTAAAAAAGAGGAAAATTATTACTGATCTTAATGTGTCTTTCTTCCAAGCTATGTTTTTTCAGCCTTGCATACCTCCTGAAACTATATAACTGGAATATAACTGTTTTACTTTTGGGCAAAATCCCAGATTTTCTCAGTAGTCACTCTTTTTGTCTTACATTCCAGCTCCCAATTCTCCCACCAAAAGGTGAGAACCAGAACTATATTCTAACAAACTACAACTTCTATATTTTGAAACACCTTATTTTAAAAGAATTGCATCTTCTCTTGTATTCTGATCTAAGGCCTATGTTTCTATCACAGCCTTAGCAACCCACGCACAAGGAAGGACGCCCAAAAAAGTGCAGGAATGCAAGAATTTCCCATTTACATTTACATTGGTGTTTTTTTCTAGGTCTGGACTCTCATATATTGCAGTTCTATAGCTGTAGTCCTTTTCATTTCCAAAACATTGTTTACTACTCGCAGAAAGTTCAAAAAGATGAAGATCCTGATTGGTACTTCAGCCAAATTGAAAATACTCTAAATGAATTAGATGAATGTGATTCTGTGGAAGCAAGATGCCTTCCTGTTATAGATCATTAAGTGGTTAACAATGTGAATGAACATGGCTGCTTCGGCAAATCATTTCCAGTTAGCAGTTGAAACAGAAAACTCATCTGAGAAACTGCTCCAGAGATTATATCATGTTTCCCAAATGAGTACTTTGCTGCTGAACTAGAAGAGCAGTTCTGTAGCTTTAGCCACTAGAGACTGTTTATAATTAACACCTAATTTTTCACAGGTGCATTTATTACCTATTTTGTTGGGGTATTGATATCTTACAACTAATGCGTATTTTGTATGCACACTGTACCTTGATAGAAGCAAGGTGTGTTGTTAAATTTATAAGTCCATCCCACTTGGTTAACTTCCAGAGGATATTTTGTTTAAGAATGAACTTTTTGTCAATGCCAGTTGCCTCAGTTGCAGCACTGTGTGAAAGTTCTCTAGCATCATGGTTCTGAACAGAAAGCTGCCTTTAAGTATCACTTCTCCATACATGCCACAGCTTGCTGATGTTTCATCCTTATCTTTCCAGAAAAGTAAAATATTAGCCTGTCTCAAACCTTCAAAGGGATGAGCTGTTTTTCACTGACTTGTACATGGCCTTTTAAAAAACCTAATTTTGGGGATTGGCAGATCTGGTGAGTAATCCTGGCTTTTAGTAAAGGATATGCACAGTGTTCACATTAGCTTAGAAAACATGAAAAAATCTTTTTTGAATTCTGTCATATGCAGATAGGCATCTGCTTATTGTATAAGTTTAATATCTGTACTCCACCTGTCTAAATAAAAGCAAGAGCAGTTGACTGATTCACTGTTAATGTTTCCCAGTGAAACCATATACTAGAAGCAGTATGCTAGAGAAAACTACCAGTCTGACATTGTTTGTAACAATGAAATTAATTACAAACCACAAATTGTTTAGGCCTTGAGCATTTTGCTAGATATTTAAGGTCTGGAAAACTAACTTTGTACTGCACATGGATTTGTATTAACATGTCAGGAGAGTTAAGGAAATTCTCCTGAAAATGTCTGTTGCAGGCACATTTGAAAAAAAAAAATCTTTGAGAAATCTGTGGGCTACAGAATATTATGATCAAGATTTTTCACAGCGTTTTGTGCAGCCTCTGCTTATCCATATTGTTTTCTAGGATAGGTTTTATTGTCATAGCATTGTCATTTGTGATTTAATACTGCTTGTTAAAAATAACTTAATTATATTAACTGCTGTGGCACCCGGATCACATTTCTGTTGACCTAAGCCACAGTAATTTTCGGCTGATACCAATGCAATGCTATTAATTGTAATGTCATATGAAAATTCCCATTTCTCTCGGTACGTCAGTCAAGGATCAAAAAGCATGCATCAAACTTCACTCTCCAATAACTGTCTACTGTTTACAACTTAGTTTTACAGTGCTACTTCGCTCTCCACTGTTAGCTTTTAATGTGGGTCCACGTTATAGAACCATCATCTTTACTGTAGCTGGCATGAAAAGTAACATTGGCCAGACAGAAATTGAAGAGGAAAATGAAAGGATGTTTTCACTGGTTTTATGCACTTATGCAACTCTGACGGCTGGGGTAAAGTAATAGTAGAGCATAGCGAGAAGAAACAGTGCTATGGGGTTCAGAGGAAAAGGAACAAAAAGATATCAACTTGCAGTGAGGCTAGCACAGAAATGGTGTTTTACCTCCCCCTTCTATACCAAGTGTTATGCAAAAGAGCTGTAGGTTCCAATTTGAGACTTGAGATTATTATATTGTTAAGAATCCCTGTAGCATGCAGAAAAGGAACACAAGTCAGCAAGAATAATTGTTTGCATTAAACAGCTAGTGTTAGAGGTGATAAAATGACACAGACTTTCCCTTGGACTATCGTTGTGCTTTGGGAGCCATCTCAGACACCAAATGCTCATATGCATCCATGCCCTCATCGTTATTGAGTTATTGGGATAATAATGGTGCTTTTTCATGATTAATTCAGGTCTGTGATATCACAAGAAATTATGTCTGTCTTGTTTGCAAACTTGGGTGGAAGCCACAGTTGTGGCGTTTCTGTCTCCTATGTAGAACTTCTGGTATGGGTACTCTCTACCTACCAGTTATTTTTACGAACGTTCCAAGTTCTAAATTACTTTAAAGGTATCTACCCTTTTATCGCATTTGTCTCAAATCAGCCTATGTGCTCAAAACCTATTAAAGGTACACAGAGCACACACGCTATGACAGCATAAATCTCCTTTCCTTAATAACGTGGGCTAAATACCTCTAAGAAGCCAAATGGAAGTTTAATCTTTAAATAATGGCACTTACAAAAAAAAAAATCCACTTCTTATAGAAGTCCCTACCAAATTTAATGTCACTTTAATATTACTATTCAAATGTACAGGAATAAAATCATATTCTTTGTCAGAATTCTTGACCCCTCCTCCACATTTCCATGTCAAAAACATAATTTTCAGTCAAGCCATTTAGAACGCTTTCACCTGAAATGTTACACAGCAAACAGTTCCCTTGTCTGCTTCAGAGCTAAGTCAATATTAACGCCAATGAAGTATGCATTACCATGGTATTCAGATGGACTTTGCATTTTGATTAGAGTACAAACGTATCAGGGCTGCCAGACCCGTGCAGTCCAGGTAGGCGGTATACCAGGTAGGCAGTAAACATTCTGTTTTGTAATTTGGCAGAGGAACCATAAACTGGCTAAATTTTAGTCAACCAAATATTCAAGAATCTGGAGATGGAGAGCCCAAACAATATTAACTCTGTTTTAGACTTACTGCTCGCAGCTTTGTTTCTTAAGTTTTCTTCAAGCAGTAGGGTAGTTCGGGCTGAGAATGCTGCACACCCAACATGCAAGAGCCTGAAGGAAAGATAAACAAGTCAACTCTGCTGAATGTTCAAAGAGGAAACAGCTGTGTAGATATGAGGGCTGTTGGGCAGTTTCAATCTTTATAAATAGCAGTCAGTGGATCAGAAAAAAAGTCCTGATCATTTGAAAACAAGTTTTAATTCTTTTAAGTAAGGTTTTTATAATGCTATAATGGTATTGTTTTTAAGTTACTGTTTGTTCATATGTCAGATGAACTTTTTAAAACCAAGGAGAGAATGATCTCAATACAACATGGAAAAATGCAATTAAAGGGAAGGCAATGACATGGTATTTGCATGAAATGAAATTTTAGAGAGGCCAACACTTTCTTTTGACAGTTTTTAAACTTCATGGAGCAGCGTGAATGCAAAATCCTATGACTTGACTGGATAGATTTGTAGCAAAGAAAAAGGAGTGATGCCCCCTTTCACCCAAAAGTGCAAGTACTAGTGCTTTCATAGGGGATACAGGAGACCTCTGCCTATTTCCCTCTACTGTTTGGGAAGATCTGCTCACCTAGACTAGAAGGAATTTTGGAACCAACCATTTTGTTTTGTTTAACAAAAGTGTTCACTGAGTCAGAATGACTCAAGCCTGATGCTCAAACCAGGAATTGAGGAGGTGGGGCATCCTGTGCTTTTAATTCCTGTTCATGTGGACATTTAAATTTCTTAAAGCTAAATCAGAAAAGCACCCCAAATATCCTCTACGGTTCTGATTAGATCACACCCGTGGAAAGTGTTGCTTCTAGGACCACTAAGGCATGTCTCCTTATTGACTGTAAACTAATTGGCTAGTAGATAAGGCAATCCCTGTTTTTTTGTTACTCTAGTACTTCTTTCCTTGCAGTTTAACAGCCAACCCGATTAAAAAATAATTCAGTTATTATCACAGATTTTTTCGTAATTCCTGGACGTGTACTGCAGATCTGGTGACCATACCAAGAAAGCAGTTCCAGTTCTAGTTTATGAACAGCAACTGCCATGCAAATACAATTCATTGTCAAGAACGTAAAGAAATCTAACAATTTAAAATAGTGCCACTTTCTCCATTTTTCTTATTGTGATTTGTCAGCAGTGCTGATACCTCAGCAGAAACTCTGAATAACGTTCTACTAAAACAAATGTTACATGTAACAGCTGTTCTTCCTTTATTTCTGTGCTGTTAGTTCCTTACTTTCAGATGATGAGAAAATGCTTACCACTTAGGAGTTGCTATGTTCCTTCGTTTATTCTTCAGTTATTGTTAAAATCTTCCCAATAGCACCTCACTGTGATGCAATATAAGTTATGGTATTAAAGAAGATGCATGATTTATCACCTCCAAGCACTATCTGCTGTACTTTAAAAGCTGCAAAAGAGTACTGCATTTCTACGAGTGTTAACTCACGTTTTTCTCTTTTGGAGTGCATTTATCCTCTTTTTGTCTGCCTATAACAATGTGGTTTGCTCTTGAGGTCTTATGGCTAATATTTTGCATAATGAGTTAGCTTTTACAAATAATGGAAAAGGAAGCATTAGAAGGGAAAAAAATCAAACTAATGCACATGCCTCTGAATAGGTTCACAATATTCTAACGAACCCGGATACCTTGGCAAAGCAATGCACTTTTCTCTGACAAAGACTGTAAGAACAAGTGAGAGGGAGAGAAACTGATCAAGTAACAGGACTCATGCATTTCATGTCAGTATGACATGGCAATTGCTGTCAACAGGCAACTCTTGCAATATATTTACATCAGTCTCACCCACACACCTTTTTTTTTTCTTGAGCAGAAAATACGACTATGAAATTTACCCAGTAGTGTCATTTTTCAACAAGTCTTTAGGGCATATGTTGAATTAAGCCACTTTTCATGCTATTTAAGGCTTCTGCCAAGTATTGCAACAATTTCTGGCATCAACACAATGGAACAATGTTCTTTGCTACTGAATTACTTAATTGAATAGAAATGGATTGAAAGGTTAAACCAAGTAGTTCTCTACCTGGATTTTCTTACTATGTGGAGTATACTCAGTAGCAAACATCCAGGATTGAAATTGTTCTGAGGTAAATGATAAAAATCAATCAGACAAGGTGTATGTTCTCTGTCTCTGATGTGAGAGCTGGACAAGCAGTTGCAATAGATAAACAGGCATATGTAGTGTTCATCTTCTAAAGTCAATTTCTTAAAAAAAGAATAAAAGGCTTAGTTCATAATGTTAATCTACTAACTCTGTTTTAACCTCAGGTCACCATGAAAAATATCTGGAAGCTAAACGTTTTCTTTAAGAAATATTCCTCGGACCAGATGATGTTGGAGGTCTTTTCCAACCCTAACGATTCTATGACACTACAACTCTTTTCCATCCAAACAAACAGAGCAGACTTGTAATAGCAATGGTTCTGTTTGCAGCCATTTTATCCGTGGTGGAGTTCAGCTGATTCCAACACTCCTTGTAATCTCAGCAGTTTAGAATGTGTTCTGGCCTGATGGGTTTGAGTAATGTTGACAGGAGAATTACATGTGCACTAAAGGGACACTGACTTTCTTAGATAATATATATTTTTTAATCCTGCGTGATGGTGTGTTGAATGTGTTAAAAATATAATTTGTTTGGGATTGGTTCCTTTTTTGTTAATTTACAGAGGTATACTTTTAAAGTTTAAAAGACAGGCAACTTGGAAGCTTATGCTTTTCTTCAGGGTTACACGTTAGACTTTTCATATTGTCTCAAAAAGGAAAATACAAACAAGTTACATACGCCTAACAAACATTATAAAATCATGTTATAAACAGATCACCCCTTAGTGTTTATACTTGTGCCAAATTCCTGAAGGTATGATACTGTAACAACAAACCTCAGCCAGCTAAACGCAACCAAGTGTACAAGCATACCTTATGGAATACTTGAGTAAATCCTACATGTGTTGAATAGTGTTTGTTTTGCAGATGTTTCTGTTTGTGCATTCCTAGTTAAAGGCTTCCTGTCTGAACTTATCCATTCTAATAAAATTTTGGCAGCAGCTCCAATGACAACATGATGTGGACTGGTACTTGCTGTATGTGTGCAGTGCCTCTAAGAATAACAAATAATACTGAACAAACCCGTAACTTTAATGCTAATGAGTAAGACTTGCTCAATTTTCTATACTTCTTTGCCTAAGTATAAAATTGCAACTAGACAGTTGTGCCTGGATTCCCCAACTGCATTCAAACAGTGACACCAGACACAACATGGACTCCTCACTCAGTAAGTTTTTGTTTTTACAAAAGTCGTCATTTAGTATTGTTTGACAGCAGTTAAGCAGCACTTAACGTATGAAGTCTGCTTCTGACATGCTGAGACTTGCTCTAAAAATCTTCAGTGTTGGGGACCTCACGTTCTCCCTAGTTTACTCCATCAAAGTGAACTTTGATGTTAATAACAAGGCATGATTATATGTATGTGGCTTGAATTTAACATACATTTTTTTTCAGGATTCTGGTCAAGACTTTTTGGAACATACTATAAACTTATTCACCCTTCAGTCATTCTCAGCAAAGGTTGGTTTTGTTCACTAATCTGACAGTGAAGAAAGTATTTGGGCTCATTTTAAAATATGAACCTGGAGCTGACAATTACATAAGAGGTATTTCAGTATCAGCAGAGGGGATGCAAATGTCTGATGGATGTACTATTAAAGTTCAAATTTTTAAAAGTTCTGTTTCCCTAAGAAGATGGATAAACTTATGCTCTCCTAGTGCTCTGCTCGTATTTCTACGTAGGCAAATTGACGATCCCTAGTTAAATCCCCTGTAACTTTCTTTGTATATTGCACTTCAACTGGTAACCTTAAATATTGTTGTTGGTGCTGTGAGACTGACCTCTGAGTTCTAGGCAGAGTTATTTGAGTGCTGGTGGTAGCTTAACTGATGCCTGTGTTTACGTAATCTATAAACCTACAAACTTGTAAGAAGCTTGCACAAATTGTTTATAGTGGCAACTGCTGGTGCTTCAATTAAAAAAGAAATCTGAATTCCCTTTTCTGGATAGTCTCCCATTTACCTCCATTGTTTGTGGAGGGAGTTAGGGAAGTAGTCTCCTTCAGTCAAATGAAATTGGTTAGGTCATCCTAGTAACAAAATGGATTTTCCAGGATGAATATAAATAGCAATAGTTCTAAGAATTTCTTTATACAATTGTAATCCAAATATAATATAATTTGTATTGTATATCTGATTTTGTGAACCTTACCCGTGTGGTTAAAGGGTCTCAGAATCAGCCTGTATTCTGTAACTACAGAAAAAAAAAAAAAAAAAAAAAAGCTTGCTTTATTATTTCATGATAAGAGGTAAGGTGGTTTATATGCCTTAGGCATACATTTTGGTGTTCTTGCATCGCAAGGTTTCTAAAGTATCAGCTGATTTCCCTGTATCTAGTGCTTTGATCTGGGAATACAAAGCAGTTCAACCTAATTGTTTGTGTTGCTTAACGCCCTGATGGAGGCTGTTTGCCTTTTGGTTACATATGGATGGGATGGCTGTGGTTAAAAATTTAAAAAGTATGGTGCTGGAGTGACAAGCAATCATCAAGCTTTTGTGCACATTGATGCACTGTTTAAAGACATGCCAGTTGAAATAGAGTATGAGGAATTTTATTCCCCTAGCCTTTTTTTACCATTAAAAAAAATGGAAGACTTTCTCGGGAACTCTTATACTGGGCCTTTTGGCTACAGAAATCAATGATATAGACATGTGCTGTCCCAGTGCTTTTCTAGTCTCTGTGAATCAATATGACGATTTTTTTTGTTTAACACTTCAGCTGAAGCAGTTGAAAGCAACTGCCACCTTATAGAGAATACCAGAGTAACTCTCTACACTTCTCAATGACAATCCTCTATCTACTGTCCATAACATTTCCCTTACAACCATAACCTGCAAGGAAATGTCTTCAGTCATGTTCTTTCTAATGAAGCTCCATCCCAGTACAATCCTACAAGTTATCAGCTAGCAATCTAGTTATTAATGACCCCTTGATAAGGAATGGTTTGGGCTCCCATTTGCTGCCTGCCTCCCTTCCTTGCAAAATCCTCATGGTTAGCCGATTGACACTCTGGCCTTGAAATTCCTGAACACGATAAGCAGCACTTGTTCATATTATTCTTATTTTGCTTGATATGCAAAGTGAAGTTGTTAATTGTATTCATCATTTCTCACTTAGTGTACTCCTCCCTTCTATTACCTCCTCCCACATAAGGTCAGAGGAGTAATAAAACAGGAATTAAGTTATGCCCTCTGGTGCTGTTAATAATCCAGCTACCAGTTTCTGCTATTTCTTAACAAACTTGTGTGTGCCTTCTTGAAATGAGACTAAGGTAAGGTGAGACTAAGGTAAGGTCAGTGGCTGCTGAAAAGTGACGTGGGGGAACAGACCCTGGGACAGAACAGATGATGGCTTAGTTTACTACTGAACAGAAAGAACTGCAGAGTGGGAGAGGCAGATCACACTAGGATTCTACATTTAGGATGAATCTATGAAGCACTGCTTTTTTTTTTTTTTTTTTTTTTCCTGGGGGAAAAGAAAGAGAATGGCAGTGGCAAAGAAAAGTACTAATATCTAGCTGATTTTGGTTTTTGATTGGGCTTGCAGCTCTAACAGTTGCCAGAGTTGACTGAATCAATGTCTCCAGTTGCCTACATCTACAATACATGTTAGCAATAAAGTTTTTAGCTTTACAAATGCAACTCTATTATTTATTTTGGGAGGGGGGGGGGGGGCTTAACATGTACCAAGCAACTGAAGCATCTTGGACCACTGAGGGATGTCATCAATTGATCTTTCCAGCACAAATGCCTTTGAGACAAAACACAAACTGATGAGATATTGCTGTCAATAACTCTTGGCTGGGAAAGGGACATCTCCCTAGTAATTTAGTTACAGGCCAATAGATCTCAGAGGTAGTAATTCAGAGTAGCTGGATTTCAACTTTACTACCATAGCCAACAGCATACTGCCCAACTGTATGAAATACATTCACTCCCTCTAATCAGCTTCTGCAAAGTTTCTCTTTTAAAGTGTATCAGATGTTCACAGTTTTCTAAGTTTTCAGCCACGGTCCTGCTAAAACCTTGTGTTACTTTAGCAGTAGCTCATTTTACATACAACGCAGCCTTCCTCCACGGTAGGAAATTTTTGTTGACGTCTCCACAACTTGCCATTTTTCAGACTGTATTGGAAAATACTGCATGTCTTCCATCATGCTGGCTTTGGCAGGATGGTATGGTTTAATAATTTTTTTAGTTACTGAACAGTGATAACTGAATAATTTAGTGGCATAATTACTAAGCAGCAATTATTTTGTTACTAGATATTGTGTTTGTTTTTTTCCCTTCTCTGAGGTTCCAAAGAACCTTGGAAACATCTCCAAGCTAAAGATAATACTGAAAATGAGCACAATATTTTCCAGGCTAAACACCGCAATTTGATCTTTAGAGCTCAAGTTCACAAAGGACACAATTTCTTCTTCTGAAAAATACCTATAATTGAAAGAACTTACACTAAATAAATTGGGCATGTCTGAAAGCAGCTACGGCTGATGTCAGTGACAGTAAGTTCAGTATGGACTGAAAAAGCTGAGAGATGCAGGTTACATTTGGTTAAGTATTTTCCCATTATTTACCTTTACACTTCACCAGAAATAATTTAATATTTTTTCTAGAAGAAGATCGTACTCTGAAGTAAACTCAGAAGCATTCCTGAAGAGATGTTGAGATTATTGGAACTAATACCTGAGATGTCCAGGATAGGAGAGCTCTATTGACTAAAAGGTAGGAGTAAAAACTGAATTTTAGTTACTTTGAGGTTCCGCGTTCTTCACACCTCAGTTGTAAGACCAGCAGGGGCACAGCTCTTCCTGCACCGTGTTCCAGGGCGGCATTTTCCAGCCGTTACGGCCTCGCTGTCAAGTCAGGGCCTCGCCTAGCAGTTCGGTGACGTTCCGTTGGAATCGAAGGGCGAATTTCATTCAGTACGGGTTCGGAATGTTGATACTCGGCTCCGTTATTCAACCCGCTGGGCAAACGCCTCTCAGAAACCCCCCACGGCAACATGGGCACTGCACCTCTCCTCTGTGAGCAGCGCGAAATCTAGTATTTACTGCCCCCCCCGGCTCCAGTAACGCGCGTTGTGTCCTGTCAGGTGTGGCGGTAACCCTGGGTGCGGCCTCCCTCGGGGCGGCGGCTGAGGAGCCGCGGGCCGTGAGGCGGCGGCACGTGAGGCCCGCCACATGGCGCCCGGCCCCGCCCCGAGGCGGCGGGCGAGCAGGCGGCGCTGTGGGGCTGCCCCGCGCTCTACCCGGCAGGCCTCGCGCCGGGCGCCCCCCTCCTCCTCCTCCTCCTCCTCCTCCTCCTGCTCCCTCCTTCCCCCGGTGGCGGCGGCGCCGAGGTGGGGCGCCGCGCTCCGGCGATGTGAGGAGCGGAGCCTCTGCCAGCGCGGCTGCCTCCCGGCCCCCCCCTTCCCCGCCCCGCCAGCCCGGGAGCGGCCCCTCCGGAGGCGCAGCACGGTAAGCCAGCCCGCTCGGTGCCCGCCTCCGTGCCCCTCAGCGGGCCGCCCAGGCCCCGGGGGGAGCCTCGGCCCCGCTCCGCTGCGGGCCGCGGGGGGATTGTCGCCTGCCAGGCCGGCGCCATCTTAGGTCGCAGCGCGGCCTCGCAGCCCCCTCGCGTCCCCGGAGCGCGGAGGCCGGGCCGCGAGGGCTTCCCCCGGCCGCTCGCCGGGTCCCCGCTGGGTGCCGGGGGTCTGCCCGCGGGGGCGTCGCGGGGAGGGCTCGCTCCGCCCGCTTAGTGCCGCGAGGGGCCCCTGGCACTTGGCGGTGGGCGTCGGGCCTGCCGCCGGGCCTCCTTCCCTCCGGCTGCGGCCCGCAGGCCTCGGCCCGGCCCCGAGCGGCGGCCCTGGGGCGGCTCCCGGGCAGAGCGGCCGCCGCTCGGCTGCCCTCGGGACTTGGCTCCGTCCCTCCCGCCGCCTCGCAGCCGGCCCGGCTCGGGGGTGGGAACTGGGGGCTTGGCTGGGGAGGCAGCGGTGCCCTTCCCGAGGCGGAGCTTATGGCAGCTCCCGGCAGAGAGGGTAGCGTTGGCTCCTTTGGTTTTGCTCTTTTCTTAACCTTCTTTCTTTCTTTCTTTCTTTCTTTCTTTCTTTCTTTCTTTTCTGATGGAAGTTGATTTATGCTTTGGCTTTTTAAAACTTTCCACGTTCAGTTTCCACTTCATCACTTTCTCTTCGCTGCTGAAACAAATGCAGCGCCCATTAAAAATACAATTACTAGCCGTCCTCGCGAAGCTGCAGATCGCATGCTCCTCTGCAGCCAACACGATGCAAAGTTACGTGCCTGGGGGGGAAGGTGTCTGAGAAACGCCATGTAGGTGCTCATCGTGAGGTCTGCGTTTTAAATAATACGACCTTCCTGTTAGAAGCACAGCTACGGAACGGGAGGTGAAAAAAACTATTGGGTGAATAATTCACTGATAATTGTTATGAAGAGATGACAAACACGGCTAGTCTGGAAACTTTGTGGCTAATGTATATATCCTCGCTCTTGAAGTATACTTCCAACTTCAAACCAGTGATTCAGTTTCAGTTACTTTAAGCCATGCCAAAGTATCAAGCATTGGAAACGTTGAGTGTTGACCTGAAGTGTGGAACAAGTGAGTTGCATCTGAAGAAGTAAATGGATTTTCAGTAACTTTATATCTTAATCGCAGCTGTATTTGCCATGATTTTTCTATAGCATTGAGTGCCTGTAAGGTGTACTTGGCCAGATCACTTTCTGCTGTTTTTGCTTCAGCTGTTACAGTCTTGTTATATTTAGTAATGTTTGTATCACTTCTCTTGTTTCCATGTAAATAAGCAATTGTAAATCCCAATAGTAAAAAGCAGGATATAAATACAACTGGCTTCAATAAAGCTACGTATTTTTGAATGTAACTAATGCGATAACTAAAGATGTCCAAATTTCAAAATACCTATTTTAAAAATACTTACTTTATCAGGAGGCTGTTACTTGTGCAATGAGTTGATGATTTCTTTTTTGTTGTTTTTCTGTCAGATTTTTAGTTCGTTGCTTGCCTGGTAACTGTTTGCAGGATGTTGATTATCTGCGCTAGCCTAATGAACTTCTATCACTAGCCTTAGTTTCTGCTGCACAGATGCATACAAGTGTCAACCACGCAGTTGTGAAAATAGGAAGCCCTTTTGTTTTAACTGCTGTTGCTTTTTTAAGCAATCCCTTGATATATTCTAACAATACTTTAAAAATGTTGTAAAGAATTTGTTCACAATTTTCACAGAATCACAAAATAGCCCAAGCTGGAAGGGACCCACAAGGACCATCGAGTCCAATTCCTGGGTCCACACAGGACCACCCCAAAATCAGACCATGTGTCTGAGAGCGTTGCCCAAACTTTTCTTGAGCTCCTACAGGCTTGGTGCCATGACCACTGCCCTGGGGAGCCTGTCCCAGTGCCCGGCCACCCTCTCAATAAAGAACTTTTTCCTAACACCCAGCCTGACCCTCCCCTGGAGGGAGACACTTTCTGACACTTTTTAGGTTAGAATAATGTTTTAAACACTCTTTGATTATTTATGTAGTGTTTCATTGGAGTTTTGGACCTGCCTCAGATCTGTGGACTACTTTTGAGTAGATAGGTGTGTGAACGTGTATTTGTGTTTATACACATTAAAAAAAAAATAAGGAAAATACATGTTATTGCCAGTGGGTTTACCTTTGTTACAATGGAGTCTGCACTTGCACTGGGAAATATTTGTGGAGAGTGGGGAAGAAGTCATTGTTGTTGCTGGCTTTGAGAGCGACCGCTACAAGGATTCCTGGCATGCAGGTTCTACGTTAATCAAGTTTAAAAAGTTGAAAACTTGGAAGCTGATTGTACTCTAAAGATGGATGGAGATGTTGGCAATGAAGATGATTTGAGCAGTTCCTGCATGCCTCCTTTAATCAAACCTTTTCCACTTACTGCAATTGTAATTCCGTAGGCCACTAATATTTTGACCTCTCAGTCATGCCAGTTCAACTGCTAGCAGGCCAGGTTATTTTTAATCAGCATAGGTTCATGTCCTAGCCCTATGAAAAGCTGTAGTATCATGACTGAAGGAGGAGTATAGAAACAAGGCAGGAACTCATTAGGCTCAGTAAAAGCATTGCCTTAAATTCCTGGTGTTGGAATTAAAAAAAAAAAAAAAAAGATCCGAAATAACTTGATACTTGCCTTTAAAAAGTGGTCCTAATTTTTGAGTCACCTTTTGAGAAAACCATTTTTATTCATAAAATGGAATTGTTCCTAAGAAGTGCTGCTAGTTGGTGTAACCTTCTAAATGTCCATGCTTATGTTATTAAATTTACTTTTGTTTGGATAAAAAAAAATCAGCTGCATTCTGCAGTAACTGGGCTTATCAAGCATCTTGTTAAAACTGTGCTAATACGTAGATTGTTTGTGCCTATTCTGTGTTTTCTTTGTCATTTGTATGTGCTCTCACCTTCTCTGAGTACATCTTGTATCTGATTACTTTTTTGAGGTCAAATAAAATTAAGTTTCTTAAATAAAAATAACCCCACACCCTTCACATCCATGTTAGCAGTTCCACGAGCCAAGTGTCTGAAAATGATCTTTCATTTTGCCTTGAAGTCTCACAAACTTTGTCTCCGTGTAAGTAAAGCACAGGCCTTGTGGGAAGGAAGAGATGGGGCCTTGAACTTTTGAGACCTGGCATGTGGCCTTTCTTGTTTGTCTAGAGTGGAAATTGGCTCCACGCTCTTCCTCTTTTCCTGTGACAAGAACCTGGCCTAGTGTCCTGTTCTCTTCTTTCCTAGCACGTTGTTTAACTTCGGTATCCTAATCTGATGAAGGAAGGAAGTAGTGTAGCTTTGTGACTTTGTGTTATCCTCAAGACTTGGTGCGCCACCCTCCCTCCCCGCTCTCACACACTTCGCTGCAAGCAGGTGCAGGACTGTTGTGGCGTAAAGACCACGCGGACACCAGGGTTCTTTTAGGATCAGTAACTGCTGCTACGTTATTGATGACATAACTTCATTATCCATGTTGCATCCACATCTTGAGGACTGGCTCCCTTCTTCTACTATTTGCCCCACAGCAGTCCCTTTCCACTAACTCTGCGTTGGTCGACAGCTTTGCCAGGCAACCGCAAACCCCCAGCAACTTCCATGCCTTAACGGCTGGAGAACAAGTCTCTTGAATCACCCTTCTTTGTTCCCTCTACACTTTACATTCCTTGATGGCCTCATCGTTAAGAGTCCGATGTTATCACCAACCATGGGGCTGGTCGGCCCTCATGGCCACACTCCCACAGATTGTGACTGCTCCCCCATGATTTTTGACAGCAGCTCATTGCTCCTATCCTGAAGTTGTTGACTCTTATTAGACAGTTTCTCACTCTCTGTGCTGAAGACTTCCATTTTAAACACTGTTGAGAGATTATGAGTATTCCTAACTTTACATAATTATACTTTGAAAAAAGTAACTTAACCCAATGTTTAATATATATGTCACGCTTGATATACTTTTGGAAAAGAGGAGATCATGGGAAATTGCACAGAAAACTCTGTTGAATGAACACCCTTGACGTGTTAAAAGAGGAATCATTTGGTTGAAGAAGTAGCAGTTTATGAATATAGCCTTGATTTTGTCACCTTGTATATACACAAGTATATATATAGATATAGATAGTCTTTTTTTGGTAGTCGTTAATGACATTATCGTACACAAGCTTTATTTCTAAAAGTTCTGAGCTTGATTTAGTGCAGACAGTTGATAAGTGGAAATCCAAAATCAAGATTTTAGAGATGAAGTTGAATTTTGACACTTACTAAGAGGTTTGGTGTTAGGGCTGTAGGTATTCAAGGAAAACCAAAGTCAGGGTTTGTGATGCATTTCTGAAATCAATGACTGTACAAATAGCTCTTGCCTTCAAGAATTCCTAGCTGCCTCTGGGCAGAAGTCTGCTTGCAACTGTAGAAAACAGCAAGGCTTTTGAGTATGTGGAGACTATAGCATCCATTAAAGGATATTTTTTAAAAAATAGTCCTAGCACACTTCCTTAAATTAAAGTCTTTAATTATGTTAATATTGCTATTTTACTACTAATAATAGGGAAAAGTTGTTCTCATCAATATATATGAAGTAATGGTAAAAACAGTTTATTAATTATGGTGTAAACAGCTCGGTTTAACTGCATGTTGCTGCTGAAAGGCAATATCTGTTTCTTCCTTCTTGCATTGCTATTAGAGCTATGGCTGTGACACCACACCAGGTACAGGAAGTTACAGCATCAGGCAACTATCACTGTGTAATAGAATGATTTTCAAAGTCCAGCTGCCCTAGCTAGTTTGCTTTGTAAAGTAAATATTCCATCAGCACAAGAATAAGCGAAGTATTAGTAATGGTTATGTGGCTGGGGCCTGATGTAAGACAAGAAATACTCTTGTATTGATTATGGCCTTCATGAAAGAAGTTCCTTGAGTTCTGTTCTTCAGTTTTTGCTAAAGCAGTCCAGTGATGAATAGAATTTCATGTACTTAACAAAACTATTCATTAATTTCAATCAAAGTCTGTCTTAGCTTGAGGTACTGTTGGCATCATCAAGCAAAAATGAGACATCAATTTCTGTGAAGCTCCCAGTCTTAGGAAGATTAAATACAATTTTACTGGCATTCTGATACTGGTTATTGCTGAAGCAGGCACTTGGTTTTATGAAAATACTGGTCTTATTATAAATTATTTTACATATATATATATATTACACTCCAAATATCCTATATTCTTATTTCCTGTATTGTTAAGAAATGCTTTTAAGGTTATGTAACAGGGGTTGTGAAAAGAAAGAGGAAAGGTTTGTTAGTTGTCACAGCTTATTTAAAAGCAAACAGAACCATTTGTGATTGGTAGTTCTGATGTTGATCTCTGAAGATCTTCTAGATCAGATCATGTTGAACCTGTATGGAACATGGTGGGGGGGAGACCATTCTCTGGGAATTACTTTCAAGTGTAGTAGTTTTTGTTAACAGTAAAGCATTTGTCTCACAAAATTACTGAATATTCGTTGATGTTGTTTTTTCTGTCTAGTCTCGAGATGGCAGAATTGTTTATGGAATGTGAAGAAGAGGAGCTAGAACCATGGCAGAAGAGAGTGAAAGAAGTGGAGGAGGATGATGATGATGATGAGCCAATCTTTGTTGGAGAAATCTCAAGCTCAAAGCCACCTAGTACATGTAAGATAACATTTTTCGTAATTTAAGAGGTATTTTAAGGTGTAAAACTTCCAGCTTATATTGGAAATCCAGATTTTTAAAATTAGTGAGATTTAAGAAATTCTACATCTTAAAGCTGTTCTTTAGCTTGCTGTCTTACACTGAAAACTGGATTTTTTAGGGAATTCTGTCCTAACATCCAGGTAATGCACAGCTGCCTCTACTTGTAACCTTAAATCTCTCATGTCAAAACAAGGACTTTGAAGGTTTTAGTATTGACAATATAGTTTAAAGTCCAGTACAGACAATGCTGAAACCATGCAATAGCTCTTAATATAGTCAATATTGAAGTAGATACTTGGAAGTGTCTCTGCTAAAGTAACATGCATGAATTTAAGTCTTCATGTGGCAGTCCCTCTTCCACCCCCTGCACCCCTCCCCTCATTTCATGTGTGGACATCATTCTGATAAAACGGTGGTAACTGTCCGAGTGTGTATAATAAAGGCACAACCAGGAAAATCGTTTAATGTGAAAACAGTACAAGCCTGTCTGCTAAGTAAGAGATTTCTATTAATAAATTCATTACCCCCTATGAAATTTGAGTTTTTTCATCGAGTTCTGTAGTTCTCTCCGACTGCAGGTAGTGCAGGGAATGAGGTTAGGTGGTTGTGATGACAGCAGATGTATCAGAATTCCGTGTTTTTCCTGTGATTGGGCTTTGGCAGGTAAGTGAAGGAGAACATAATTTTTATTATTAAAATTAATTTCAGTAATTAAAGTTTTGGATCTCTGTGTTTGGCCATCTTGTAGTCAAATGTTAGGAGGTTTTACCTAAGCATTCCCTAGTTGTCAAATACAGAAGACAGCCTGGTAAGGAGGTTTACAGCTGCATGGTTTTGTCTCGTCTCTGCTATGCTTGTATCTGAGATTTTAATAGTCATTTTCTGAATGTTTGTTGTTTGCAGTAAAGAATTTCAAGGCAAAATGTTAAATTGGGCTCTTTGCCACACTCCGCTGCATGGACTTTGGAGCTATTATTAGCTGTTCAGTCATTTTCATTTCTAGTATGTTCATCTTGCATCTGAGCTATGTTTTACTTTGTTACTCACTGGGATAGTAAGTCTACTTTAATATTTCTTGCACTAGCTTAAAAATGTGGAAATAACGTCTTAAGTGTTCAAGAAGCATTGAAGTTGATGTTAAAGCTCTCACCTAAAAATAGTTCTCAATGGTTAATGTTTTTGAATACTTGAAAAATAGTCTAGATCCTCTTGAACCTTTGGAAGAATGTTTGAAATTTGGTTTAAGAAGTTTTCTGCAGTTACTAACTTCTAAAAGGATTAAAAAAATACCCTAACTGTTTTTTAGGAGGCCTAAAGACCTCTGGATTACTGTTGGTCATTAGCAGTAGATCATGAAAGTGAACTATTCAAGTGCTAAACATCAGAGCAATAGATATACAAAGGTTCACTGCAGTCAGTATAAAGGTTATTTCCTGGTCAAAAGGATAGAAATATGTGTTTGAAGTGAAAACTGTTTTTTATATAATTCAGCAGCTTCAAGAACTTTGGTAAAAGATACAGACTTACAATGTATGCATCTAATTCTGCTGCCCATACTCAGTCCTGACACACATAAAAGCACTTATGTATATAACTTGTTACTTTCTCTTTTCCTTCCCTTTCCCCAACTTTTCTCTTTGTAATCTCCTACTTGACTATCAAAAACAGCTATGGAAGAATGACCTCAGTTCTTCTCTGGCTTGTAAGTAGTACGACCTGGCAGTAGTCAGGCTCCAGTCTGCAGAATCGTTGTTTGTGATAGGCAAGCCACAATGAACTCAGCTTTGCTTACTGCTACTATTTAGTTTTTGCTTGAGAAAATTCCTATCTGATCAGATGACAAGTGGAGATGTGCATATTGTTCTTAATTTTTCTGAAAAGTATGTTTTCTGCAATGCATAGCAATCTTTTTAAGCTTCTTCTGACAATGCGATTATCAATTTCTGTAGACTGATGTTGAAAATGGGAAGGAAATAGGTAAGGACCCCAGCCTTGACATGCTGGCCCAGTGTTACATATGGCAAAGTGTCTCTTCTGCCGTACTGGAGGATTAGTTAGAGTGGGATGAAAAGCAATTCACAATTTGATTGCTTTACTGTTTCCTCCAACTGCTTATTTCTCCTACAGTTACTGCTTATTTTTTCTTGCTTACTTTTTCATACACATAAACTTGTAATTTATTGCTACTTTAAAATGTTGTTCTCCATGTTACCTTGTTACTGTTCAGTACTGTTTTACCCAAACTGGAAAAATAATACTTTGAAGGGGGAGGGGAAACGGCATGTCAAGTCTATGAAGAATCAGTTGTCATGTGAATCTAGTTTATTTCAAATCACTGTTTTTCTGAAATGTTTTAATAAATAGTAAACTCTACCTTTATATTTTAGGATTTGAATTGTCTGTGTATCAGACTGCCTGGAGCTGAATATCTTTTGTGAACCATAACTTTTAAGTTTTAGGGTAGCTGTTCTTTGTTTGCTTGTCTGTTTTTGATTTGTTCTTTTGTTGTCTTGTGTTTTTTATGGGGGGGTAGACAAAGGTTTTTGTTTTGGCTCTGGAATTAAAATGTGGGGTATAGATTTGTTAATAAATGTGAAAATGTACATATTCGGGTAAATCCTGAGTTAAGTTAATCCTTGCTCATAGATTTGAAGTAAAAATAGTATTATTGCAGAAGTAAATTTCTCCTATCTTAAAAAATGCAAACCTGTTTGAATCTGTCGCTTGCAGCTGCTTTTTCATTAGTATGATCTAAATGCAGGTGACAGGTTGAGAGCTGTGATCTGAGCTCTGCTGCTGTTAGATTTATTTATCAACCTGGGGACTGCATACTCATGAGCTGTTGTCTGTGGAAGCAGCCTTGAGGTTATTAAGCACAATTTCCAGAAGTTTTAATACCTCGTTTGAGATCCTGATGTAATTTGACCCCGGTTTGAGAAGGTATTTTCAATCTTACTGATTTGGAATATTTATCTAATTTCATATGCATATTTTCACATGTCAGAGCAAGAAACTTGACAGTAGCATTAAATGCATTGAGAATCCGGTGGTAGAAGAATATTTTAATTTGATCAATATTGCTGTAATATTCTGGCAAATACATTGTAATCATAGAAAAAGATGTAGACGGTTGGGGAATATTGCTGATACTGGTTAGGGAGTAAGCATTAGATCTAAGAAACTCCATTTTTTCCGACAAGTTAGAACCCTTGCCATAGACTGCTGCATGGGATATGTAAGAAAATCAATCTGATTGTAATACACTTCCAATATGGCTCCTGTAATTGCTGCTCTCTTCATTTCCTTTGGCACTGGGAACTTGAGATTGGAAATAGTTTAGTAACTGGTTTAAAGAAAACAATTCCTTTTCTGTGGAGCAGTTGTAGAGTTGGGGAACTTCTTTTCTATGTATGCAACAAGCAGAAATGAATAAATACATTTCTTAAAATCAGCAGAGCTAAATCTTTGTGAAGTGTTCTTATTTTGTTTACACTCTTACTTGTGTCTTAATCTCCAAGAAAATAAAACCTGAGATTCTTAGGTGAGCTAGCCAACCTAAGAAAAGCAGAGTAGAAGAGCATGTCTTAACTCATACAAATGACGTGTGTTGTAAGGTTATTTTAGAAATAATATTCTAATTCATAAGTCAGATCCTGATTGGCTTAATTAATGGACATGAATGCTGCTTTTAATTTGCAAAGAGTTTAAGCTATTAATTTAACTGCAATTAAGATAAATGTAACTTTTGACAGATATATTGAACAGAGTCAACTTCAGCTCATCACGAAGGGGGATACAGAATGGTGCACCCAGTAGAGGTACTATATTGTCCTAATATGGTAATTAAAAAACAAACACACTCAAAACCACAAAACTTATGAAATGTCTGACCACAAAATTATATAAAGATAACTTTGGAATCCTTTGCAACAGGTACTGTTACTACATTCAAGCCTGACAGTCACCATTATCCGACATCTGCCTCCAGCCCCAGTGCCATGCCTGTTTCATCAGTCTTTCAGTCTGTATCCAGACCTACAACTAGCTCTGTAGCAGTTCAGCCATTGTCTAGACCAGTGAATGTTTCAGGAACTTCACAGACACTGCAGAGACCAGTTGCTGGATGTTTATCAACACAGCAGATGCCCCGGCCAAGTTCTGGAATATCACAGCCTGTTAGCAGACCTGTAACCATTCCAGTGACGACACAGCCAGTATCAAGAAATATCACAGTTCCTGTAGTGGCTCAACCTGTGTCCAGGCCAGTGACTACTGTAACAACACAGCCTGTAATACTCAATCAGGTAAATTTTTATTCCCTTAAACTATAAAATACTCAGTTTGCTTTTGAATAAATTAATGAGGAACATACTGACTCACTTAGTAGAGTGATTTGAAGACCTGCACTAGATTATTGACTCCCATTATGTAAATTGTAAAGATTCTAGGACCATAACCTTGCTCTGCTTAATTAACATATATATTGAAAATACTGATTTACAAACTCTTACTATGTTTAAAATGTGTTGCAGGGCTCAGGGATGGTAGCTTTACCTGATAACATTCATTAAATGAAAAATCTTAAGCATAGATTGATGTGGTTTAGGTAATTTTCTTTAGCTTATATGGAGAAATGATGGAAAATCCCATTCTCCAAACTTTACAGAGATGCATTCTTTGCTTAGAGACAGATCCTTCATATTGATGAATTAATTTCATTTTGCAGTGACTTGCATGTGGTGTTTAGCTTTTCCCACATGGTTTTTACAATGCGTCTCTTGGGGTATGGCTGCTTGAGAGAATGCTGTTGTGGTAGCTTCTTGGTTCACGTGGCAGCTGTAGTGAAACTGTGGTATGAGAATGGGAGTGCAAGCAGCCATAAGCTGTAGGGTGAGTAGCTGAAATGCTCTTACAAGATACTTGCTTTTTCTTAAGAGCCTAAGGGAATTAGGTACACAAGTCATGTATTGTAGATCTTCAGGGAGAGCCAGGGAACCTCAGGACTCACTCAGAACTTCAGGGAGTCAAGTTAGATGCTGGCTTTTTTGCCTTACCAGTTGGATGCTTGTGCGAGAGAAAGAATGGAGATTGACGTTTTATGTTTGTATGAGGTAAACTATGGTGTGATGTTCAAGCTGAGACTGTTTAGGCAATGTGACTACTGTATTAGCTGCTACTGTCAGGCTAAAATGAAGTGGGCACCATCTCCACAATCCATACAGATTCACAGACCTGCAGTTGTCCTAGCTGTCAGTCTTCAGGTATAAATGAAAATCTTCATACATTCTGCTTTTACTGAACAAGGGAATTAGTATGAATAAGGCTGTTAGAACGTGAGAATTAGGTATTCTTCTTATGATTTGTGGCTAAATCATTGGTGGTGCTGGATTTTCAGAAAAACTGTACAATAGAATTGTTGCCTGGCAGATTTGTTAGGAAGGAACTTGTACTTTCCAATTTTGAGTCTTCAGGAGTTGATTGACAATTTGTAAAGAGAAATTTTTGGGCATGTCTAGTGAAACATGTTAATTAAGTTAGTATGTCATGGCATGTATGAAGGCCTAAAACAGTGATATAATTAAAAGGCCAGATGTCAATAGGACATACAGATTGGCTCTGAAGTCCTTTTAAATTTGTCTTTATAAAGCAGCCTGAGTTAATACAGAAAAGTCTGCTATTTCACCTAATGTATACGCATATTCCAAGTCTGTGAGTTTTATCAAGGTTTACTCATGATGTAGTATGCTTTATTAAATCCTTCAAAAGGATGTTAGGATGTTTTGCAGAATCTCTGTTGCATGAGACAGCTTCCTCCCATACTTCTCTCACACATAAATTCCGTGTTTCTGTTCTAATAGATAAAGCTGCTAGTGGCCTCTAAAATGTTTTTATTAGGAAACCTTTGAGTAAGCAGACCTAGGAAAGCTGAGCTGCAAAACGTATATGTAAGCGGGATGTAACTCGCATGATGGTAATTTCTTTTGAAGGTTAAAGATGGTATACACACAGCACTTATTTTTGTTGAAAGTTCTTTCTCGTTTATCAAGTTTGCTTGCAATAGGAATGTCAGAGTTGACTTAGACATTTTTTTTTAATTTGCCAAAACCTGCAGGTTGTTCTTGTTACTGGTAGAGATACACCTACGTAAAGCAGTTGCAGCTAGAAATGCGGCTTTCAATGTGCATGATGTAGGAACGGATCTCTAACCATGTGTTAGTCTGTTCTGTCTTTATTCCAAGTTAGATCAATGTGCTTTACAAAGCAGAGCATCCTTTTGTGGGATGCCCAGTGCATATATATTCTGTGGTCTCTTAAAACTTAGGCAGTTGAGACTATCTCATATTGTATGTTTTCTTTTCAGTGTTGACATTTTGATCATGGCTTTCATGAGCTCTTTAATTTTTTAAATTTTTCTTAAGCGTGTTCTTAAGATGTTATTCTTGAGTACTGTTAGGAAGACTGTTCTGGTGGTGGTTTTCTTCCTTGCTCTGAACATACTGAAGGTGACTCTTCCATCTCTTCAACTTAACTCTTCCAGATTCAGATTTGTATTTCCAGTTTCAGCCTTATCTGGGATAGTTTGCTTCCTTATCCTTGTATTGTTCTGCCACTTGATAAACCATACTTTGGGAGAGGGGGAGGGAGGAAGGCTTGATTGTTGTGCTTTTATTTTTAATGAGGTACTGTAGTTCAGGTTCTTGGGCAATGTTCTGTGGTTTTTAATATCACTCCTGACACGTCCTTCACTCTTCTTAGTGTCATATGTATGCTACTTTTCTTTTGGTTCATGTCCTTGGCTAGAATTCAAGAGCTCCTTAAGCTTTGGAGATATTTTTCCCCTTTATCTAGTCTTATTTCTCTTGGGACCACTGCTTTATATTAATGTTTTTCTACCTTGGGCTTTATATGACACTTTCATCCACACGTTTTCTGTTTCTTCCCAACTTGATTCTTCCTTTCTGTGTTCTTGTTACTGCACTATTTTAAATCAGTTCCAAAAATTCTGAATTGAATTTGGCTTTGGTGTGGTACTGTCTACACCAGTCCTAATTAATTCAGAGCTACTGCTGTTGTATATGATATCATAAGGTTATCTTCTTCTTTAAGACTCATTCATTCTCAGCGATGAAGACTTTCTATGACTCAGCATTCAGAATGCCTACCAGTAAGCCCTAGCCACTTCTATCCATCTTTCCCGTAATGGCTAGGCACATTCCTCAGTCTGACTGTGATTCAGGTTTCAGTTCTTCCTAGTTAAATTTTGAAAGAGCAAAGGTCCAATACCATGCATCATTCCAGTTCTATGTGGATTTGGTTACAGTTTGGCGTGTCAGTGTCTACAGTTAGGAAACCCAGCATGCACATTGAGTCTAAAATTGTTACTAGTCTTCTGAAAAACAGAGTGACAATGTTTTGTTTTTTTCTTTACTTGAGCCCTTGGAACTTAATTTATAAGGCTGGATTTAGACTTCCTACATGTGAGAGCATCTGTACGTGTTAGTTTGATTTTTTTAATTGACACGGTAAAGCTGCTTTATTTAATTATTTAAAATGTTTTTGCTTTCTAAAGCACGATAATATTTTTTATTTTTTATGGTATGTAAAAGAACAAAACCAAATTATATGAAAAGAATAATTTTATACAGACAGGGACATTTAGAAAAAAATGAGACTGAATTTCCAGGGTTTTACTTTCTTGCTCACCAGACGTGTTTAGTATATACCAGGGAGGTGTACGCATGCCATTGAAATACCTAGTTTATTGAAGAAAGCTGAAATTATATCAGCACTTAAAAGCAAACTGGAAAGTAGTAAGAGTGGCAGATTTTGTGTATATGTATTATATTGGTCATATTTAAAATGGTAGTGTGCAAAGTCCTCCACCCAAGGAGCCTCCAACAGGCTTACCACCTGAGCATTAGTTGCTTTAGAACTGGGGTTTGCAGGTTAAGGGCTTCACTTGTAATTTCACAGGCTAGTCTGAAGCCATCGTGGATACAGTAAAACCTACTCTGTTACGACTCCTGCTCATAGTTTTTACTTGTAACAAATACAGCAAAGAAGTTTAGTAGTTAATGTTTTTAGCATTATTATGATTTCAACAGTTATACCTTTGCTTAACTTAGCTTGAATTGGATTGCTTGGGAAGAACGGCTCTTCGTTATCAGTAGGGCCCCGCAGAGTCTTCATTTCAGAGCTCTACAACAAAAACGGAGTGGGAAGAAAAAGCTCTCACTTTGTTCCAATCTTTTCTGGTACTTAAGAGTCCTAAATAAATTATAATACCTGTATGTGTATTTGCGCATTGCCTTTAGACTTGTTTCCATCAAGTTTAGTCAAAATGGTGGTAGTTAAAAAGGTAGCAGCTTCTACCGAGATATTTTTACAGTTGTGCCGACTTAGTGGAGTGAGAAGCATATTAAGAGACTTACCTTTACAGACTTACCTTTACAGCAAAAAGTATTGTGGCCTTTGTCTCATGGATACATTGATGACAAAGTGTGTGTATGAGTGTTAGGTGATTATGTTTTAAGAAAGTGGGGCTAATTCTGTCTAGTCTTTTGTTTCACAGTGCAGCTTGACAAAGTTAATGCAACTAATTGCATTATTTCAGAGTAGAAAGATCAAGTGCCAACATTTTGCCATTTATACCTCATTTCGGAGATTTAATGCAATTCTATCATAAGGTTTTTCTTAACTCATGATTGCTATTGCTGAAAATATTTCATGTTCCAAATTGTTTTAGTTAGTATGAACAGCCTAATGAGATGTGAGCAATACTAACGATCTTGGGAAGTGTATTTTTCACCTACCACAGCTTCTAAATTTGGATATTAATAAGAACTAAATTTGACATTTCCTTCGCTCTAAACGTTACCTGTTGGGTGATCAATGTTTAGGTATAAGTTTTCTGTGTTGTGTCTGAGAAGTGCAGACTCTGTTTCATTTTTTAGGTTATGGTAGTACTAAAGGGCAAACCTTTTAAGTTGAAGGGTAGAAGGATACCTGTATTTGGAGATGCTCAAAAGCATCAAGGTGTTGAGAAACACGAACCACCTTTTAGGTTAGTAGTGCTTTGAAAAGGGAGTTAAACTGTATTATTTCAAGCAATCCCTTATAAATTAGCCTACATAAAAGAAAAAAAAAATATATCACTTAGTGATACCATAAGTTTGAGTGCCATTCACAGTCAACATGTTGTAGATACTTCCTTACTTTCATTAAAGCTTGATCACTTCATAGAATTCGACTGGTGTAATCTCATCTTCAAGAGGCTTCTGCTCACAGCAAGTTTGTGCTACTTTAAGTTCTGTTTTCTGTTCTTTCAAAATGCAGGTAGTAGCTGTTACACAAGAGTAACAGGCAAATGTCTAAGCTTGTATTGAAGGAAGAAAGCTCTACAGTTTTCAGAACAATTCAAGTATGATTTGAAACATCATCAGAGTTTTGAACAAAAGTAATTACAATTAGTAATTCACATAGTTCAAGTAATATTTCATAAAATGGGCTTTCTTGGGTCATATGGTTGGTTTTTTTGTTGTTTTTTTTTTTTGGATATAAAGCTATGACTAAATTAACAACCACTGATAAGAGTTGCAAACTTCTTAAAATGTCAAAAGAAACTATTTGGGGGAGATTGTAATGAACTTGATTTAGAGATGAGTACTTATGAGTACTTGTAAGCAGTCGTATGTTTTTAAGATAAACCCTTTGAAGCCTGCAAGTAAAAAGAATGTTAAACCTCAAATTTCTTTTCCCTCTTGAAAATATCTTATTAGGATTATATTATGGATTCTCCACCAGCTGCACCAGATAATACATCTGGTATACTGTTTGGTGTGAGAGAGAACTCGGGAGTTCCACAGTACCAGACTGGGCCATCAGTGAATGTAACAGGTGGGTATAACTGTAGTAGTTGATAAGAGAAAGAAACAGCGTGATGTCATTTAACTGTAGTGCAGACCTTTGGGTTATAATTTTAAATAGGATTTTTAGAATATAGTATAGCTACTTTTTTTTTCTTCCCCCTGTACATAACACTATATAATGTTTAATGAATTAAACTTCAGAGCCTTGTGTTGTCAGACTTTGCTTTTCATTGCATTAGACTGACTGTAATATCAACTGATGTCTTGTAATGGTCATTTAGATGGAAAAAAATATTGCCAGATACACTACAATTTTTTTGACAGTTAAAGGCTCATTTTCTGTGTATCCAGCACTCTTCGACAAGCATGAATAGAAACGGCTGTTAGCAAGAGAGGGGCTGTGGAACAGTGCCAGAAGAACTTCCTGAGTCTGCTGAGTGGATTCCCAATGATGATGGTCTTGGTTTCCTGACTGCTATATATAGCAGTTGGAGTAAATGGGATCAAAAGGATCCTGTGCAAAAAGGAGGGGAAGGAAAAGAGTCCAATTTGACAACTAAATTTTTTTTTTTCATCTAGCTAAACCGTATTTCAACAGGAACTATTTAACCTACCTAAACACAAACAAATAAACAACCCCCTTTTTTCATAGCAGGTGGAATAGATTTGAAGCATGCAGTGTATTCAATCTTAAACAGGCTGTAACTTGAAACTTTCCCTTTTTTTGTGAAGGATTGCACTTCTCTAATAACTGAACAGAATCCTAGGATTCAGTCTGTAAGTTATAGATGACAAACACTTCTGATTCTTCCATAAGGTAACAGGCTATCTATAATGAATGGCTTAACAGGTCATACTAAAAGTAACATAAACCAGAATGACTGGTAGCTTCTTCTGTTGCTTGGTATGATGATTTTGCATCTCTAGCTAAGGCATTCACTGCAGCTACTGATCAATGAAGGTAGTGTATTTCTTTGCATGTGTCTATTCTGTGATCTGATTCTTGTCTTAGTGGAATAAATAGCTTTTTGTAAAGCAAATGAGGCTTCTATTTATTGCAAATGGTTCAGTATTCAACCCTAGTTCTCCGAAGCCACAGGTATTAAGGTTTAATTGTATTTTTCTAATTTATGAAACCTGCTTGCATATTTAACAATTACTTATATTAGGCTCTTATCAGGAAAAATGAAGTACTTAAAGGCATCAAGGACTGTAATTGAAAGTAATATACCATACTTAGTCTGTACATTTCAGTAAGATAGATATATGACAGAGAAAATAGATGAAAAGGTTTATAATTCCTGGTTCTAAGTTTTTATTCCTGTATGACACAGGAGGCTAATGCAATATTTAACTTAATTTCCCAGGAAGTATCTGTGTGTTTTGTGGTTTGGCTGGCATGATAAGGTCACATAAGGCTCTTACATTTGGGGTGGTTGTATATGCCGATGCCTATTTGCCTGTGTTGGTGTTGTGCTTCCTCTAATTCATGGGCAGCACTGCTGGCACAAAACATTCTGGAATATGGTATTTCAAAGTGCAGTCTTACTGGGAACCAGCCTGTGGTACTCTGCAGGATAGTTTAACTTCTGCATGTGGAGTCACTGAAGAATACACAGTTTTTAGCTCAGCATAGCATAGATGTTTGTTTTTGAGGTCTGTGAACCAGGCAAATGAGGAACTGCTAACAGATGCTAACCAACCTTTTTGCTAGGCTGCTAAACGGTGGTGGGAAGTTAAACTGTACTGATAGCTCTTACCTGGATCTTGGATGGGCACTGGGGATATATGTGTAACTACGCACTTGAAGGAACCAGAAAATGCCATAACCAATAGAAAAACTATTCTGTGGTATTCAAGAGCTGTCTGAAGTTTATGCATACGTTCGTATCACTAGGTTAATGGAAGTGTTGGGGAGGGACAGGTCTGAGAAGGCTTTCATGTCCCTATTCTGTTAATTTGGTGTGATTTACCAGATTACATATACCACCTCTATTCAAGGTTACCATTTTTAATATCTTTTACCATATTGTGGCTTCTTTTTGCAGTAATTCTCAATATTGTGTACAATGATGCTGTGTGTATGTTAATAGTCAACTGTTTCATAATAACTACAAAATATTTACAGAAGTATTTACTAGTAGCGTGAAGTGAAGGTTATAGACTTCATAAGCAAAGTGCAAAACCAAACAGCAACTGTGTGCTCTGAGCTCAAGTACCTAGAGTCCCTGACAATTTCAGCTTGTGGTGTGTTGGGTGGAGGATTGGACAAACTAGTCTGGAGCATCAGTGATCTGAGGAAATTTGGTGTCAATACACCAGACTAGAGAGGCACGTTGAAAAGGCAAATCAGTCAGAACAGAGACTGGCTTGCATAGGCTAGATATTAAATAATATATAAAATAGTTTTGTTTATTTTTCAAAATATGCCTTAAAATATTTCTAATGAACGAACAGTGGAATTCAAATGCAAACGTATGTATGTTTTCCTAGCATAATCACTTTTCTGAAAGAGGAAATATATTAGATCAGAGGTGTAAAAACAAAGGTAAGAATCCTTACCTGTACGAATATACAAAATGATCTTCAAATTTTTTGTCACAGATACGTCAAGCTTATTAAATTTAAAGTATTACCAATTTTGTTAACCTGTAAAGATTGTTTTTTTTTATATATCAGGTTTTCCTTAGTAAAATTAAGTATTTTACTGGAGATTCTTATAAAATCAGACCTTCTGTCTTAACCCAGTGCCTTCTTACACAACGACAGATATTTAATTATATTTTTTTAAGCTGTGTCTGCTGTGGGTTGATGGCCTGATGCTCAAATGGCCTCAGTGATGCAGAAGAATGCAAAAGTTATACCAGTTGTATAAAAACTTTTTTGTGATCAAGGATAAGTAAATGTAAAACAAACATAATCTAGGAAGTAGTATCATCTAGCAGATGACCTGCTTATTTTGTGAATGTGTTGTCTTTGGCAAACAATGCACAGGTTGAGATATTTGAGTTTAGTATGTTCATTTATGTCAGGAAGAAGCGGGTTATTACAGAAGGGTATGCTCAGAACGAGAATACTAGGATCATTAAATACATATATAACAAGTGAATTACGTTTTCCTATATATGAGGCATAGTGTGGTAAATCTCCAAATGCTCAAATGCCAGCATTCCCTGCTGAGATTCTTTGGATTGAACAGGGAGACTGTTTGCTAGCTATAGATAGCTAACACAGAGTAAACACAACTTGGAGGTGAACCAGTGGCTTGGTTTTTATTTTTTCATAGTAGTTTGAATAATTTTATGGAACACAAGTTATCTCTGATCATTGGAAAGGCTTTTAAAGATAGTAGTTCATTTTTTATTACACCCAAAGAAGTCATTGGAGCAGTTAGACAGTTGGGAGGGGAATGTACAAGAATGTCCTTACTTGATATTGATACTGATATTGTATCTGGGAGTTATTTTCTGCAAGTCTTGTCCTCCTCATAGTTCATCATAGTGTAAAAGCTGTGTGCAGTCTGTGCTGTCCCTTCAGAATTACTGAAGGCCTGTGCTTTCACCTCAGAATTACTGCTGTGTAGCTGTGCTTCTGGTCTATTTGAAGATTGATCTCTGTAACAAGATTGCATCAGTTGGATGATTCTCCAATCCAAGGGTAATCTTACAGTAACAGAGGTGTTGGTTTCAGGACAAGGGAGAGCCAAATATTGAAGGGCCAGTTTATTAGGCACTGAAACTCTGAATTTCAGAGTTGTTTATAGTGTTTTATTTATTTATTTTTAGAAGTACTGCAAACAATTAGTGAATCAGCATCTTTATCAGAATAGAGAAAAATAGGCATGCTCTGATTGCTCATTAGAAATTACAACACTGTTTTCATTTTGGGTAGTGTTTTGCATACAAACTGAAGTCTCAAAATGTTTTACAGAGTTAAGAATCTGTTTGAGATGAGTGTGGGTCAAGATGTGAAAAGCAGGCCAAAGAAATTCAGTTGGTCACAGTATGATTTACTTGGTTTTAGAGATGGGGCTGTGTATCTTTCACCTTTACCCTTTTCTTCTCCACCGCCTGAGAAAATTCTGAGTTGGATATAGTTTTCTTAACTTCTGCATGGATTATGATGTTAGGGAAATCTTAACTGCTGTATTTGGACTTGTCCATCCTTTAAAGTATAGGCATCAGTAATGTGTTTGTAATATACTATGGAAAAAAACTGAGGTTTTTTAATTTAAACCACTAGGTCTGAATGAGAGTGTTTTTGTATCTAAGCGTCCTGCTACTTCTGAAGGCAACAGTGTAACTCCAAAAAAAGCCAAGCCTAATGAGGTTGGTGCTGGAAGCAATTCAGATGTTTCACCTACAGTTAACTCTCCAACAGTAACACCATCACAAAATGTATCTTCAAAAGGTAGGGTAGATCAAATGGTCTAGCTGTCAATCCATGCATCTGGTTCATGGAAAAAGCTAGCACTCTTGCAATGTTTAAGTTGATCATTATTCTTAATGCTATTAAGGCAATGTAATTAAGTAATTGTTCTGCCTTAAAATAAATAAAAAAGACAAACCTTTCAGTGCAAGAATTTATATACCTTTACAAATTAATTCACCCTAAGTTATTGCATATTCAAACTTTTGGCCTTCCTTGTTCAGATATTTGACTTTGGTGAGGTGGAGACTAGTTGAGTTGTTCAGTAGCTGTGAAAACAGACATTCAAAATAAATGCCCCTGAACTCATCGTAATTTTTAGCTCAAACAACTTAATGGGGTTGAAACTTAACCAACTAAAAAATCAAGTTTGAAAGAATTTTGTGACTGCTGAATTTATCAAGTAATTCTGATTAGTTAAAAGTTTGAAAACAATTAATTTTAGGAATGCAGGATGAGGGACTTGGACTATGGAATCTCCATCCTTGGAGTTATTAAGAAATCAACTGGACGGCTCTGAGCATGCTTATGGGGTTGCATGTGCTTTGAGTGGGAGGCTGGAAAAAAACAGCTCTACACATCCCTCCTCAATTCTGTGATGCCGGTATTTGGAATAACTATTGCAAAGTGGTTTTTGCAGTTCTGACCTTTCTTTTGATACGGTTTAAAATAGTAGTAGGAAAGGAGCAGGGGAATATAAGTTTCAGGTTGCTCTTTGAATGAACTTCCCCTCCCTGCAAGTAGAAAGGTAGTCTGGCTGTTTCAGCATATTAATAATTAGGCACGTTTCCTCCTGAGCCAAAAGGTGCTTTCCAGCTGATTATAATAGACCAGAACTTATTACTGGCTTTGAGATATTTCCAGCCACATACTCTTTCCTATAATATTAAAATGAGAAGCTACCCACGTTGTGATTAAATTGTTTAGAATCATTTTATTTTATTTTTTCATGTCTTGTTTGCAGCTGTTCTGCTATCATTCTCTTCCTTAGCAACCAGCAGGAAGTAGCTATAACACGGAATATTGCTGGGAAAAAAAATTCCTCCACCCTGTGTTGGGTAAAACAGATACCGTGCTGCAAAACAGATACTGTGCTGCAGCTTACAGCGTACAAAAGATAACCAGAGGATATTATTAAATTCAGTAACAAAGGAATAGATGATCATAGTTACTGAGAACCCAATTTTTTGAGTTTGTCTCTAGGCAGTTCCATGATCCCACACAAATTTCAAATGTCACAAAATCCAGCACTGAGGCACCACAAAACATTAGATTTTGCTGCAGAACATTCCAAAATTAATTTGCCCTCAGCAAACTTGTCAAAATGTTTTACAAACTTTAATATTGAAGACTTGCAGCACTGTTTTGTGGTAATTCTCTTGCATGGTCATCCACGCATGTGAAGGACTTTCTGCTTAATTATGATTCTTAGCAGTAATGTTATCCTCATGGAAAAATACTGCTTGACCTCTGTCTACCTTGTGGATTATGCAAGATCATTTTAATGACAAAATGTATTAGGCTGTTGCATGGTCATTTCTTAACCCATACTTTTCCTTGTTATAAGGAGGATGGATGTATTTGTGTGTATATTTTTTATTACATTTTTTCATAGCCCTGGCACAGTACATTTGACCCTGAAGTTGATATATTAACACTTTTCCTGTGTTTAATCTGTTCTAAACTGCTTATTCTGCATGGAGTCCTCCAGATCTGTGAATGACTTGTAAATGCAAGAGAACTTGACCTGGAAAAGTAGCTCTCACTGTCTTTTGGCAGTTAGGAGAAAACTGGAAGCTTGGCTTTATTCACTGAAGTTTAAGATAACACAAAGGTTTTTGTTTTCAATTTGCTTGAAAAGTATTAATTTATACTGATAAGAGAATACTTGTTCCTTCCATTCTTGGGAGTAATTATTTAGATGATTTATTCTCCAGGTTTTCCAAAGACACCTTTGCTCATCAGGAATGATGCATTTGAATAGGCTTAGGGTTACAACTACTGCCAGAGAACTATAGTCTTAGTGTTGAGAATGAGATGGTGAAATTCCTTTCAAAAACAGATATCTGAACCCTACATGATGGTGATCAGGTCATGGCATAAAAAGTTTTGTACAATTCTTTAAGAATTAAACCTCTTTAAAAAAATCACATAATCTGTTTCGTCTGGGGGCTTAGGGGAACAGAATTAATGTTTTGTCCCTGTTGTGCTCCCATTACCCTCTCCCATTTCTTCCTTGTTGTTTGCTAAGATTTTATATAAGTTTATATCAAACAGAATAAAATGATTTTGGAAATTGAGAACAGTAGTTAAAAGATGGTTGTAAAACCTTGCGTATGTTCACTACAGCCACATCAGTTGTAATAGTTTTTATTTCAAATAGCATGTTTTGCTAGAATAATAAATAATAAATCAGTCACTCTTGATTGTGAATTCTGAATTTTAATATATTTTCCAGGTACTAATGCTACATCAAGCAGTATTAAAAATGGAGGACCTTTTCCACGAGCTTGTCCAAAGTGCAATATTCATTTCAATCTTATGGATCCTTTAAAAAATCATATGAAGGTAAAATATTTTGGGGCTGATAAACTTTATAATAAGTTTATGTGGTCTTCTGTTTGTTTATGAAAAAGAGTGCCATGTTTTGATGTGAAGATAGCCTGGCTTCTGGCTATAATCAGCCAGGGCCCAAATGTCTCGTAGTCACAGAGATAAAGAATGGAGATGGGAAGCTCCAAATGTTGCCGCTTTTGACCATATTTTCCCAATGTAATGAGGCATATGTGCTGCCTGTCTTCTTCAGCTTCAAAATGCAATTAAGAAGCATACA
Source organism: Stictonetta naevosa (assembly GCA_011074415.1). Classification (NCBI taxonomy): domain Eukaryota; kingdom Metazoa; phylum Chordata; class Aves; order Anseriformes; family Anatidae; genus Stictonetta; species Stictonetta naevosa. The sequence continues at coordinate 3,408,996 of CM021706.1, read as the reverse complement.
TAATAATAATAGTAAAAGAAAAAAGTTTTATCTTTATCTAAGCACTGTTTGTAGAAAATTGCTTTTGTACTTACTATATTAGCTGAATTAAAGAACTGTGAATTAAATAAAGTGACTTTACTTTTTTTTTTAATTAAATGTCAATTTACAATATTTGGGGATAAGTATACTGACTTACATTTCTACGCTAGAAGATGAACTCCTTACCAGTAGGCTTATAGAAAGTAATCATTCATAATAAGAACTGTTATCCAGCAGGAGAGAGATCTGTTCAGAAACGTTCTGATTTTGTTCACTGTTGGAAACTTCATAGCATTTTCTATATGAAGTAGTTCATACTTCTTAAGTATTAAGTTTATTATTACAGCTACTGGGTTAAGTATTCATTAAGTATTCATTATCTACACTTTTAGGTAGATAAATAATGTGTATTGTGTGATGTAGGATTTCTGAGTTTTTCATGATGCTGGAAAAAAATACGATGTTTTCAATAAATGTCCTCCCCAAAGAAGTAAAAGATAAAACTTTCTATGAGGTGCTCTGTAAACTTACGCTTGTCAGCAAAATAGTTGCATAAAAGCTGTTTTTTTTCTTGTTAGATTTAAATTAAGTAGACATTTTTCTAACGAGTAAGGCACCAGTAGGCAACATTGGTATTCTGATTTGAATCTTAAACTTATTTCCCATGAAGCTATGAGAATAATCCCTCTTCGGTGTTGAAAATGCATTGTGTTTTATCTAAACACTACCAAAAGATCATTTCAGAGTTAAAAAAGCATATGTGAATTTGAATGAAGTTATTGAGTCACAGAATGGAAATGGAGCTTTGCATGTAGCTCTAGTTAGCAGGTGGCTTCAGTTTTTAAAATGTTGTCATTGATGCAGTTTGTTCAGAGCTACTGATACCTTTGTCTCTGTCTGTCTCTTCGTCTCCCCTTTTCTATTCAGTATTGTTGTCCAGATATGATAAATAATTTCTTCCCGGGAGTGGCCAAAACAGAATGTTCAAGTACAACAAGCAAAATCAATGAATCTGAGAAAGGAAAATTGATTATGTTAGTTAACGACTTCTATTATGGCAAACATGAAGGTGATACCCAGCAGGTACAACAGGAGCAGAAGACTCATACAACATTTAAGTGCTTCAGCTGTCTGAAAGTTCTTAAAAATAACATAAGGTATTTGAATTCACTTCCTACACATTTTAATAATTTACAGCCTATAGCAATTAATTTCATACATTCACAATTTGTCACTTTGGCATAGAAAGATTTTTGTCTCCTTGAAAACTGATAGTACTGGGTAATTGAATAGAAATTGAATTAGTTTTTACTGTGCATGTCCATCCATATTTTAAACTTATTCACTGATCAGAGTACGAGTTTTAATGGTGTCTAAAGGAAATGGTTTAGTTTTAATGAGAGCAGCTGTACGACTTTGGGGTTGAAAAGGGCAAGCAAAGTATTGTACAACTTGCCATCCTGATTGATGGTGATATCAGTAGATGTGAATGTTAATTTTCTTTAGGGATTTCCAGTGACTAATAGTTGGTGGTTTACTTATGTAACAACTGTTATTTTGATGGAATAATTTTTCTTCCAAATGCCACAAAAAGCTTCAGTAAGCTGTTTTAATGGGTAGACCAACTCAAGTCATTGTTCATTTGGAAGTTAAGGTCATTGTACTTTTTTACATGCATTCTTCAAGGGAAGCTGAAGTAGCAGAATGTAAAACTGAAGAAAAATGAACTATTCTTTCAAAAGGCACAGCCTGCAGGTTAAAATGAACAGCCTTATGCTAACATTAAACCCGTATTATTAAACAAAACAAGGGTTTCTTGAAATTACAAACATTAAACTTGCTGTAAATCTTTAAGTGTATATCTGAGTAAAAGTGCCAATATTTCATCTTAAGCAGTTAGGAAAATTTGTATGTTGTCAGACGTTCAAGAGAGTTTACTGTCATGACTTAATGGTGTCAATTCCTTTCTTCTGCTAGGTACCTGGATATTTTCAGTTCTTTTTTTTTTTTTTTGGTCTTTTTTAAGCAACTACGTAACTACGTTATATTAGAAATCTGAGCTCAAATAACTATTCTCTTTATCGCAGTAAGTGACTGTATTTAAAAAAAAAAAAATCCAAGGTCACCACTTTGACAAATGCATTCCTTTTGTGAATGTGACCTACATTTAATAGCTCCTTTGGCTGTACTGAAATTAAGCCCATTCAAAATAGAACAGTTTATGAAGTTAACAGTGGTGGGTTACGCAACTAGCATGTCCTTTTGGCAATTCACTGCTCCACAAATAACTGACCTGCCAACAATGTGCTAAGTGCTTAGTCTTCTCAGCCAAGGAGGTCCTCCTGCAGATAGGTGGACATATTAAGAAGGAAAAGACGATGACTTTCAGTACTGATGCACCACCAAGTTTCTGATAACCTGGTTATCAGCTGCACAGTGGCATTCTTTGGTAACTGCCCTTCATAACATATCTTCAGACCTAAATATAGAAAGGCAGGTCTTGGAATGTTGTCAGTTCTGGATGGAGGTAATTTCAGATAAAGCTGTGAAGGTCCTAGATGCAGATGTGGTCTTACTACTTAACAGCTTTCAGCAGAGCTACAGTTCTGCTTGCTTCAGAATGTGGATTTGAGCCTCTGGTGGTGGTGAGGTCTGAATGGTTGGCATGTTTTGTTGCTGTTGCCTTTGACAATTTCTGTGTATTTCAAGACCGGACTTTTGGCTAAACAAACATGAAAAATGCAATAGATTACTTAGTTTTAGAGCATGTTTCAGACATGTTGCATATTCCTTGTAATAGTCAAGATATCTTTTTTAGCTTTGAGACGTGATTTCCAGCATAGTCAGTTTGCTTAATAACTCTGTTGATTTTTGTTTGTTTGTTCTAAATGAACACTTCCTCCTATAACTTCTTGAAATTGAGAAGTGCTTTCCGAGCAGTGTTTCTAACGGTTCATGTGCATTTTGCATGGGATATGTCATGAATAGTGTTAAAATGCAGCTTTTTGCACCTGTTCACTATCATTCAAAGGTTTATGAACCACATGAAGCATCACTTAGAGCTTGAGAAGCAGAGCAGTGAAAGCTGGGAAAGCCACACCACCTGCCAGCACTGTTACCGTCAATTTCCAACCCCATTTCAGCTGCAGTGCCACATTGAAAGTACACACACACCTTATGAGTCGTCTAGTAAGTTGACTTATATCCCATTGAACCTTTTTGTGACCTAGAATTTTTAAATATTTTCTCACTTATGATGGTTAATAACCTCAGAATACAGATATTGTACTTTAAGAGCAATAATCATGAGGTTTAATATAGAAGCTGGGCAGTCATTCAACTTATGTCAGAACAATGTATCTGGAAAAAATATTTCTAAAAGCTGGGGGAAGGGGAGTGGAGACAGGCTCTTTGTTTTTTTTTTTATTGAAAGCCCCTGATTTCAAGAGTTCATGTTGTTTAGGGGCCTTGTACTACGGGCTTCCAGAAGTTGTGCAGAGTGTTTAACCTGAAAAGTAGAAAAATTGTTAGATTCTTTTACCTTTATAGAGTTCACTGTTCACATATATATATATATTGATTTACTTTTGATCCCAGGCTAATTTTCTACTGTATTTTTCTTGCTTTTCACTTTTTCTAGCTATTTGTAAAATCTGTGAATTATCCTTTGAAACTGAGCAAGTTCTTTTGCAACATATGAAGGACAATCATAAGCCAGGTGAAATGCCGTATGTTTGCCAGGTATTTCAGAGTGACTGTTTTGTATTTAGATTACCCCCCCACACACACATAAATACTCACTGTCTCGACTGTCCATAAACTTCTAACGTGAAAGTCAAACTTCTTATTTTAGGTATGCAACTACAGATCCTCAGCTTTTTCTGATGTAGAAACACATTTCAGGACAGTTCATGAAAATACAAAACATTTGCTGTGCCCATTTTGCCTCAAAGTAATAAAAATTGGAGCACCGTATATGCATCATTATATGAGGCATCAGGTAAGCAGATATTTTTCAATCCTTAAGTGAAAAATGCTAAATAAATATATAATGAATCTCTCTCTAAAAAATAAACAACAACAACAACAAATAGAACTGATTTGTATAGTTGTTAGTGGATAAGAATAGTTACTAAAGGATGAAGCTTTATAACTTCTTTTGAGAAGTCTTTAAGTGAATTGTTAGACTTCGTCATGTTCTTATGTGACAGAAGTTCCCTGTTTAAAAATCTCTGAATATTCTGGAAAGAATCTCTCTGCCACGTGGTTTCTTCACCAAGTCATAGTGATATGTTCTGCTTTTCTTGAAGTTAATAGCAAGGCTGTCAGTGATTTAACTAGAGAAAAGATTGTGAAGTACTGTGTTGACTTACTCTAACTATCAACTTCTGATTCATTCTCGTCTCATAATAATACTGCTTTACATTTGTACACAGTTGTCTTCTCTCTGTGCAATATTATTAAGAGGTTATCAGGTTGATTTTTAAAAATCAGATGACCATTCCTTGAGACATTCTAGGGCTATAGTTTTGTTTATCATGACATTCCTGCCTACTATATATATATATATTTTTTTTTGAAGAAAAAAGGGATATACCGTTGCACTAAGTGCAGACTGCAATTTTTGACCTGCAAAGAAAAAATGGATCACAAGACTCAGCATCACCGAACATTTAGAAAACCTAAACAGTTAGAAGGATTACCTCCTGGAACAAAGGTAAGTGTTTATATACGAAAAGTAGAGGGGCAAATTAAGAAAATGCATTAGTAGGGAAAGGGGTGAAATTAGAAAGAGATGCTTTTCTCCTTTCTTGTCCAAAGCAAAGAAATTTTTGCTGCCTCTAAAACTAAAAAATCACTTCCTCTTGCAAGAATTGTTAGGAACAGTTCATGGTTTCCTCCTGGTGATATGTATTGTTCTGTTTCATTCTTCAGAAAGTTATCTGGAGTAAGTAGATTGGCTAATCACGAGGCAACAAGAAACTTCTTTTTTTAAAAAAAAAAATCCAGGAATTGATGGGTTTGTTTGATATTCTTCCTGGCAGGTCTTATTATTCTGACCTTTCTGTTTCTTTTCTGCTGCTACTTGTGGTTGTTTGGTTTTTTGGTTTTGTTTTGTTTTGAGAGCAGGATGTAGACAGTTGCAGGTCTGAAGAGAGAGCGTTGTTCTTTGTCATAGGTAATTATTTCCAGAAAAACAAGCTTTTTAAGCATCCGGTGGACTGTTGAGATTAAGTTTACTCTAGTCAACAGTATTTACTTTTTTCTGAGACAATCTTTACTGAGGGGAATTTCATATGCTATGTGAAATTGTTATTTCTCTCCTAAAATGGCTCAGACTTTGATGTAAACAGAAATGGAAACTTGAAAAGTTTAAATAGAAAAACTTTTAATTTCATACTTCTAGGTTACTATTCGAGCGTCTGTTGGATCTCTTCAATCAGGATCTTCTGTTAGTACGAGTACATCCACATTTCAGCTATCACCTAAAGCTAAAAATACAACCACTAGAAATCATAATAGATCTAATACAAATAAGTCAAAAGCAAAATCAAAACCGTCAGCTACATCAAAGAAGCAAAATGCATGGACCAACAGCAGCAGAAAAAAAAAAAAAGTTACAAATACAGCACTGCATAATCTAAGGTAAAATATTAGCGTTAAAATATATGTAAGTATGCATTGAATATAAGTGGTCATTTCTTTAATTTTTCAGTAACTCACGATACGATACTGCAATACAGAATGTTTGACCACTCCATTTTGCAGAAAGTGCAGACTCATAAACTTTCCATGTGTTGGTATTGTGATTATAATTCTGAATCTTCATCCTTCATAATTTTTTGGTTGGTGGACTTCATGATGAAAGAACAGATGCTCTGACATATATTCTATTCTAAATTTAGAATCTTTCTCTGCACAGAGTCCCAGATGATTCAAATACTGATACACCAGGCAGATTTACATTAAAAGTGGCCTTTGGAGGGGGAATACATCTGTTGGGGTGTTCTTTGCAAGCTTTCTTATGGAGGGAAAACTGTTTTCCTCCTTCAGCTTCTAAAGGGTTTTATTTGAAACCATTATTCAAAAGGTGAAGTCTTGTCTGTCCTAGGAGGTACCTTAATTTGGGGAGCTAAAAAAAGAGTCAAAGTAAATGCAGACTGTGGGGAGGATGCTGTCTTTGTATTTACAGTGTAGTGGTTTTTGCAATCCTTGTTAATAATTTAATGGGTGTTTTATGGACTTGAATATAATTTCATTGCCTAGGATGAATTTGTAGTTGTCTTTGACAAAGATTATGGATGCCTCCATTTCAGTAAGGTGCCAAAACTCACAAAATGTAGCTATTTAAGACATCCAAAAATAGCCAGCAAAACTGGGGAAGAGCAGGACTACATTCTTGATCTATAGATATTTCAAAGCTTGCAGAAGCTTTTGGGTGACAGGAAAACCACGTGCTCTTGTGCTCATTGTGGCAAATGAAGCATTTGTTTGAAATCCTTTTGAAGTATGGAAAGATAATGCTATCAGCTGAAATTGGAGGTTCTCATCTGCAGGATCTTGTTTACAGAAATGCCCAATAACAGATGTTTACATTAACTTGCACTTTTTTATTAAGGTCGTTATGTTAATAATTGAAGAAGAAAACATTTTATTCATCTGTACTAACATATCCCATAATAAATATTTAACTGATACATTTTTTGAGTTCTTCTTTCTTTGTTTCTTAAGAAGACAAAGCAAAAAGTTTGAACTAGTTATGTTCTAAAGTGTTGATGTTAACTATCAACATTTTCATGTTACTGTTAGGTATCGTTTGGGAGCGCACAAATGCATTGAGTGTTACTCAGAAATAAAGGATTTTGCAAACCACTTTCCTACATATGTCCATTGTAGCTTATGCAGATACAATACTAGCTGTAGCAAAGCCTATGTGAATCACATGATGAGGTAAGAACTCTACGCAATTTTTATTGGGTTATCAACTACTTTTAAAATTCATATAAATTGTGTTAAATGTGTGTATTAACTGAATTTTTAATTGTGTCGTAGGACCAACAGGGGCATGTGTACGGTTGGATTTTCACTTTTTATTGAGGGCCTAAATCCAATGTTCTTGTTCATGCAGTGTTCTATTTTTGCTTCAAGAGTTTCTGTGAGATCTTTCATAATTATTTCAGTCAAACTTAACAAATAATGATTAATTGTTGTATGTTCTCTGGGAAGCCAGTCTCCTGTCATTTATCTCCTTGATGCAGTCTTGACTGTTGCCTCCCTACTTTACCTCTTGCAGCTCCTATCACCACCTAAAGAACAAGGGGTGATAAGAAAGAAGGCTGTTACAAGGAGGATGTTTCTGCAGCAGCCTTTGTACTGAGCTGTTTGCTTTTTGTTTCATGTGGGAGTACAGTGTTGGCACATACTTAACCTGCAAGTGAAATAACTTAAGGTTTTCTGAAGATGTGATTTTTATCTCATTTAAATCTATCTCTTCAGGAAGCTTGAGTTCAGTAAAGCTTCTTCAGCATATAGCTTTGCTGTGTAGCTTCAGCTATGGTGCTTCCAGACCTAAAATGTGAACAGAAGTAATATAACTACATGCAAGCAGTACTATGCCAAAAAGCTAAGGCTTGTCCCTCCCAAACTTATTATTTACTAAAGAGCTCAGAAGGAGTAGAGATGCTAGATGTTCTTGAGGTTCTTTGTCTCTTCTGCTCTTGAACACAGCAATGTGGGCTTTTTGTTTGTTTTTGGTTTTACCAGTTTTGAGCTGGAGGTGAGATTCAGAAGCCTGTAAAATTTCATTATTTGTTTAGAGTAATTCAGGTCAGTAGTTGAATATTCTATTTTCATGCCTCGTCATAAACAAATTGCAGTACCATGTACAGTATGTCGGGGATATGTGGAGATGTACTCAAGAAAACTAGTTTAAGTGGTAATGTTTTCTTATATTTAGTTTTCACAGTGCTCGTCCAAGTAAAAGATTTTGGATCTACAAGAAGCATTCAGAAGAGCTACGGTAATTCAGCTTTTTTCAGTTACAGAACATTATGTTTTTAGTTTTTGATAATGAGTTAATTGATTAACTGAGATAAGATCCTCTTGAATTTCTAGACTTAACACAAGTTAGAGCAGAAAAGTGAAAATACTAGCTCTTTTACTAGCAGTATTCTCTCTTGTGACAAAAACTTGTCCAAATTTGTTGACTTCTTTCTCAACGCAAAGCAGTTCTAAAAAAGTATTTCCAACTCGGTTTTCCAATTATTCATAATGTGCAAAGTTTGAAAGGAGAGGGAGGTGGGAGAACCAAGAAACTCAAACTTTACAGATAAATTCTGTCCGAAGTGGTTTTCTTTGTACTACATCGAGTGTGGACATGTCCTAGTCAGTGACTGAAAATTCCAGGTGCTAGTTGCAGTATAAAAAGTAAGAATATTTCTGTGAGTCACCTCATCTAAAGTTGCAAAAGCAATTTTTCTGTATAGTCTGTCAAGTATCTGTAAGTTAAGAAAACCATAAGTATGTTGTGTTTATATGTACTTTTTACTTTGTCTTCTCTAGAGGTGTGACTGTAGTATGTCTTAACTGCGATTTTCTGACTGATGGTTCTGGCTTAGATAGCATGGCCACACATCTGAGTGAAAGCCACACTCATACTTGTCAAGTTATTATAGAGAATGGTGAGTACACGTAACTTTCTATGTAGTATACATAAATATAAATACTTACATGAGGATGTCTTTGTTACAGCAGTCCTTTTTTCAGTTATGTTATCTTTATGTGCTTAGATTTGAAAATGAGTACTTGTGTATTTCTACATATTTTAAAATGTTTTTATTAATTTTTTTCATTTTTATTTTCAGTTTCTGTAGATTTGCCAACTGCTGAGCAAGTATCTGAGTAAGTTTTGTTTTACCACTCAATGCTTCTTTTTTTTTTTCCTATTAATTCAGTGACAGATGGCCACAATTTGCACTTTGAACTTGGGTTTCTTCTGAATTCATTAGAACAGAAAATGTATGAGAGGCCCTTGCTTTACTTAATGCTTAATGCACATCCAGAGTTGTAAGAATGGGGAGATAGTGATTACTAAAGTCATGAAAAATAAACAGTTCTTGCAGTATTAGAACTTCTCAATCCTGACTTCTGAGTCTGGGCCTAGTGGGACCTGTAAATTCAGCTTACTTTTATTGCTAACTATATTAGATGAGTGTTTGTTCTTCACATAATATTGTTATAAATATTTTTAAAAGTTGTGACCTTTATGGAAGTAGGATAAATTATTTAGAAATTATTTTCTAAATGAAGTAATGATTAAATGATAAAAGGTATGCTGTCTCATTATTTTTTAGTGATTTGCAAAGAAAAATTAACGTGGGGATTTTGGCTTTCAATTTTTTAATGATTTAGAAAAGAACCTGCACTATTGTGGAGCTTGTGTTTGTAGGGTTTGGGATTTTTTTAACCTTAGAAGAATCAGACAAGCTAAGTCCTTCCTTGATTATACTGGAACAGTACCTGAGGCTTTACAATATGCCTTGTGAAACTGTTTATGCCTTAATGGAAGGTTCAGAGGTGTGTCAGTTGAAACAAACACGAGTTCTCTCTAAACTCTTTTTAAATGCAGGAATAAAGAAGTTGATTAGACTGCAAAGAAAGAAACTTTAAAAAGGTGAAAGAAAACAGTTTAACCCTGATTTAACAACAAGGTGTCATTGATTCCATATAGCCTATAGCAGGCTATCTCTAAAAGGGAGTAGAGATTCTCATGCATGAGGACTTTTCCAACAAAGAGAATTTCTTATGCCTCTGAGCATAAATCAACCTTCAGTGAGTGTTGCAAATATCCCCAGTAAGTTATATCTGATCTAAGGAAAGATGTCCCTGCCCATGGCAGGGAGGTTGTACCAGATGACTATTTAGGTCCCTTCCAAACCAAACCATTCTATGATTTCATAACTGTACATTAAATATTTTCTTTGTTATTTTCCATAAAGTGGCCAGTAAGAGGAGATACTGGAATACTCTCTCATCTGACCCAAACATAAAAATATTTTCTTCAGTGATGAGTAATAGCAGAGCAAAATCTATGCTGCAAACTTCAAATCTCTAGTAGTAACTGCTTAACATGCGATGTAGTTGAATAAAAATGATGTTCTGATGGAATGAATAATAGACATTATTTTAAAGAGTAGATGTTCTGGGAGGAGTGGACAGGAGAAGGAAGTTAATTTAGGAAACCATTCCAAAAAGCCATTTAAGAAAAAAATGAAACTTCTGATTTGGGAGCACTGAATATTGAAATTGGGCAAAACACTGGGAAGAGTCATTTAGGAGGGTGAGCTATAATCCCCTGATTAATCCGGGGTGGTTTGTGTTCTTAAACAGTTTGGATTTTGGTGAAACTCAAACAAAGGAAAAATAAGAAGTGTTGAGCTGTGATACAACCTTAGTTTTTTCTACTTGGAGCTGTCAACAGGTATTTGGAATTAATATATGCTGGACTACGTGTAAGGAAAGATTATAGGTGTATTGGATGGTGGGGGAAGAGGTATGTTTGTGGCAAGCTGTCAGTACTGCACAAGGACCTTTCTTGAAAACACAGTAGAAGTGTCGTGAAAATATTTTAAGGATGTTAAATATGTGAAGTATATTAATACACTATTAGGTGGGTGAGCACCAAAGGAAGAGATTTGAAGTAGAGTTGAAAATATGTACAGGTTTATTTCTGCAAGCTATTAGTGTGTTAGATTAGGGTAGATGCAGATAGGTATTGTTTTTGAGAGCTCTGATGTTGCTGTAAGATTAGTTAATGGTTCTACATAAGGTGATACAATCTATGTTTTTTAAAACTGACATGTTGATAGACATTAATCTCAGGAAATCTTGTCCTTTTCTGTATAAGTCTCTGATACTTTGGACAAGAATGTATCATTGCTGAACCTAAAAGCGTGAGCATATCTCTGTAGCAGATTTTTGTATTCATTACTTGCAGTACAGAGTAAACACAGAAATAAATGTTCATGGTGCTCTGCATTTAGCTTCTGAAGAGGAGCCTGTAAACGGTACTCATGACGTTTGCCATGTATTTTCTCAGTGATCTATTAAAGTTTCTTCCCATTCCTTGACCTATACTTTGATGAGGCATAACTTGTTTATGGGACTCTGCAGAATAACCATCATTGGACACAATAACACACATAGTACATTCTTGGAAGCTTTTGGATCTTCTCTTGCATCTTTCAGACCTTGATATCTTCTGTGATGTATAAGACTATCAGTATGTGTTGTACAACTCATCTCTATTGCTAATGACCAAACATGTTCTACAAGCTCTGTTTAGTGTTGATGACACCTGTCTTTGGACCAGAGTCCTGTCATTAGTAGTACAGATAACCTAGCTGGAGATGTTCCAGCAGGATTTTCTTTTTAAATTGTTACTCTACATAAGTTGTCTTGTTTTGTTGTTTAGTGATCTACCTTGTGCTGAGGGAATAAGGCTTAATAATTATGCGAGCACTCTTCTTTCTTTTCTCAACTCTCTGCTTTGCGCAACATTAACATATTTTTAAATGAACTGACAGTAGACATTTTTGTTGCAGGGGAGTTGAAAGTGAGCAGGTATCCTATACTGCCTTGGCTCACTGATACATCATTGTGGAGCAGCAAATTGAACCCAGTCGAGCTTGGGATTAATTTGGTATGTAAGCGAACAAGCATCTGGCCAGACCTTTTCTTTTTTCTTCATGCATTGAAGCTGTGGTATTTTTCTTTTTTTTTTCTTTTTTTTTTTTTTTCTTGTTACGTCTTTTAGGCAGCAGGTCTGGTCTTTTCTCTCAGTACTGTAGTCTGGCAAAGGCTCTTCTGTGTTGTTACTCTCTGCTTTGCAGCATTAACAGCATTACAGCTTTTGGGGGCAATACTCCTTGGAAGAGAGGCTTACCAGTGGTTTCCTTTATGTGATGTAGTGTTTCTTTGCTGCTCATTGTCTCCTCAAGTCTGTCAGTATCATCCCAAGCTAGAGTAGTGTATAAATGAGGATGTATACCTGCTAGAACCAAAGCCCATTTTGTTCTGAACTTGATCATAGGTTTTTAAAGTAAAGGGATTTGTCATTCTCTTTGGGTATTCACTAAAACATACAAGTCCTGATCTGTTTAATATTCAAATAAGTTGCATTTTGTCTGCCAATGACTTTGCCATATACAGTAGTAAATATGCTTTCTATCACACATAACTGCATAAACTGAATCTTGGCCAAAGGAATTTATTAGCTTTACCCTAGTGGCTAAACTTCTTTTTGCTCCTAAATGGTGTCGGAGGAAAGCATGTGATGGAAGCAGATATATTTATTGAGGGTGGAGCAGCCACGGTTCATTAGCACCTTGTTCTTTTGGTATCATCTCTCATCTTCAAGGATGCTCTACTCAAGCTGCTAGGACATCTGCTGATTTTGATTTCACTGCTTCTGACTTCATCTGTAGTTGTAGATAATCTGTGGCAAGTTTATCCATCAACAAGTTGTCTGAATATATGATGAGCTTTCATTTTGTCATGATGAACATCTAGCATTCCTACAAATTTAACCTCGTGCTTACAGTGGATTTATTTCTTGGTTGAATCTCTAATTTAGTGGCTTCCAGGGAGCTTAGTAGATAATCTTACTCTGACATCAGTCATTGTTATTACCTCCTAGTTATAAGAGATTTCTGATGAATACAAGTTGGTCTTGATTTGCAGTACTTTCTTTTTCTGCATAATCAAACTCTACAAGATTAATCTGTTTTGACTGATTTTTGTCCTCTTCACTTTTCATATAGAAACAACAACAGTTTTAGAGACAGTGAGCTTCTGCAGCCACTGTATTATTGCTAGTAACAGCAAAGATCTCATCATCAGTTTGTCTTTTATGCATACATTGTGATTAAGCATCTGCACTGTCAATCAGTACTCCTAAGTCTTGTTCTTTTTGCTGCTTTTTTGTTTTATTCTGACAGAAGGTATGTTCTGTCTTGCACGCTGTTACTCACTTTCAACCATCAGTTACATAGCACAAGTTTTTCTTGCTGGACTTGTTTCTGTTTTGTCACAATAGCATCCAGAAAAGCATAGTGGGATCGATCGCGTTTTCATTGTGAACATGCTGTTGTAACTCAGGAAGTTAAATCTGTGATATTACACTTTCATTCAGGTTTCAGTCAGCACCCAAAACAGGAGTATGACTACAGATTTTTGTGGCTTTCAGAAATGTTCTCGAAGAATTTCCTGCAAATTACAGAAGACTGGTACTCTGTTTTGAAGTTTATATATATTGTTTTTATAAGCAATTTATGTTTATAATCCTTGTGTATAATTGAGCTGGGTGGCTGGAAGGTACCATGAGCCACTTAGATAACACAAAGTTGTTAGCTCCAGCTGGGGCTACTGCTTTCCTAGGAAAAGTTTGTTTTGGTTAGGGATGGACAGGAAGGGTATGTTTGGTGAACGATTCAAGCTGGTTTTTCAGCACTGCTTACCCAAAAGAGCTGCAGGAACAACTATGTGACTGTAGAAAAACATGACAGATCCCTGGGAAGACAGTGGTCCATGATTTGAGTTCTGTATGTGCACAAATATAAATACATTTTATTATGTGAAGGCAGGCAAAGCTATGAGACTACATGAATTTCGGAAATGACAATACCCTTATCTATGTTTGGATTATGCATCTTACAGTCTGCTTTTTTCAATGACTCTAAATTTGTTCCGTTAGCCCAAGCTGATTCCTTGTATATCGAACAAAGATTCAGATCAAACTGACTTTAGATTTAAAGCATCTAAAGGAATGTTCTTAATTACCTGCCTTTTAGTCTGTAGTCAAAGCCTGAACCTCTTTGGTTTTGTGGCCATTACTTCCTATTAACTATCTCAGTCAAGCTGAAATTTTGTCCTCAGCTGCTACATCTTGGGGGAATTTTTATTTGAGGGATTGATTATCAGGAGTCACTTTTCATTGTTCTTAAATTGAAGTTTATTTCTATGTACGATAAAGAATCTTTGGGGAGTTGTAGAGAGGTTTCAAAATTGCTCAAAATTGTGGACCAGCAGGCTGTATTTACCAGAGATGGTCACAGACTTTTACTTTCATAAGGTTCTTTCCAGAAGAATGGCAGCTCCAGATATGTGAGAAAGTACATTGTCTTTGTTGCTTTTTGAGACCTACGGGCAATGGAACTCTTCAGAAACCAAACTGTTAGGCCCCAAACATTTAAGATTTCTTGTAAAAGTGTTAGGGACATCACAGGATGTTAGTCTTCTGTGGTTCAGTATCCACTTATGAAACTTGTTAATTACAAATTAGAAGGAACTAAATTTTAAAACCTACTCCTAAACAGAAGTAAGGTTGAGAATATGTATCAGTAATCCAAGGTGAACCATATTAACAAAGATGTAGTTATCACAAAATGTTATAAACTTTGTTCACTTTGAAAACAGTATAAACTATCCAGTTTAAATCTGTTTTCTAAGCTATAGAAAGATAGCCACAGATCTATCATAATTTGATCATGTAAACTATTTTTTATAACATATTTACAACAATGTATGGTTATTGGATTCAGCTCATACCTGTTTATTTTGGTGGCAAAACATAATTTACTCATACAACAAGAACAAATACTTCTCTTGCCCAGCGAAGCTGTGGAAGCCCATCCCTGGAGGAGTTCGAGACCAGGTTGGACGAGGCCCTGGGCAACCTGGTTTAGTGGGTGACATCCCTGTCCATGGCAGGGGGTTGGAACTAAATGACCTTTAAGGTCCTTTCCAACCCAAGCTGTTCTATTATTCTATTAGCAGCATGTCCCGTGGTGTCTGATTTCTTTGCATCTAAATTGTTCTTCCTTTTCAGAAGTGAGTAGTGTTTGTTTTTAGACAAATTACAGTTTCCAACCTACTTGTTTAAATTCTTGCACAGAAATTAAAGCAGTAAAGCTAAGTTAAATACCTGGTGTTGCACCATCTTTTACCAGTATTGCTAGTCATGAATCAGAGCATTTCAAGTCTCTGACCCAATAAATGTGTTATTTGATTTACCCTGATCATTGTTCTTGCTGGTAATTAGATGCACATTGTTACAGTGCTAAAATAGCAGTTATTGTAAAACAGACTTTTTTCCTAATTATTTTTGCCATCGTTTATTGCAAATTAAGATGTAAATAGTTGTTTATACCACAGTCCAAGTTGTTGCTTACCTTCTAGACCTTTAATGTTAATCGAAGGCGTACATGGTATGCTGAAAGTGTGTGTTAAATTCTTCAAAGGGTCTGCTTTTAGCACTGCTTTTTCTTGGATTAATGTAGCAAAATAGATGTGCTACCTAATATTAGTATATGTTTTTCATAAAATTTGAGTTGATAAAGGTGTTTCTCCTGTCAAGCATGTTGTACTTTGCAGACAGCCATTAACACTCAGTGAGGTCATAAATAATTTAATTTATGATTTATAAAATTATTTAAATATAACAGAGGCAGCACCATACTGCAGCACAGTGTTTGCCTTTAATGCAGCAATAACAAAGATGATATAGGCATTGCCAATTTTGAGGGGGTTGTTCAGTGTTTTATAGGAAAAATTTGAAAGGTTAGATTTTATACTAGAAGTGATGACTTAACAACGTTTTGTAGGAGACATACATCTTGCTACCTCTGCAGTAGCATTTACTTATATAGACACAGAAAATCAATTTTAGTGATGTTGTGATAAGCTGTTTAATTAATGTGGTTTTAGAAGTCAATAGATATAAATAATTAATAGCTCATCTAATATATTGACTGTACCCGTGAAGGTATTTTGAAGGAAGCATCTCCTCCAAGTTGCAGTTGGAGGTCAGTTGCAATGTTTTACGGTTGCCCTGTAAGTAAACTACAACTTTGTTCTGAGTAGTTGGGTTGTGGTAGATGTTTAATAAATAAATAAATAATCTTGCTCAGAATGTAGCTTTATACACATCTTAAAGAGTATGTTTCAAGAAATTTGTCATTTCAGGTCTTTAAATCTTCAGTTTTTGTTAAAAGGCCTTTATGGTAAGGAGGAGGTTATTCCTCACATATAATTGCAGTAAATTCTACCATAAAAGTACCGGTAACTTTCTTAAGACTGCTGATATTCATGAGGTGATAAAACTGGAGCAGGTTACGTGAAACAAATTTATCTTATAATTTTTGTATAACCAATAATAATACATTTTGAAATCTTGAAACGCTCTTCTGGAGCTCTGAAGTACATTTAAGTTCAAAATGAAGTATAAGCTTTGTTAACTGATGTCAGATTACCAAGTTGCTTTCATACTGTAAGTATCTTCATCCGTTTTATCTGTGTTTTAACCATACACTATTGAAGACATTGAATCTTAATTCATTATCCACTAGGTTAAAGACCAAAATCTCCATTCTAGAGAGGGAAGCTAAGCTGGAGGTAATGTCTTTTCTTTTCTCCACACAGTCTAAACAATATCTCTGAACTTCGTAACTAGCTTGGAGATGCAAGACAATTCTATTTTAACTATGCATACACTACTACTTCATGGAGTTCCGAAGATATGCGTAGTGCAAAGAGCTAGCTTTCTGTGTTTTACCACAAAAAGGTATCGCAGTGGTGGAGGGATGTCTTTATTATGTCTGCCACACAATGATTTCAAAATTTTAGTCAGTCCATTTCGGTTGATTTGTATGCCAGATTCCAGTGAAGGAATGGTTTAGTTGCCTTATGTAAATATCTTCAGTGAACCCAGAAATTTACCTGAAACATAACCTGAGAAATGTGTAAATGTTGATTCTGAACTGTAACTTTTTGACTTTTTAAAATTTGCATTTCTTTAAAAAGAAAAATCTCTGGAAATGCCTCTTTAGGCCTGAATTACTTTCCTTCTAGGCATGTGTACAAATTTCCTCATGCTTTCTGCCTAACAGAAAGCTAAATGATCTCACAGTATTTACACAACTTTTTGCAAAAACATCATCTTTGGATTTAGATTTTACAGAATTTTCTTGTGTGGCAAGTTGTCTTTTCTGTTGGCTTTCTAAAAGGGCAGTTTGTTATGGAAATTCCATCCAGTTAGAGAGCGAGAGAAGTCCTCAGACCTAGTAAAGAGTTCTCTTGTAATGTTGCTTGCTTATTCTCTAAAGTGGAAACGGTTTGTATCAGAGTTTTGTATCAGAAGCAAAGATTACGTAGCAGTGTGATAAGCCTGTCCATCTTTATTCAGTGCTGTTAAGCAAAAGGATTCTGAAGCATAAATAGTAGCGTTGTTTCTGTCCATAGATTCCATTACCACTTTAGATGTGTTTTGCCTTTACTTTCCATCTTTCATACTTTTGCGTCACATACAATGTTTGGAATGCATTTCCTGCAGGCTCAATGGGAACCACATGCTTATGAAATTTGTATTTTTTGTTCCACAAAATTATGTTCCATAATTTTGGTTTTCATTAAAAAATACAACAAAAAAGGATGAAAAAAAGGCACGGAAAACCACCATAGACCTTCTGGTTGGAGAAGGTGGAGAATACAGACAAAACAGGCACTTTGGTGTTAGCTCTCAGGTTGGACATGTAGTCTGAACCAGGACCTCTCAGAAAGGTGAGCTGCCTTTCACTGGGGAACTTCTGGTTATTTTTTTGCAAGATCCCATGAAGTGCTTGCTATTTTGATGCATGCAGGTGCTTGACATTTTATTCATCAGCCCTGTTGGGATCTGCCAGTAACTGCATTAACTATGTTGGTCATTTTTTCCTCTATCATGTGGAGTCAGCTGAAGTGCAGTGTACACCCTGGCCTGTGGGAATAGGTAGCAGGAGGTCAAAGAACAAGCAGGGTACTGAAGAATCAAAATATAAATTGATGATTCAGGTTGTTTAGAGTATAGTGTATAAAATTCAGAGAGCTAAGCCAAGAAATCTTCCTTTCCTCAGAGTTCTTTGGGCAGAGCAGAGGAGGATGGTGTGTAGAGAAGGAGGTTCTGTAGTAGGCCAGGTAGAGGAATACAGATCAATAATCTCCAAAATGTAGGGAAGGGCATGGAGAGTACAATAATTTGAAGTTGAAAAGTGTTTCTTAGGATGGATCATATGAGTTTTGTAGGACAGAAATGTAACAAAGTATGATAGAAGTATTGTAAAGGGTATTTTAGAAGACAGAATAAGATTAACATACAACTTCAAAATATTAGCTGAATAATTTGTCTTCATTGAAATAAAATACACCATCTCTGTGGGGAGAAACACACTAATAATGTATAAAACTAATTATGCATTTTTTAAATATTTAAGAGGTTACACACAGTAACCTATTATTGTAAAACCAGAATTCACTTAATAGTTAAATAGTTATACTCAGACCAAAAAAATAAACAACGTAATTTTGTCACTTAAGTATTTTTTTCTTTAACGAGAGTAAGAGAATATATGAGCAGAATGCCCTATTGTATTGAAGTTTCTAGAAAACTGCCTTGACCTTTTCCCACTGGCAGTCTTCAGTCACTTTTACCTTCTATCATTTAAAAAACTAATTTAAAAAAGCAACAACACAACTTTGTTCACGTTGTTCAGAGCTGAGAAGGTATTTCATTCAGTAACTTACATTAGACTCAAAAGTCTGTTCCATTATAAGAGCTTTGATAAGTATCTTCCTTTTACAATTAATGTATCAGCATCTGTAGGGTAAAACACTGCCTAAGGCTTATAAGAACATACTAACCTCAACTTTCTCTTTCTTGCTTTTCCCTTGGCTTTTTAGCAACACAAATTTAGTGGTTTATTTTTTCTTTTTTAACCACCAAATAAAATGCTGTTAGGACTTAACTCACCAGATCTCATTCAGTAAGGTGTAATTGAAATGACGTACATGAAGAAAGGCTACAAGAGTTGCTTTAAAGTTCTGCTGTGCTTTTTTTTTTTTTAAACTTGGAAGACTGTTTGCAAACATCTTTGTTATGATCCATGCTCAATCTCTACTACCTAGCAGATGTATGAGAAGGTTGGTGTGAATTTGTTTCTACAACTTTATTGTAATCAATTGGTCATGGATGTAAAATAAAAGAAATATCATTAATTATTACAGAAAATTTCAAGACCTAGTTTATCTGAAGGAAAAACAGAAACACCAACATTTAAAAGGTAAATATAATGATCAGCTACATCTTGAAATTCAAGTACACAAAATAACACATTCTGTGTTATTTCTCAGGTAATTGGGTGAAAGTATTTTAATTGATATTTTCATAATGTATATTTTCTGCGATAAAAATTTTTGAATGGCAGTCATAATGTATTTACTCAACAAGGCACATAGAATTTAGGTTCTAGACGTCAAAATGTGTTCTTAGTAATGCTTAAACTGCAAATTAGTCAAAATTCATAAAACAAGAAATAAATTGTACCAAGTGTTAAAAGAAGCATTTTGTGTAGTACTGTGTACGAATTAACAGTATTTCCAGGAAAACAGAAAGCAATTTTAACATGCAGCCCAACATGTTAGTTCATGGGGATTCATTCAGTGTCATGACCCGTGTCATTTGTTGAAAGCACACTCAACAAAATTATTAGCTTTAATTTGTTGGGTAACTGTACCAATTACTGATCTATGTAAAATAATTGAAATTGTGGATTTTTAATGTCAATCTGGGAAAATAACTGAGATCTAATACATTGCTTTGGGCATGCAGTGCAGGCAGACTTATACCTCATGTAATCAATCTAAATTACTACTTCAGGTCCTGTGGCCTGAAATCTCTTCTGCCAATTAGTAGTCTTTAACAACTGTTGATGCAAATTTAACCTTGAAAAGCATAGTCAAAACACAACTACAGTTATTTTTTATTTTTATAGGTGCACTTAGAGTGCTTTAAAAATAGAAAGGAAAACTGTCTGCTTTCAGTCTCCGTAGGTTACTTCTCTTTTTAGAATTTTATTATTATTATTATAGTCTCATGCAGTGTGGCAAATCATTTGAAATTTTAAAGTCATTTTCATTTAAAATGCATACTGAAGAATTGAGGCTGAAATGGTTCAAGTATTAGACCCTAACTTTATCTTTAAGCTACAGATCGGTCAACAGTCGTTGTAATTCTAATTGAACATTATGTGCTACATTCTCCTATCCTTGTGTTTAAGTAGGTAAAAGTCATTTTAATTTATAAACCTGTTCTGTTTCCTGCTAAAACTATTAATTTGATTCGTTCGTTGATTTTTATGACCTCTAAGACAGACATCTAGAGTATTGTAGCTCTAGCGCCAGAGGTATTCAGTCATCGAACACTTCTTTTCAATTTTTAAGCCAACATATCTATGTTGATATTAACAAGTAATTAGTCCTGTAGGAGCAGATGAGTAGATCAAAGCAGTTGGTTCTGAGAAACCTACATCTTTGCCGTGTGGTTTGAAGGCATTGTTTTGGACCAGTCTTGTGTTCCCAGGACAGAATGCCCATGTTGTGCACGTACTTCAAAGCTGTGTGAAACATCCATTCTTGGTTGGGTTCTTGAGGACTACATTAGGAGCTGGAGAATGGTTGGTTGGTGCACTCATGGATCAGAACTTCCAATTCAGATTCCTCACCTTCCATACACCAGAGCAGTTCTGTAAACCAAACCGGTATGTGGGAACAGTCAAGGAGTTTGCCTTAAAACCATGCTGTTGTTTCATACCAAAATGTTAATGTAAATGTGACCACGGTACTGACTTTGTTACCTCTAAGTATAGCCCACAGACTGAGGGTCTGCCTGCAACTACCATGTACGCAGATGTGTGTCACTTCATACTTCTGTTCTGAAGTTGTATGATTTTCTTTATTGCAATATTTTTCCTGAATGTTTTTAAAAGCTTAATATAAAAAAATACTAATGATCTGAATAACATTAAGTGAATATGAATAGCAAATTGCAGCAAAAAACTTCAAACTTAGTAGGATTTCAAAACGAAACACATACATATGCAGAGCTGAACTTCCCTCAGCCTCACTTGGCCCCCAGATCTTACATTTTCTATATAATGAGAAAAAAAGAAAAAAATCCTCTTAATTTCTAGGCATCTCTAGCTTGGTATGTGTGTACGTTTTCACTTACTATATTCATCTCTTGTTCTCAAAGCTGTCTCTTCCACTAGTCCCTTGAAGTAGTCTTATTCTAAAGCTAGGCTTCATACAGGCAATACATCAGTTAGTTCCTTAGTATAGCCCAGATTTGATATTCTGTAGCCATGGTTGATGTCATGCTTTAGAAACTGCAATTCACTGATTTATTAAAGAACAGTCAGATTTTGTATTCTAACCACTGCAATTCTTGTTTCTATATACTGTATACAGTTTTTATATACAGTTGTTATTCTTATATTTTCCAGGTATTCTTAATCTCTGAAATTTTAGTGTTCTTACACTGTAACCTGTGTTTGCATGTAGAGTACAGCATTTCATTCAAATATCAGTTAGAAGGCTGTTCATTTTCAGCTACTAACAGAATGTTCTCTTGAAATCCCATATGATTTTTTTTATTGCTGGTTTTAGTGCGTCACAGCTGCTGAGTTTGGCTTATTCATCAACAGTTCTCAGCAGAGGTAAATTATTTCATTGAAGAACTGGTCAATCTAAATGAGTTTACTGATGTGTCCAGCAATAAAATATCACTGTTTTCTGGGTATTTGTTTCTATGATGGTTATTGCTGTGCAAAAATTTGTTCAATGGGTTTTTATACTGTTTTATTGGTAAGAGACAGCTTTTTTTTCTGCATGAGAAATAAATATATAAAGATTTTTCCTCCTCCCCATTCCCCCACCCCCCATGCTTCACCAAGAATGAGTTACAGTGAGAAGACTTGGTTTGGTCACAGCGGGGGGTCTGATTACTCGAAGGTGAGGGAGTTTGTGATGGGTTCCCTTGAGACATTAAGGGAGGTTTGTCCTTCTGAGGAGTTTCTCAGTGTGAAATGTGTGTGTACATACATGTAATCCATTTAGGATCCACAGTGTGGAAACACTGTAGTGTGTGCTGATGAGGTATTAGTCATCCCTTTATTTAAACCCATGTTTTTGCATACCTGTGTTCAAAACTGGCCAGGTAAAGCATAATATTGTGCTTGTTAACTCTGCAACTACTCCTTGCCCTCAGCCTGCTCGCTGAAAAGTAGTAGCTAAAGTAGCTCATGTATATACACTTCCATAAACAGTTGACTGGATTTTCATATGAATGCATTTCTAAATATTTACTAGAATTTAAGGCTCTGTATAGCTAAGTGTTTTTCTGGAGTAGGTACGGTAATTAGGAATAGGTGAAGTAAGGCTAATTATGTTAGCCATGGATGTTATGTGGTTCTGAGTGGTGATTCCTGTGCTAGAACCTAGTCTTGTGTTTTCTCTCAAATATTAAACTTTTTCAATTTTTTTCTAGGAGTTAGGGAGGGAGGACAAGAATTTGGATAGAAAAGTCGTCTATTGGCAATTGTTTATTGTTTTAGTACAATAAATGAAAAGAAAAACAAAAACACCTTTGTCTGGCAGTGGTAGCAAATATGTAATTGCAAATTGTAATTTAATAAAGGTTGACCTGTCCCTTGAGTTAATTCCTTATTATGAATGAAAAACTGGTGAAACGGTGAAAATTATTATTTTGACTACTTCAGTGGCCAATGGGATTTCACAATTCAACAGTATTTCTGTAGTCTCTTATCCCTGCTCAAAATATTCCTGTGTTATAAATTCTAAGTAGGAAATAGAATATTTCTGAATTGTCCTCCTTAAGTGAAAGTGAAGCTTGAAAACAGATTTATGAATGTTTGCAGCATTTAGCACCTGGACCAGACTAACCATTTTCTGTGCAGCTCAGCATCACTTGGCATATAGGTGAATTACATTAATTGTTTTAACTTCCTACATCAGTAGGAAAACATGGTTAGACTTCTCAGCGTGAAAATATGTTGTAAAAACTTAATAACAGGAAGTTGGTTATTCCTTGTAAAAGTCTTTGGACTGTTTATTGCTCATCCAGTGTTAAAGGTGGGTTTAGTCAGAAGTGATTTCAAATCATATTTAAAACTATGTGAAAAAATAAAGAACGAATGATTTTTTGATTAATAAGATACTTGATGATACTATCTGTTGCATCTCTTATCTGCATGTCACTGTTCAGAGACTATTGTCAAGTTTCAGATTCAAAAGTTAAACTGGGAGATGTACTTGCTCCTAATTTTACTTCCTATGCAGAATTTGTATCTAAAATCAAACTCATTCTTTCATCTCCCCTCCAATCCTTCTCTCTTTTGTTTGTTTGTGTTTTTTTGGTCCATCAACATCACTATTTCAGGTAATCAGAGCTACTCCTCACTCAGAAAAAAATTTGAATGGCTTTAGAATGATATTTTTACCAAACTTAAATCTTCACAGCAAAAATAGAGCTCCTCATTGAAATAATGAGACAAGCCAGTGGTTCCTGTAACAAATAAAAAGAAATATCAGAATTTATAATATAAACACATAAGCAAATTGTGTATGGCATGTGACTAGATGTTTTTATGGGTAGAGGTGGCATCTGAAATATGCAGTTCAGTCTCTGGAGAATTTTATTCTCCCCCCTCCCTAATAACCCCATAGGACTGCACGTGGCTTTGTTGAGATAATACAATACTTAAACTGCAGCTACTTTGTATAAAAGTTCATACACTGTGTTTTAGATCTTATTATACAGTAAGATTCTAATTCTTACTTGTATGAGTCAGTACTGTTCCTTCCTATTTTTAATCAACATGCAGTTTTACTCTGAAAAATGGTCCTCACAGGTTTACTTTTTCAATGAATTCTCAAATTCCTAGCTGTTCCACTAGATTTTAGATTTAAATTAGTGTTGATTTCCAACTGTTCTTTTTTCTCCTGACTGCCGTTAGTACTGCAGTTAATTTGGCAATATAAAGGTATGAACTAGCTTCTTTTATTTGTGCATCATCAACAGAAATTCCCAAACAGCTGTATCGACATCGGCATCAAAGAGGAACTTAATGGTGTATTTTGAAAAGTTCTACATCGTAGAAAGGGAACAACTTAACCTTCATTTCTGGAGATGAAATGCAAGAATTGAAGAGTACTAAGGCTGAGTTTGTAAATGGTTAAGAAAAATGCACTTCTTAAATTCAGCCCATCTTGCTATGAAAATACCAAATAGGAAATCTGCAATACCGCTCTGAGTGTCACTTTGCAGAGCACAGCCATGTGTTGCTTTATTTTAGCTGTTATAAAAATAACGTGTTTTGTTTTTTCAGCAAACAAGAGCGTGAGTCTTCAGAGGAAACAAAAGAATGCAATAGAAATCAAACTAAAAAAGTTGCATCGGTTGAAAAGAATGAAGAAAACTCATCATTGTCAGATACAACAAACGTTCCCAATTTGGAACTCCATGACGATAGCTCCAAGAACTCTTTGCATGAGAAAGGAGCATGTTGTGATTCAGATAGTAACAAACAATCAGTAGACAAAGAACAAAAATGTATTCATGGTGACAGTGAGTTGAAAACTTGCCAAAGTTCAGATGATGGTGTCTTGACTGACCAGACTAAAGTACAACACTTGGATGAAACTACACTTTCCGCAATGAACGCAAAGGACTTAAAACTAACGCTGGGTGAAGATGTTAGTTTTGAGCAGTTCTTGAGAAAAAGAAATGAACCTGAATCCGTTAGTTCAGACATTAGTGAACAAGGCAGTATTCATTTGGAGCCTTTGACTCCATCAGAGGTGCTAGAGCATGAAGCGACTGAAATTCTTCAGAAAGGTAATGTTGCACCTTCATCAAAGAAAGCTGAACGACCCTCTGAACGAACTGACGAGACTTCTAAAGAAAGCAGTCCCAACAGAATGGAAACAACTGTAAACAAGACAGATGAAAATGAAACAAGCTGAAATTGTGTTCATTTTATTGTTAATTATAAATAATGGTAGGAACACCATGGACCATTCCTGACAAGTGTGCTCATTGTTGCTCGTAGGGTTTTTTGAGAGAAAGAGGCACAGCAGGGAAACTTTGCATAGGAAGGTAGCATGAACATGTATGTACAACTGAATTAACCAAGTTTATGAAAGGTAACACGTTTCAATTTGTCTGTCTGTCTCTTCTGTGTGGTATATCTTAATAAACCAACATTTGAAAGGAGGAATAAATTCTATTTTTTTAATCTCACATAAAGTGATTTGCTAGTCAAGAAAAGATTTTTAAAAATCCTTAAGTGAAACGGTGGAATTTAGTATGAATTCAGTTCTGATGCTGAAGTGGAGCACACTTGTAGCAATGGTTGTTGGTCTACTGATAAATTGGGTAAACATAAACCTTTGGATTTGGTGTCACATTCCTGTCTGTAAAAGCATGTAAACAGAATTATATGAATCTATGCACCTCTGTACAGGTGTAATCCTGCCAGACTGTAAGCTTACCTTAATAAACTTTCAGTGAAAGTGGAAATATTATGACAAAATATATATATTTGTGGGGTTTTCAATGTGCAGGCTGTGCAGAAATACCGAGCATAATTGTATAAAGTAGGACATACTGCTGAAAGTACTGTAGCTGTTAGGCTTTTACCATTGTTTTAAATATTCTTAGTAGTAGACCCATAGGAATGGTCTGTAAGTCAAACCAAAGTATGGTTTAATGTAAAAATTGTTTTAAGCAGAAAGAAGGAAAACCCCAAACTGGAAATACCAGCTGGCGTACGTTCTGCCATTTTGCAGCTGCTACATGCTAACTGTTACAGAAAGGACACGAGAGCATAGGAATGCACGGTTCGATTTCAGGACTTTTTGTAGTCTGTTATGTACAGAAAGATAGCTGCTGGTTTTGGGTTGTTTTTTTTTTCCTTTATAGCTAGCAGCTAGGTATAGGAATGCAAATGACTAACAGTAGCTTGCTCTTAGGACTTCATTGCTCCATTTGAAACATTCAGAATGTGCTTTTGACTTAGTTTTATTTCTAATGAATGTTAAATGTTTTGAACAGCTGTTAAAGCACTGCTGTAAATTATTACTTTTTGAGTAAATATTTGCAACAAAATTTTGTCTTTGTGAATAATTTTATTGCTCAGCTTGAAACTTTGGGCGTATTCTTCCCACCTTTTTAAAAAAAGGTTTATTAGCAGATTTCAGAAATTATTTCATTTCAAAATTGTGGATTTGACACTTAAGTGAATTTTTGAAATAAGCAAGTGCCTATGCATAAGCATATTTTTGTAGCCGTATATTGTGGTTAGATGCGCCAACTTTTCCAGATATAAAGATGTTTTTCTGGGCCATCAGCATGCTACTGAAGTCTGCTCTGTCCTTTTAGGTTAACTAGGCTTAGCTGCTAAATGGGTCTAATTAGCAACCGTATTAAAATTTAGAGACCGTTCAGCTCATTGTTGGAACTTCTAAATAAACCACATTTCAACATCTTAAAAATCACTTCAAACTCTTAAAAAGCTATATGAATCAGATGTTAAAGTGCTTCTTAATTTTCATCCATGCAGGTTTAGAAGCCTTTTAGAAAGAAAAGTGGAATGGCTTACATAGTCACAGCTCTCCAAGATCTGCTGCTTTAAGAACTCCAAATAAGAAACAAGTGAAAAGGCTGAGAACAATAAGTTGCAGTATTCTGATCTTTAAAGGTTGCAGTGATTTTTTGAATTTGAGGTAGTATGAACAGGTCTAGTGTCTTCGTGCTTGTAGGCATGAGTGATTATAAAACGCAGCATCCCAAAAAGGGTATTGCAGAGTTCTAAACCAGCTGTAGAACTTGGTGCATATGTTGCTGAAGGAGTTCCTGTGTTCATATAAACCAAGAGAAACCTGTACTGGTTTTAGTCTGAATATTAATTTTTACATGCCAGTTAATTATTTTGAATAACAATCTGATATGTGGTGTTGGAAAACACTAACTTCAGGTGGAGCTAGTTGTATGGTACTTGCTCGTAACATCCTTACATTTGTCTTTTATTATGCAATTAAATTTTTAAAATATTTACCATTTTAGTAATACAAATGTGGATGAAAAATGTATAGTTTGAAAGCTACTGTTGAGAAAGTTTGGAAAATCAAAAATTTAAAAACCTGAGTATTTGACAAAAGTTTGTATTCTCAGATATTTAATATGTAAACCCTTATTTATTTCAATCCATGTAGAGAATCCATATCCCGTAAAACAGTAATGTTAGGCCATGAACCCACAAATGAATTATCACCGACATACGAAATACCAGCGCTTCCAAAGGAAGAGGTGAGAGAGAACTAGGTTTTTCTAGCAAGACCATGGGATAACTTTAAATAGGCAAATAAAATGTATTATGAAAGCAGTGGCATGTTATTTTGTGAAGGAGAAAATCTAAGAATCTATTGCAGTTTTTCTATCTGAAGTAATTTGTTTGCTGTTTGAACGCTGCAGGAGGTTGCATAATGATGAAAATCACTCTGTCGTGTATTCAGTGGGTTTCCTAGAGCTAAGTTAAATTGGTGCTTTTGACTGATGTCACTCCAGAAGATCAATTAACACTTCACTGCATTCTGAGCTATTTGAATGTAATCGGTGCACATAATTCAATTTTTTGTTTTCTGAGTGATGTAAAAGTTTTTGGTTCTGTTTTGTTTCCCATCCAGCCATTGGTAGTTGTTCTGTGCCACCATTTTCTTTGAATTTAGAAAGATGTTTTACCTGAAGTTTGCCTTACCAAAAAAAGTAACTTAAGGTTAGTTCTTGGTGTCCATGCTAGAATCACTGTTTCCCTTCTGAAGACATTTACAATATGTGCTTGAATAACAACTTCACCTTTGTTTATATAACTTTGTATTTTTAAGGAAGTCACATGCCACACGTGTTCTTTATTTGCATTTAATGGAAAGCTGTTGTAATTAATAGAATATGCTCAGTGATTATACAGTCACTTGGCACTTCCTCAAGTATGGCAAATGCCTCAGTTTGTCTTGTGCAGTTTGTGAAAGAAACTTTGGCTTACCTAGGATTCAGTTCTTTCATAGAATGCATGACTAGACCCAGGAAAATAATCAGATTGAATCGTAGTTCGTAGTGAGTTCCAAGAATAGGCTGATGTATTTCAAATTGCCATTTTAAGCAAAACCTAAAAGAAGCAAAACATCAAGAACATTTTTATAACAAAAGTATGTCCGTTTTTACACATTGGAAATGGAGAGAGAAGAACCCCGGGCAATAGGTTGACATCACGTTCTCTGGTGCTTTAGTGACAGAAGGCATTGGAAACTGAAGGGCTGAGTTAAGAATCCCAAGTAACACTTTTTATTCTGCAAAACCTTACATAAAAAACAAAAACCAACCAAAAATCAAAACAACTCAAAGCTTTTCTGCAAGTGTAAGCATAGTTATTTATATGCTAGCATGTAGAAAGCAATGAATTATTTTTTTAATGCTCTAAGGTATACTAATATTCCACCAAAGACTGTGGCCGTACACTGTCACAGTAGAGTTTTGTATGAGACTGTTCAGAAATTTGTGTAGAGCAGATTTTATACCTGATTGTTCTCTTCTTGTTTTCATTAGTGTTTTATTTTTGAGGCTTGTGAGCTGAGCTTATTTTGTGTAGTTGCACCCTGTATTTTTGATGTATGCTTAATATAATATGCCTCTAATAAAAAATTTGGTAAGTATGTTTTATGATTACTTGAATGATTTTTGCTTTTAATAAAACTTTTGCTCTAATTTTAATGTAGCTCGAGGAACGGTGGTGATGAAGCCCAGCACGTTATCTCCTTTGAGCATTAAGTATCTAAGTATAATTTTGACTACGTATTATTTCTGTTAGTTCACTGCTTTATAAAAATGAAAATATATTGACCGGTATTTCCTATTAGTTTACAGAGGTTGCCCAGGCTTTGTGCTGTGTTCTTTCAGGTTTTGGATCACTGTTCTAGCTTTAAAACACTCGATTGAAATTTTGTATTTAGTCATTTTATTGATTCAAGCTAAGCATGTGAAATTTTATTCTGTACTGCACCAGATGCATATTAATAAAAAAGAAAAAGGAGTGGGGGGAGAAGAAAACGTGGAAAATGTTTAGCTGTGAAACAGTTCTTTTTGAGGGAGATTAATGTAGTTGTTATGCCCACAAGGCATTATAAAGCTTGTTTATGGATGTAAAAATGAGCTGGTTTTGTTGAAGTTTATTTACTGGTTGAACCATTACTTCAGAGAGGCTGAGGTTTTATGACAACCACAAGAATAACTGTGATGTTGATCTGTGTATCTGCATTTAAAGTGGGAGATTTTTATTTTTTTTTTAATGACCATTGCTGAACAAATGCCTTGTGTTATAAAGTTAATGTAAATAAACCTAGGGTTTTTTATTTTAGTTCACTGAATTCTCACTATTAAGCATTTAATTTAAAAGAGCTGTTTTCTTTGGAACAAAAACTTTGGTGAATGGGATAGCATACACTGGTATCTTTATAAAGGAGATTGTCTTCCCATACTGATGATGCAGCAGCCTTGGAAAATGTAGCTTTCACTCCTCAGCCAATATGTTTGATGTCTATTTATTCTTATGCATGGAGTACAATTTTTCTGGGCTATCTAACAAATATATTGCATTTCACTAATATCATTTAGATAGCTTCTTTCTGCCTGTCACAATCCTTTGTATCTTGGAACGTATCTTTCTTGATGGTCGATGTATAATCAGCTTTTAGGTTGTTGGATGGAGATGGAAAGCAGCAGACACAGAAGAGAAGCAAAAGTAAGTTCAAAATTTTAATCATGAGTGTGTTACATGCAGGACAGGTGGTTTAACCTGCTTTATCTGATAAAGTGATGGGTTTTTTTTACTGTTCCTAAAATTGTAGCTTGAGGAAGTAGTGTGGTTGACTTGAATGGCTCTGAAAGATAGCAAAAAAAACTTGAGATATGCATGTCAGATCAGAGTTCACAGAAGGATCCTGATGTGGGGAAGCTTCTCTTGTAGTTGTGTGACTGTCCTCTCTTTTCTTTCCCAGATAATATACTGGATGCCCTCAGTTGTCCTACAGGAGACAAGTGCTTTTATGATCTTCCTTGATGGAACCAAAAAGAAGTTGTTAGCATGTGGCGTGTATGCAGTTTTACATTAATGTATTAAGAAGTGACTTAACATTAAGATGTGAATAGTAGCATTTTATTCATCTTTGCTACACAGTGAAGTTCTGCCAATTCTTCCTAAGAGTGTCCTAGCACTAATGCTTAATATAAAAGTCCTTTAAACTATAGCTTGCAACTTTTTTGTGACCTTTCTCTGAAATAGCAAGCTAATAAGTACCCCAGCAGTGAAGTGTCAAGGCAGACTGTCATCCTCTGTTTTAAGGCTGATGATGAGTTACCTTTTCTTGAGGTTTACCTATGAAATTTCTCCAGGTTTGCTTCAAAGCACTGAACCTGTATTGTTTATATACCTGCTTGGCACTTAGTATTGATTCAATTTAAAGTAGTAAGATAAAATTCTTAAAGCAGAACATACTTCTTAATAACCTAAAACTTCTGTCTGTTCAACAGAAGAAATCCATTTACCACCGGGCTCCTCAGAAGGCAATTTTGTTGATGAAAAGGCAAATTGAAGTACAACCTATGTTTAAAATACAGCAAGCATACCTTATTTTTTTTCTTTCCCCGGCAGACATTATGCTAGTTACTTGCGGATGGGAATGTATAACAACCCACACTGCCCAGATCTCTTCTTCTCAGCTTTATTCAGTGGAATGCTTTCCCTTTGCAGCTGTTTATCTTGGCATATTTAAAATACTAGTGAGAGTGTAATGCTGGTATCAAACCAGATGTAACAGTGGTATTGTCTTTAAATATCAGAAGCAAGGTTTTCAGCAGAGGTGTTTGAAAGATGAGCCTGGAAGTAAAATTAAAACTTTTAATAGTTATTAACAACAATGGACTGAGTGCAGCATAAATTTAAAATAAATATTGCAGTCAGAGTTTTGTCATCACTCCACTTCTAGTTTATCCCTGGCTATTTCAGAAGCGCTTTCTTTGCCCTTCCTGTAGATGTTAAGACCTTCCTGGTTTCTCCCCTAGCTGGTGCCTATTTGTGCTCTTCACCTGCCTTCTCTCTCAAACTATGGAACTGATGAATGTAACAGAATTCAAAATAATTATTTCCAGCTTGTACTTTGTGGTTTGTTGCTTCAGTTTCACAACGCCAAGAAGGGTTGTGTACCTTAAAGCTTATCTTTCCCTTAGAGACACAGATACAGCTGAGGTGAAAAAGATGATTCTCGTTCCTTCTCAGTCTGCATCTTGACACACTTTGGACTGTTATACTATGGGAAACCACAGCCTAAAAAATAAAGCTTTTGGCGTAGTCTGTAGGGGATTGTATACAAATTCTATTGTGACAAGGGAAAGCATTGCCAGAAGAGGAATAAGCACAGTGAACTTTCAGTATACCAAGCAGCTGCAAGTAATGAAGCTATTGGGTCTGTGAGACTGTCTGCTTATTATGGCTGGGTCTCCAGAGACGTTATTAGTTTCAATCAACTGCTGTCACTAAAGGTGGAAACCTTTTTTTGAGTAAGACCTATACATCTTTCAGTGTAGTCTTTAAAGGTCATAATACAACTTCTGTTATTTGCATGCATGTAATGTGTTTTTAGATGTATGCAATTCAATATATTTGGTTTATCCAAGCAAGCACGTTGCAATATCCTATTGTAATTACAGAACATCCATTTTAAATCTGGATTCTGAATTCAAATGTTATTTGCGTAGGATTTTGTTAAATAAAAACTAGTCTGCCACTCAGGAAGGTACTGATCACTCATACTTCAGCTTTTATTTACTTCATAAATGAAATGTTATTACTAAATAAATCTGGGACAGGATGGAGGGACTCAAAATGAATCCCAGTAGTATAAGTAATTAGAAGATTTCAGCTTGAAAGCAAACTCAGAAAAAGCTGAACTTGGTGGAGGGTAACTGGTGGTGGCATAGGAAGTCAAGTGAAGTCTTAACCACGCTGAACTGTCACTGCATTCCCACAAGTTTGCCTTGTACACGCACATCTTGTTTATGTGCAACCACATTGCCAATATAATGGGGTGTTATTTTCCCTGATGTAGATGGAGAGTTTAAAAACAACAACAACATTTTTGATCATGTTAAAAAGAGGGTAGAGTTCAGCAACAATCCTTATGCTCTTTTGAGCACAAATTTATCTAAACAGATTGTTGTACAATTGCCTCTATACTTGATTTAGAGGATTCTGCTAATCAAAGTATGCTCCCGGCCAGGTGAGCTACCCATTGGAGGGAAATAGGATTTCATCTTCCCTCTCCATGTAATAAGTTGTGTGATCAATCAGGTTGTGCTAGTGAGGTGGGGGCTACCTAAGGGCGTTGGGAAACATTGTACCTCTCCAAGACACCTTTGCTCTCAAAACATTTGCTAGACTTAGACATTTCCACCACACTGAAGCTGGCCCTTCCTAGCATAGTTGTCTATAGGCACTATTATATATATGGGAAAAATTATTGTTGAAATTAAAACAGTTCTGCATGAAAGGGGATGCCTTTCTTTTTCCTGACTGTGAGTTAGCACTGAGTGATTTAACTGCACTAGGGAACTGTGGCTTAGCAGTGTTTTAACATGCTGTGACCTCCAACTGCCACTTGTATTTTGGCTGTAATAAAAATATATTTTTTGTCTTCTCTCATCATGTGTGGTTTAGATTAATGCATTCATTATCTGATGTGTTTACACACTCCTTACAAATGCATTGGTTCTTTCCACAATAACAAAACACATTGTTTGAGAGAGCTTACAATCCACTTAAACTGTGAGAGTTTCTTGATTGCATCTCTTTTATATCATTTTGTATGTGACCTTCAACTCTGTAAAATAAACTGAAAAAATGCTTTAAAAGCATTGTTTTCCTGCTTATCCAAATGTGAGCGGGTAAAATATATCCACTCTAAACTTCTGCCTCACTACAGTAACAGGTATATCCTCTTATTTATAGGTGGTGCTAAAGCTGGTCGGAATTCTGCTGAAGATAATCTCCAGAGAAGATACAAATCAGCAAATGAAGAGTGTCATCGGTTTGTCTAGATGCATCATTGCAATAAAAGATCAATAAGAAGCAGCAGCAAACGGGAACTTTACTGTGAGTGGAACAAAGAATGTACAGGCAAAATGTTTCTGCTTTTAGTTAATGAGAGTAGAGGACTCTGTCAAGAAATATTAGATTCTGTTCAGCTTCAGACCAAACTGTTATCTGTGGCCTCACAGCACAAAGAAACTTGACCTGACTGTAATCTGATATTCTTGAATATAATGTACACCAATTAGGTAAAGGTCAATAATTGACAAGGTCCCTCATTCTGAACTCGGGTAATTCCTGTCCATGAAGCTAAATACATTTCACTGCCAAATCTTGTTCTGGGTAGGTGAAAAGTGCTTTCTACACCTCAACCACTATTGTATCTATCTTTTATTTAATCTGCTGAAAAAAAAATAAGCACAGAGTAGAAAACTTGCTTGCTGGAGTAAGTCAGTAATGTCTTTATATTTGTGCAGCGCTTCAAATTTTGAGGATGCTGTAAAAAACAGTTTAACTATCCTGGTGTTCGTTCTCCTAGCATAGAAAATGGACTTACTCTACTACGTTGTTACTGAACCATATCTTTGTTTTTTTGCCATCAGTTTAAGAGTGTATATTTTAGTTGTGCATAGTGAATTTAGTAAAGCGGAGGTATAAAACCAAGGAGACTTAGAAAGAAGAAATAGTTCTATGTATTTATAGACCTAATACTCAACCAATTTCATGGCACCTCTCTTACAACCCTAAACTTTTGAATACTGTGCCACATCAGTTCCAAGATCAGGAACATACTGAGCCTCACTGGGGAAAGAATTGTCGTTATTTTGGTGACAACTGGAATACCAGAGAACCAATAAAAAAAAAAAATACATATATTAAGAAAGAAAGAAAAAAAAAAAAGGAAGAAGAAAAAAAAAGAGCCCACTTTCCCACTGCAACAGTAGGCAGAACACCGTGACTGTACAGTAATGTCACAGAGCAACTGTTAAGGCTTTTCCATTAACTGCCCAGCTCTAGAGGAAGTTACTGAAGCTGAAAACAGGTAAAAGAAAAGCAGATCTAATCATTTAAGTTTCACAACAGCATCCTTTAAAATTCCACTGGATTCTGCTTCAGGTGCTTATATTTTTACCATTACCATCACCAGCAAGGTCTGTGTTACAGATTGTGCATGACTAGAAAAGTTATAAAGTAAATGCTGATCAAAAAATTACAAAAAGAACTATTTTGTTCTGCACATAATTGTGCTAATAAACTTATTTGACTAGGAACATGCATATGTAAGGAAAGATTCGTAATGCATGTGCTGAGCTTGAACAAAGAAGTTAGCAGCCACTATTGATTGCAGAAAGATTCTGTGTCTGCACATGCTGTTAAGGTGAAGCAGACAAGCCATTACGGCATGTGTATGGATAGCTACAGTAGTTGCCTATAAAACAATAGCTTATTCATCTTTGCAGCCTTTTATAGACTGCTTGAATATGTGGTGGAGTAAATGAATTTGCAAGGTTAACCAGCTGCATTTGTGAAATGTAGACATGTTGAACTAGATGTGATTCAAGATGTAAGGTCTCTACAGGCAATCCAGGCAAGGACTTCCCCTATTTCTGCAGAAGCAAGAGGGTAATTTTTTTTTAACGATACAGTATATTTTCCAAAGTATGGCTGAGAATCTGGATCAAGCTCTTTAAGGTTTGATAATTCAGTAATGAGTTAAGACAGCTTGGTGTGCAGTAGCTGTGCTTATAATGGAGTCTGTAACCACTACAACAAGATATTAGCAAAATTGGAAATAGGAGTAATTGGACCACCTTCAGACTTTAAAAAGCTCTTTGCAAAAGAATAGAGACAGCAACTGTAGAATAGGTTTTCCTAAACTTATATTCAAGAGTCTTGTTGTCAAAGAAGCATGATAGGCTTAATAAATATGCTATAAAATACTGTATGAGATGGTTGTTTTTTATCTAATATATTTTTTCTCCTTAATTTCAGCTGTATGTATGCTACTGCAGCTTCAAAACATCTGGGTACAGCAATTTTTTTCTTTTCTGCACCTGCAAGTGTAAGTACACACACAAACAAAAAAAGAAATTAAATCTTTCACAGAGCCAGAGAGGAAAAACAACAACAACAACAAAAAACAGCCATGAAGCTCAGGGGAGCAGTGTGACAAGTACTGAGCTGTAAACAAGCTTGAGAGGGATTTAATTCTTATGACAAGTGCCAGTGGTAGAATCTCACATGGACTCAGCATATGCACACATTTCAGAGGAGGAACCACAGAGGACTTAATGCGAATGTAAAAAAGCTTAGAGCACATCAGCCTATGCTGTTCTAAAAATAGCTTTATAAATCAGGATGAGCTAGGGTTGTAATTATCTTGATTTTTCAGAATTTTGCCACTTGTAAGGAGGTTTCTGGTTTCACACTATAATTAGACTTTATAACACAACCTGCAAACTCTTTGGGGTAGGGATTTTGACATTTGTAGGACAAGTATAGGACCTCATTTGGTAGTATTTTCAGGGTAATAGTACGATATAAAGGCTGAGTAATAGCTGCATTCAGTTTTAAACAGGCTTATTTTAGGTCAAAAGCTTTTTTGGTTGCTGTTGTTTGTTAAGGAAAGAGAACCGAGATATAATTTGGTATCTAAATTAAATTTTAAAAGCTTCTAACGCACACCTATTCCCTAATGGCAGTCATGTCCTTTCTCTTTCATATATGCTTATTACTTCCTTGTTACTCCAGGAGCATTCTGAGAAGTACATACTGCAAACCATACCCTGCAGTCTGTACTCAAGCACATTTCCCTGTGGTATTTGATGAGTTCGTGCTGCAAGGTGTAGCCAGTTTTCACATAACCTTCAGGCAGGTTTGAGATGAGTAGCGTGCTCCCTGTGCTCCAGCTGCTGCACAGGTTTGACTCATTTAAGAAACCAGAGCAGTGCTCTCTTCACCTTACATCTTCAATCAAGCTGCTTTCTTTTCTGCTTCCCTCAGTCTGCAATAAATTACTTTAAAGGTTAAATTTACTAGCAAAGGATTAATAATCCTAGGAGGTAAGGTTTTGGATTGTCTGCAGGCTGGGCCAAATTCTGCCATGCTTGGTTGTAGCTAGCTAAAACTTTTTAAACCATACTTTAGATTTCGTAGCAAAAGGAGGCAGTCTCTGTGAAAAGGGAGTCTCTTAAACCCCATCATTCTTGCTCAATTCTAGTTGACGATTGGAAGAAGATAAACTGTCAGTTGCTGAAGTTCTATTATGTTTTGAATTGGATTTTAAATACAGTTTTATAATACCAATATTTCTGCTTTTAAATAAGAGATTTTTTTTCATGACTCTGCAAATGTGGTATGCAAATTACCTTTCATTTGCATAATGTAAATACCCAGTTTTTTACCTTGTTTCTGGATATCCCATTTTGGACATCCCATGTACTACAAATGATTGGAAAAGGCTTTGCATTTGCAGTTGGTATGAATAACCTTCAAAATAACAATTAAGAGACGTGTCTTTACAAGCAGAAACTCTTAGCAAGAAAAGTTAAAGCTGTTCTTTCCCTTGTCTCTCACAAACACAATAATATATTTTTCTGTTTTAAAAATACTTTTTAAATTCTGATTTTTATTCTTATTAGTTTTCTCTTAAGAAGTAAGTATAAAAGAAGCTAATTTTGTTTTGAAGTCAGTATTCTGATGATTTGCAAAACTGTAACCTGTAATTATTTGCTTTACTGATCTAAAATTACCTGGGTAAATCAATATATGGGAGAAGAGCAGAGTATCAAAATCCCTGTTGTTTTTTTTTGTTGTTGTTGTTGTTGTTTTGGTTTTGTTTGTTTTTTTTTTTAACAGGGGACTAAAAAGAAATTTTTTTTAGCTACCTGTTTGTTACCAGAAAAAAATGGAAAGACCTGGCTTGACCTGTCCAGTATTTGCAGAACTTTTATAAGAGTTAGGTCTAAATAAAGGTTTGTATATTGATGTAAACTTAACAAACATTAATATCCAAGCACCTATGAATCTTGAAATTCAGATCCCAATGTATTTTGGATACTGTAATGTTCATTTTCTTTTTAAATTTTGAGCATAGTGCTGCATACTGTAGAAAGCCATGTAGTTATTTCCCCATAATTTGAGGTCTTCAAAAAGTTCTCATGTGAAGTAAAGACAACAGTTTTCACACTCAAAATGCAGTTCAAGATTTAATATCTGATCTAAACAAGCAAGTTATGGTGACTACATTTGTACTGCAATCCTTTTAAAGGAGCATTGTACCTCTTTCAGCAACTTGTTCTTTATTTCTGGCAAGATAAAATTATATCATTTTTCTGAAGAGCATCTAAAGTGGTACATGATATGTAATGGCCTAGAGGGTCTTGCATTAAAGTAGGCTGAACTGTTACTCTACATGCTTTATGGATTCCTGATTCTCCAGTATCATAACTTTCCCCACCAAGAGAAGGTCTGGGTTATGCTAAATATCTCCTATTAATTTTCAGAATTAGAGTGTTCTAATGTTCTACTTGTCTTGCACAAGCAGACTGGAGATAGAGGAGGGTTTAGTGGTTTAGTGGGGTAGTCCATATATGTCTTCTAAAGTGATGTTGCTAATCCAGACAACACTTGCTTACAGACCACTGGATAAGCATCTCTGCCCATGATTGGTTTTGTGGGTTACAGCTGCTCATAGAACACGCTAAATAAGCTACACCTCTCATGTATTTCTTTTGCTTCTTTTAATTTCCTCTATTTTGTTACTTTTCCAGTATTTGTCCAGTACTTGTCCAGTATTGGCCCTTCTATGTGTGCAGTAGGAGCATAGAGGAGTTGTACTGGAAGGACACTGCATATTGTATGTGGCAGTAGAAACTTCTCATTGGTTGTCCTGGGATTATGGTCTATTGAAGACAATAGACGAGGCCTGTCGTAGGCTGCTGTGTCTTTGGGTTCTCTGTTATTTCTAATATCTTTATCTATGTAGTGATGACTATGTACTTTGATTCTTGCTTGATGTCAGCCTTGCCTTTCTGGTTGAGGAGGACAAGAAAGCCCCTGCTCACTCTGAGCTTTGAGTGAAGAGTGGGTATGTGAACACGTATATAGTAAGCAATTAAAATGCAACTATATACTACATTACATTATTCTTACGATGTTTTTGTGTAGTATAGGGATAGACAATGACAAATAATGTGTGTATATATGGCTGGTGTTTTGTAATCTTTCTGTACAGCCTGGTTTGCTTAATTTTATAACTTGATTGAACTGAAGTTGTTTTGTCTCTTTCAATGGTAAAACATTGTATTTTGAAGAAGGGGTACAGAGGTAAGAGATAATTTACAGTTATTCTAGACTTCCTTGTGCTCGAGTGCTTTGCGGTGGGAGCTGTGTGTGCCTGCCAGCCTGCCTCTCAGACCTTTCTCTCCTTCACCTCTTTTGTAGCCAGGGCAGGCAATGGAAGGAGCAACTCCAGGCCAATCCTACTGCAGATGTCATTATTTCATTTCCAATTATCTCAGCGAAAAGACTGCTCCTTTCATAGTAGTGGGGATAATTTCTATGAACAAGGCAAATATGTGATTCTCTACAAGGGTTTCCTTTTTTTTTTTTTCTAATTAACAACAACAAAAAAAGCTAATTGAACTTAGATTTCTTATATTTTATTATGAACCTAACTGACCCTTCTAGTGCTATAACTAGAAATAAACGGACAGCAAGCTGCCAGTTCATATGGCTACTTCAAATAGCTTACAGTTTAAATCCTGCTTGTGCTACATTTAAGAGTGAGATGACTTCTAGTCCTCTGGCTGCATATATT
The DNA here is from genome assembly GCA_011074415.1 of Stictonetta naevosa. Taxonomy (NCBI): domain Eukaryota; kingdom Metazoa; phylum Chordata; class Aves; order Anseriformes; family Anatidae; genus Stictonetta; species Stictonetta naevosa. Next base: position 3,370,071 of record CM021706.1, on the reverse strand, counting down.
GGTCTGAATACTCAGAAAGCTGAAATACTACATCTTACTTTGCTTCTACAAAAGAGAGATTTCTCAGACTGAAAGGCAGAAACTTACTCTGCATGATGAAAATGAGAATTGCCAGAATACAAAATTATCCTAAACTCATTGGCTGAGATTAAAACTTGCTTCATTATTTTCAGCCCTCTGTGGATGCACAGGCCAAACATCAGTAACCTGCAAGATTTGTTAAAGGCTTTCCTATTCTAATTCCCACTGGGGTATTTTAATGACAGCTGTTAAAATTCTCAGACTGGAGCTTCACATCCATATTCCCTTCCTCACAGACACCTGTAATGGGTTTCATCTGTTTTCTTTGTTATTCCCTCTGCTCATTTAAATGTAATGTGCATTTCTCATCACACCACTGGCTTAACTTTTATATAAATTACTGAAAGGCACAGATACACACACACACTCGTATCCCAGAAGAGGAGAGGATGGGATTTGGGGCTAGAGTATAAAGCTGGCTAAAGAAAAATACTAGTAAAATCCTCATGCCTTTCTTTAAAACAAAAGAAAATTTGTATTATGTGGCCACTAAGGTGAGGCCTTTCAAAGCTTCTGCTGAAGTTATCTTCCCTGTCCCCTCAGAAATGAATGCCAGGAATGAAGAAACTCATTCCATTTATACTTTTTCTGTGTTACTTCCAGTCACATGGTCTTTCTACCTCTTCCCTCCAGTCCCTCTTTCTCATTTATATTGGGTAAAATCATGGCTTTGCTATCTTTTCCTTGGGATGAGTTGGCCAGATATTGGGAGGGCATTGTATTGCCTCGGGGATTACTCATTTCTAGGACCTTTATTCTGCAAATGATGTATTAATGGAACGTGCTGATAGGTGTTTTAACCTGATACCTGATTGAAATTCCAATTGAACCTGCTGTGGTTCATCTATGACATAAGCAATTCAGGGTGCCAGCCTTGCATTTGCACCTGAGTTAACTCAAGAATAACTTGTGTACAGTGGTTGTTAAAGCTGAGACAGGGTCGCTGAACAGTCTGAGACAGAGATGTTAAACTATAAGCTTTCTGCTGCCACAGCTGTTCTTTGCAACACCTCACTCAGCACTTTGAAGTCATGTTGGTGAGCCTCCACTACTGGAGTCCCAACAGGGATCACAGAATAGATACAGCTCATGAATCAAAGGTATGGGATCAGCCATATGAGATGCAGTCATTAAGAATCTAATCTGCAGAAGATGCATGCTGCAATGCTGGTCAAATTCAGTTTTAGTAGGAGGCCAGGCTTGTATGCATCTTATTTAATTCCCTTACTCAGTGAGCAGGGAGCAAAAAAAACCCCCACAACTTAATCTAGATGAGTCAGTGTTATCTACCTCTTTGCAAACGCTCTTCCCAGATGAGCAGTTGCCCACTTAGCTGGAAGAAAGGCCTGCTGTGATGACTCTGCTATCTTATTTCCTTTTACAACCTGTATATGAGGCTGGCAGGCTGTTCTTTCATCAGTCAAGCATTGCTCTTGGGATAAAGTAATATTATGGACTTGCATGAAGACGTGGTCCTTGTAACTGTTGACAAGGATGGGAATTACATGAGACTGGTAAGTGGTGTTGTGGTCTTGGGAGGAAAAATGCTAGTGCAAAAATGGGAAATGCTTGACAAAACCAGTTCTGCTGTGCCCTGATTTTTTGATTTTAGTTACTTAAGGAACTAGAAATAAAATCCTGCTATTAAAACTCTGCAACTTTGGCATTTGAACTCCCAGCACTTACTGGTGTTGTTCATTTGCACTACAACTGCATGCAGAGGCTCAACCCAGATTTATAGTTACTTTATATGCCTAGATAACAACAACAACAACAAGTCCTGTAAGAAGTTTGCAGTGGGAGGTTGGAGAAAAGCAGTATTCTAAAGGAACAAAATCAGAAACATGGAAAGCAAGCAACCTCCTAAAATTGATCCCCAATGAAAATCAGATGAAGTAGAGCTTTCATGGTACTTCTAGCAGAGCTAGAAAAAAAGCGTTTCCATTTCAGTGTTTTGATTTATGAGGCCTTTTCCAACCAAACCATGTAACCATAGCTTACTATTCAAAATACAAAGGGAGAAGCAGCAATCAAATAAAACAGAAGATGTGTTTTAGAATAGTACCAACAGCTTCAGCATTACCAAAAAAAAGGTCCCTACAGTGTACTTTGTGTGAAGAATGAAGGTGTGTTTTGAATCTTGCTTTTATCTGGATGTTGTAAAATTCAATCATATGTGCATATTTAACTTGGAAAAAAATGGCATCTTACGGAAGGTCTTTATCTGTCAAACCTTAAAGGCAAAGACAAGAGTATCTAATAATAAAAAAATGCTATTTTTAATAGACAGACTACTATAAAGATGTTACCTGTGCGTTAAGCATAAAGAATAATGCTGTCTTGTTATAATGTGTCAAAATACTCTTTAATGGGGAAAGGTATATAAAATGCACAGAGCAGGGTACAACAGCTACTAATACCTTCATTATTGTCTGTCAAAAAATGACAATGCTATCAGTAAATGAATGAGCTCGAAGGAATAAACAGACAGCTTGTAGAAATTGCTTTCACAGTGATCTCTAACCACAGAAGATGCAGTTTAAGCCTTCAAATTTCAGTGTAGTCATTTTGGCAATAGCAACGTATGAGTATGTTAGGTGTCAACAATGTTTTTCTCTGTTTTCTGTGGTTAGGGACTTGGAGTGGTTTTCTGGATTTAAATAATCTTCATGAAATATAAGTACATTCTGCCCACTAAAAAATTGCTTAGCCACTAGCATTGTTCTGGACTGCAGAACTCAACCTACTAATTACACTTTAAACAAGTACACTTGTGGGGTTTTGTCCTTTCAGAATTAATGGACCTCTTTGTCTTGCTTGAGGCATATCAGAGCAATACCATGAACAAAATGCTAATCTGACCCTTGGTTCCAGGACATGGTTCTGGGGCTTCAGCATAATATTTTTGAGGCTCGTTCCAATAATAAATTACAGTTTTAATGATGGTTCTGCTAACATATGGCAAATATAAAACACTTTTAATAGTTTAAGCAACATAGCTTCCATTAAACCTTTGCAAGGACTATAGAACAGTAAATTAACAGCCCAATTATTCATTTGTTGTTCCTTGCTGAATTATTTAACACCTTTCTCTTTCCTGCTTTAGTGAATAATCTATGTTAGAAATACTATTCCTAATCCAGTTACCAAGTCTTCAACTATATTTACTGCTCCATTTATTTTACATCTGTACATGATGTTTACTTGAGAAGCAATGAAGGCAGACTCAATTTCTTATGAATTAATATTTTTTCAAGCGCCTGCCCAAACTGATGATGTTTAAACCGGGACAATTAAAAAAGATGAAGTAAGAAACTCATGAAAATTTCTATAGAGGAGTAATTTTTTTCTGACTTCTAACAGCCTAATTATTTATGAATTTAAAAGTAAAGTTTGCTTACTGCCAATACCTTCTTGAGTTTAATGTTCTTGGTTGTGCTTCTGATCTTGTGGTTAGCTTGTGCTCTTAAGAGAAGACTCACTGCTGTACAGAGCGCAAGATTAGCAAAGGCTGAAAGCATGACAACTCCGGTAACAAAAATATGTATCCGTAGTATTCCTTAGAAGTAAGACTGGCTAAAGTATCTGATTTTTCTGTACACACTTTGGAAGACAAAATCTTTGTTTAACGGTTAAAGATTGAAGTCTGAGACATGGGGGAAGAGAGAGCAGCGGAAAGGTGACAGTTTATTTTAAAAAGGCACATTCCAACCTTTACTTAGTTTATGTCTATTTTATACAGTTTAAATTAGCTAAATTTTGGTACATTTGTTTTAATGTACTTATCCAAGCAATCTGTCAGTTACCCAGCAGTGTTTATTTACAGATTGAATTCTGGTGCCATCATCTGTTGAGAACGTATAATTGCAACATGGGCAGCCTGGGATCCTAAAACATCTAGATTACGTTTATATTGCTTGTTTCACATATAACTTCAATTCTTGTACTTACAGAAAGACATTACATATGCTATTAAAACCAAACAAGTTGTCTATGCAATGGAGCGGCCATTTTCTGTTGGGTTGGATATCACATGTGAAAACTGGTAACGGCAAAGCAGAAGCTTTACAAGGAGATGAACTACACAATGTGAACTTTGTAAGTGCATGTGTAAAGTTGACTTCATGTAGCCACTTTGTCAAAAACTACTGTCCCTGAAATTTTACAGCAAGAGTATGTGTTGTAGTTATTCTGTTTGGAAACTGTTATTCTTTGGAATATTTTTTGGAAAAAAAATGCTTTGTTTTGGTAAAGAGTTTCTGACCTGCAAGAACAAAGCTACTTGAAAGTAGTAAACACTGCTTGAATTCTGCAGCTCTACATACTGGAGCTCAAGCTCTCGTTCTCTTTCCTGGGAATAAACTATCCCAGCAGTATTCTGTGTTTTCTTCAATACTAGCATCTGCAGAATGGAGTGTGACTGGTTTATTTGCTTTAGCAAGAAGTATGTATTTAAATTCAGAAGATCATCTAGTGGCAAGAAGATTCAATGGGTCTTACTTGCTGGTAATAGATGCCTACAGTGTATCAGACATCTCTAGCTGTGAGGTGTGGCAGTAGGAAGGTTCCTTTCTACATTTGTAGCTTATTGCCACTGGGTGATAAACTTTTCTTTATTTATAGGTTCAGTCTCAGGCTCAATTTACCAAGTCAGTGTTTATTGGAGTCCAGCAAAAGGAATAAGTATGCAAGTGGTGGAGAGATGTCTGGAGTCACACGTATTAGAACAAAGAGCAACACGTGGTTATACCTCAGGCCTAAGTGCCTGAGGTTTGTGGGTGGAAGTCATCTGTCCAAAGATGTCTGCATCTGCGCTGATCTTTTTCTGGTAACAGCCAGTGAAGAGAGATGCTGACATGCATCACCCTCCAGTAGACATAGCAGGCAGGTGGATCTGCTGCTCTCTCTTGGCAGTAGCAGGAGCTCTGACAAGTTCAGCTGGAGATGCCACCTTAATGGTCTGAACTTTGCTAAAAACGTATCCTGTACAATATATCCATGCTGCTGCCAGATTGCTGCTGTAGAGAAAGAAACTCCATGATGAATACCCACAAAATTCCTAGCAACAAAATATTTATATACCAGTTATAATTCAGTGAACGACGTGTGCTGCGCTTTAAGCTACCCAGGTGTACTCAAAACTTGTCACTGATTTTTGCAGTCTCTTAATCTTCCTGTTTATTCCGTGCTTCATTAAAGTCAATCTCTGCTGGACAAACTGTCACTCAGGCTAGGCCTGTCCTGCTGTCTGCAGTCTCTGGGGAGCACCCTTCATCCTGATAAATGGTCTACTAGGAGAGCACGTCAAAGAGAAACCTTCCTTGAAGCTAAATAGATTACACTCTCTTCCTTCTGAACAATCTCAGCGGAATGGGGTAGGCACAATCATTAAAGCGGATTTAGAATAAGACACTTTTTCTTCAGGATGGGAAATTGCTCTGAGTTTACAAAGATACAGATTAATTCTAGTAAATGTGTAAAGGGAAAGTTCACAGCATGAAGCTCTTGCCAGCAGAATGGGCACAGTGTGTTGTCCCAGAAACTGCTGAACTTGACTTGCTCTTGGTTTTTTTTGTGGAGTTGAGGACATGCTAGGGAGAGGAGGGTGAGCTCAGTTATCTTCCTCTGAGATGAGCGGACTTGTAGCGGAGGTTGGCTCAGTTCTCCAGGTCCTTGGAAGCAATACCAAGCTCCCGAGGCTGGTCCCTGCCTCCAGGCACTGTGTTGCAGGGATTGAGTGCAGCGCCCAGGGTCACGCTGCAGGATCCTTCCCTACACATACATGCACCGAGGCTCTGACTGGGTAAACAGAGATTAAGTCGAGCCCCAGGATCCAAAGTGCTGTGTGCCTTGTAAACTTAATTTAAAAGATGTTAGGTGCAAAAGCTTGGCTGAGGGGGAGGTTTACTGTGTATTTATGAAAGTATGTAAAGCTTGGCTCCCTCTAGTGCTGTAAGCCTTGCCTGGTGGCGGTGGTTTTCCATAATAGACTGCTGCTCCTGTAACCCGTGTTTTTGGTTTTTTCCTCTCACTTTGTTTTCTGCTGGTGCCTGGGGGAGGGCTGGCCAGGTGCTGCTCAGCCAGGTGTTGCCAGTGACCAAAACTCAATCCCTGCAGGTGGGCATGTGAAAAGTATGCATTGCTCAAAAATGCCTTTTTACTGTTCCTAAACGCTCTTAGAGTCTCCCTCCTTTCCTTTTGTAGGCTGCTCAAGTCTGTTTTTGTAAGAGCTATTTAAAAAAGAGAGAGCATTTATATACATACGTACGTATATAAATATTTTTTTGCTTCACTGGAAATCGGGGTGCCCTCAGTGATTTTACAACACTGGCTCATATTTTTCTTCCAGTACTCACACAACTGATGCTTTTGGTCAAAAGAATATTCCTTTTGTTAGGGTAAACTTAGCCAGATCTCTCAAATTTTAAATATTAATAATTTCACTACCACATCCCTTTCTCTGTATTACTGAGTAGGGATGAGGAGGAAACCCATTCAGAACTTTTCCCCACACACATTTGTGTCCTGAACATCCTTTTCTGTTAGCAGTAAAAGTCTCTGTTTCTCTGGTCTTGAGATTATTCGCTGCTCAGTGGATGTTTGGGATGTTGCAAGGGTGTGCATGGGAAAGGGAGAAGCCTGTGTGAAGAGGAGGCAGAGGAGATCCTGGTGCTTTGGTTTTGGTCCTTGCGGGAATTAATGTTCTGTAGTTCTGATTTTCACCCCTGCTGGACCCAAGAGAAGTTTAACAAAGCTGTCCCACTTCTGTCAGCACCAAAGAGGGTGGCAAGTCCTTATTGGTGGTGCTTGTGCGAAAATGGGGCTGAGGGGGATTCTGCCAGACACTCTTGTGAGGCGAGTGGCTATTTCCCTGAGACAAGACAGAAAAGGGTTATTCTGACTGATGTTAATTTTAAACAAATTAAATGAATATCAATTCGCGTTTTCTGGTAGAGCGTCTTCATGAAAGAAGGAAAGCAATAAAATAACAAAAAAGTAATAAACAGCAATGCAACATTACTTTTAGTGAAAGGCTAAGCAAATATAATAGATTTTTTTAATAAGAGTAATAAAAAAGCATGTTGAAAACTTATGTAATCACATGATGTTAGTGTTTCTGAACTGCATCTTGTTTCTTGCAGCATTAATGTATGCTCTGTCTGCCTGGGAATATTTGGTAGACAATGACTGCAAGGATAGTACAAAAGTGGAAAGAGGTAACACAAGGGAAAGGGTGTTCTGGAAGACTCTTTTCAACTCTTTCTTTTGTTGTTATTTATTTAAATGCAAATCTTTCAGGAAAAAAAAAAAAGGCCCAAAGTCTGATAAATATTCAGTAGCCTTGGTGGATTCGTGCATGTGAAGCTGTATGGAAACCGTGAGTCATGCAGGAAGTTGTCCAGGAAAACAGAACACTTTGGGTATTTTGTTAAGTTCAAGGAAGAGCAACCTTATGAAATAAGCCAAGGCCTATAGCATAGTTTTAGAATCTTTTAAGAATAAATTGTTTGGGAAAAAAATCCCTTTGGTTATCTTCAGGCAGACCGAAGCAGCACTGAATCCAGACAGCTGTAATTAGTGCAGCCTTCTGCTTTGAGATCTGTGAATGACAAGGGCCTGGTATCTTATTGTTAGAAAAGCAGGTCGTTGCGAGGTCTGGGACCAGGTCATCATGCAGAATTGAAGTGGTGAGCATGGTATCTGGCAATGCCATTCTGCTGTGAATGCTATTTCACGTTCAGTGGAATTAGCCCTCTCTTGGCTGAGATCATCTCCCAGGACTGGAGATGGTCTGATGCAAAGAGGTGGAAAAGCTCATCTGCCCTCTCTGTCCCTTGGTAAGTCAGTGCTTGTACAGGGTGGCTTTCACTCCCTGAGCAAAGCACAGGAAAGATGTGGCTGCTCCACGTGACTCCTGAGAAAGGAATTAAAACTTCCTGCAGTGCTGGGGTCTTCAGGAGTCTCTCGACTTTCCTGTGTTGGTCATGAACAGGGTATGAGACTCAGCTCCTTCACCTGAGCAACATTATGGCATCCTCTGAATATGTTAATTCTTTAATACATTAAGGTTAAAACTTACTCAACCTATTTAAAATTGTCACTGTTTCCAAGGTATCAACAACAAAAATATTTCCTGAAAGAGACCTACAGAAAAGCTTGGATGCATTTTTACTGCAAGTGTCATGAATGTCATGTTATTTCACGGCTTTATTTTTAAGCATCTTAATTACTGCTTCTACTTACACCTAGAAGATTACCAACTAGCAAGGATTCTAAACTTTGTTCAAGTGAAGTTGACATAGCATAAAAAGAACTCACAGAAAACATCTTTGGGATGTAGATATAACAAAAATACGTGTTTTAGCATTTATTGTGTCTTGGTATTTGTATCTTTTTTCATGTTTCTACCCTATCTCATTATGAGTTTATTACAAGGGCTTTGCATACTCACAGTACACTATGAGTAACTTTGTTTAACATTATTGTTACTATATAAAGAGAATTTGCAAATTCTGCTTATTTTATTGTTAGATTATAACTTCTGAGCAATATTATTTAGAAAAAGTGTCAACAAATGTTGTGGTTTTACTCGGATTAGTTTTCTGTGTCTTACCTGAACAGTCATTTAGCACAGACTAGGACTGGCTAGAAAATTCGTACTCAAGGAAGGAAGGATTCATGCCATTTTGGTATGAAAAACATCTTATTTTTTCACTACTGCTTTAGGAAAAAGAAACGAATTTTCTGATGCAGCTGAGGGCAGAGACGGTAGATTTTCTACATTTAGGACTGATGGGTATTGGATTTATTTAAGATCATGTACTGTTTATGACATCGAACTTTATAGTCTCAACTCTCATATCCCACTTTGAAAGCACATTTTGAGTATTGTTGTTTGTTTTCCTGCTTACAGCTGGGGACAAGCCACTGCACAGCTCCTTGACACTATGCCCAAGCTCAAGGTGTCCAGAGGACTTGTGCAGGCGTCTCCCTTATGTACACCTTGCGTCTGGACCGGGTTGGACACCATTCTCTTGTGATCGTGCGCAGAGTAACAGGGTGCTTTCCCATGACTCACTAATCCAGCTTGGGAGCCAAGCAAGGTGGGTATTTGCTTGACAAGCTGCCTGGAAGGCAAAGATAATCTAATTTTTATTTTATTTACTGGGGGGAGGGGAGATCCATATTTTCAAATATTGACATTTGTAAGAAGATCTTTCTTCTTTCTTTTTCCTTCCCTAAACTAGGTAAAAAATATACAAATTTATAGTCCTTGAGGAAACTAGCACATTGTATAACAAGTAGGTGAGAATGAATTGTTCATTTCCAGTTAGTTTTTAAAAAGGAAGAAAGTACTTTTTTCTTAAAAAAGAGAGTGGTAGATCTATCTATCCTTAGATAACAGGAATTTTGTTTTATGCAGCTGCTAGTGAGGAGTCTGATGTCAAAATGCACTGGTACATATAAGTAGAAATCAATAAGCATGAATTATTTAGGAGACAGGATAAAAATGGGTGAGTATTAAAATAGAATCAATTCACTGTATAAGCACTAAGGAACGTGTTTGAATTCCTAGCAATTTTGCAGCAAATCCATTTAGAATCTCAATTTATGTGCATACAACCAAAGTGTAAGTGAATATTTCATTATCTAAATGTAAATGAATTTTATATAAATTGTAACTAAACTGCATGAGCTAACTGTTAAAGGTCAAGTATCTTAAGTTAGAATACCTGTGGTATATAAAGGCAGAAGTATCTAGCCAGATGGTGTGAGAATAAGGAGCAACTGTATTTCAGATAACAAGCATTAGAAATTGTGGGGGGTCAGTCAAGGAGCAGAGGGATTGGACTGACTAACAAAGTTTAAAACAACCTGGAAGGAAGAGATGAGACAGTTTAGGAGTGACATCTTTCCCTGTGCAACTGGTAGAAGGTTTTAACATTGCTTCAAGGTGGAGAAGAAAAATCTATAGTAGAAATGGTAGCAAACGAGACAGGCTGAGTCAGGCAATTTACTCTGCTAGACACCAAGTGCTTTTCTGAAGCTGTTCCAACCCAAGCCATTCTATGATACGATTCCGTGATTTCAGAAACGATCTCAGAACAAGCACCAACGGCCAAAGACAACCAGAAGAAAGTTTCTCTGTTTGTGGGGCAAAGAAAAGGTCTCATTTAATTGAATTGAGTTGCCTAAACTTCTTTTAGGGAGGATGCTTATGCGCATATATATAGCTTATCGACAGCCAGAGACAGGACTAAGGCTCCTGCCTTGCAGCGCTGCACTCTGGCTGCGAGCATGGTGCCTCCTCCCTCTGCTCGGGGTATCCCTAAGAGCCCAGACTGCCCTGGGGCCCTCCAAGAAAAATGGCCCATCATCTTAGCAAGCTTATGTCAGTCAGAGCATGAGACCAGTACTGCTTTGTGATAAGCACAGAGGCAGATGAGAATAATGGCAATTAGGTACCTGGGGAAGTGTGTTCAGTGACAGCCTTTAGGAGGTGGTGGTGTACCCATTCAAGTGCAGTACAGGTATAAACACACTAATCTGCCTGATGTTCCTGCTGTCCAAGTATGACAAGCATTGTTGCCAGCACGAGCAAAGCAGTAAGATAAAATAGCTTTCTGAATGCCATGCAGCAAATTACAGACAAAACCGGAATTTAGGTATACCTAATCCTTAGTCTGTCCAATCCTACTAATTGCTCCAAGTCTCTGTGTTGTTGTCACATACAAAAGGTAATTACATATTTGAAAATGTTCCCTGCTAGTTGCTTGGAGAGCTATTAAAGAACCCACATGCGAGGGATGAATGAGACTAAGTTTTTCCATTGTTCAGCAGAATTGCAGGATGGGCAAACACTGTGTACAGAAATAGTGCTCTGAATAGCAGAAGAAAGATTTTAGTACCAGCTTTTGCGGTGGAATTGACAAATGTGAGGATTATTAGTCCACAGAATGTAAGAAAATGACTGTGGATGTTCCAGCCCTTCAAGTGTTTAGAATCTCCATTATTTTCGGAGTCTGCAGGATTAGCCCCTGGTTTGCAAAGGAAAAGCCTTACCTGATAGGCTTTCAAGGAACGTTTCTCTTTGAAGAAATAATTCAAACCATCAGTTCATTCTAGAGACCTTCATCACTGTGCTGCAGATACTGGTTTCCTTGTGCATGGAGTGAATTAGTGCTATGTTTCAGCTGGATTTCATGATTGTATTATCCAGTCAGTATTAAAATCCATTCATGCCAATCCTTTGAAATACCAGCCTGTTGTGAATGCAATGTCATGCTTCGTGGGAGCTAGTTACAAACATTTTGTTTCTTTCATAATGTATGGTAGGCTGCTTAGCTCTTCTTTGAAATGCTGTACTCCTAGACAAGCAGGAAGGGGTAAAAAGGAAAAAAAAAAACAAACTGAAAATCTCTAGGTAGGTTAACTTCTAGCAAATTACTGATTTCTTAACTATATTATTCTCTCAAAGATTAAAACATCCAGTGTCTTCGTTCTGATGCTGGAGTCGATCAATTTAGCAAAGCTGTCCAAGCAAAGAATTAAACCTACCGTATGACTCTCACCACTGGGCACTGAGAATTGTGCAGGCGAAGAAAGCATATTTCTGCCTCCTTTGCCTGTCCGGTTCATGCCCTGACTCACCGCAGCCTTGTGCTCGTATGTACGTGTTTTGCAGCATCATCAAAGTATGTACTTATTATCATTTTCTAGCTCCGCTAAAGTTTGAATTCAAAATCTCAAAGTTCCTTTTCCTGCTGTTTCCTTAGCTGCCTCTCTTGTGATGCGCTTAAAACATCTCTTGCCCTATAATCACAGGTAGGCGAAGCACATTGATACTGCTTTCAAACATATGTACTATCTGAAAGGCAAGCCTATGTAAAATATTTTTCAAATGAACTTGGTTAAAATTTCAGCAGTACAGATGTATGTGAGATGGGGATTTCCTGTATATCCAACAGCAGCAGAAAAGTGGAAACGATAATTACATATCCTATAAAATTCTTTGGGTCATCAACGTCAGGTGATGCGCCCTTATTGAAGCACTAAAATGTTTTTAGGCTCATTGCCGTGAAAACAAAGTCGTCAACAGCAGTGTTCATCTACTAGGACAGCAAACTGATCACCAATTCCTACATGAGTGACAGAAAGGTTAAGAAAAAAGGTCTTCAACGGGAGGACTTTTTTTTAGTCACAAGGGACGAAGGAGGAGAAAAAAAAGACTAAAGAAATTTATATACGGAGAAACCATTTAATGCAGATTTACCATAAGGCAAGATAACCATGCTTTTGAATGTTATGGATTGTAGAAACTCTATGAACGCATTGTGTTTTAAACACTTAATCTGTTTTACAAACTATGTACATTCTTCTGCTAAATAAGATGAATTGGGATTCAAGAAGCAGCACATCCTGACAAATCTCCTCCTAAAGGCATCCATTAATATAAATCAACAGTAGCAATTTTGTTTGATCATTTATTTGTGAGAATCATTAAGGTTTATTAGCATAATTATTCCCCGTGGGACTTCATGCCACATAAATGAGAAATGGCATTATCAATATTTAAAAGATAAGTGTGTAATGTTCAGAGTGCTTAAACACTACTCTGCAGGTGGTGTCCAGCTGTAGCAAATTAGAATAGGTTTGATTTCTAAATTGTAGAAATACAATTTCAACTTACCTGTTCATTTCAGAAAGCACTAAGTTTGCGTATGGTACAAAGCATAAATGCACAACCAAACTCTGTAGTTCCTGCTTACACGAAGTGTGTGTGCGTTGTCTTCTGATGTCGAGTGGCCAACTTGTCTTAACACACCAAATGGGAAGCAAATGTCTCTTACTGCTCAAAGTCCTTCTGTTAGTTTCTTTTTTCCTTTTTACAGTTCTGTATGCTAACCTTTCTCAGGGAAGGAAGAGAAGAACTTGCTATCCTCCTATCTCCTTCCAAACCACAGAGTAGTTATGGTGGTGTCGTATCTCCTCAGCCCTACAGACAGCGAAGGCCCCTGCGTTCCTGCTCTAGCTCTGTGACCAGAACCAGCTGGTGCCTCTGCACAGCTCTGTGATCGTCTCGGTACCAGGAATGAGATGGTGTGTGTGAGCATTTTCTGAGGCAGACAGAAGGGACTGACTGCTTAGCAAAGCCGCTTGGGTGGGATTGCCCCAGTCCTGCCCCTGGGCAAGCTGCTGCCTGAGGCATGGCACGGGCTCCAAGCTCGCAGCCGGCGGGGCAGGTGCTTTCAGGTTTTTGAAGGATGCCAAGGAGGTCAGAGTTCAGAAGAGAGTATGTGGGAGTGTAAGTCCAATGATTTGAGAGAGGTCAGATGAGTGAACTGACTTCTTGTGATCTGATCGGGGGGAAAACTCTGTCTTTTGTTCCTCTTGCTGCTGCTGTAGCAAGTGCCAAACAGCAGGCACAAGCAAGAGTGCCTGCTGCTCTCGGGAAGAGTTGCCAAAGGCTCCTGCACAGACCAGCGACCATCTTGGTTCTGCTCCATGTGAAATCTGTGCCCTGAGGGAAGGGACAGCTCAGAGTCCAACGGTGGGTTGGGAAAGGACAGCTTTTGGGGCTGGGTGAGCCCCGCATTTTGTGGCATACCTTCAGGGTGTGGGGTGGGGAGCGTGGTGCTGAGCTGCGGCCACCCAAGGAGGCCTCTCAGGCCCTCTCCATGGCTTCAAGCAGTGCCGCAGTCCCCCCAGCTGTGCAGCCACCAGCACCAGGGTGTTCTTTACAGGGACCCAGCGACCGAGTTGGGCTGAGAGGCAAAGGGCTGGGAACACCTGGCAGCCAGGCCGCTGGGCGCTTCGTCTGGTCCACAGCAGCACAGAGCGCTTCACCAGTTCACTGGTGATTTATTTATTTTATTTTATTTTTGAGCACAAAGTTGCTGTTCTATCAGCTGTGAAATGTGTCATTAGCTATTGTGCCCTCTTCTTTTCTCTGAAGGCTTTTGAATAAAACATCAGGGAGCCTACTAAAGATGCCCCAGGACTCCTGCAGATGTCCCCACACGGGGCAAGGAAGCAGAGCTGTCACCAGCCCAGGGCTTTTTACAGAACTCTGCTGAGCTGACTGGCAGGATGAAATGCCAGGGCAGGAGATGGACACGGGCTTTCACATTGCTCTCAGCCCTTTCTGGGGTTGTTGTTTGTTTTCTGTTTATGGCCCTTTGGTTGCCCTTCCCATTGTTTTAGTGATGTTGTGGCTTAGGGTTACAGTTACAGACTAGCTTGTTAAATACTTTGTTAGATGCTGAATTTTGAACATGTCAGTTTTCGTCTGTTTTCCCCTCTCTGCTAAACTCCCCTTTAGAGTTCCTCGGCTTTTAATTATAAACAAATGTTAAAATTAACTCTTTGGAATTACCGTGTTTGGTGTGTCTTGCAGGAAGGAGAGGGGTTCTGCTTTCATCTAATCACGTTTCTTGGTGCTCTTTTGTACTCAAATTAGAAATATATACAAACACCTGGGCTTGGTGCTTCCACAGAATTAGGCAGTCCAGGGAGCATGTGCCATCTCACCCTTTTACTGGGTGCACACTTTACTATGGGGGCTAATACAGGAAGGAGGAGAAGAGTGAAGCTCGGCATTTGACAGATTTTTCTCAATATCTTTTTCAGTCATGGAAATGATAAATATTCCTTCCAGAGATGTGCTTTCTGATGCTAGTGCATTAAAAATGCTGGAAGTGGAAAACATGACCAGGTAGAGCGCTTAAGAGCAGGCAGAAGCTGAAGTGCAGGGTGGTGGCTGGGTTGAAGGCAATGACTGGTTTTCCTGAGACAGCCCCTTTCCCCATCTTGGCAGATGAGCTGGTTGCAGGATGGTCACTCAAATGTCTCTTTTGAACCCCATGCAGAAAAGACAATGACAGGGAAGAAAAAGTAGCATAAATGCGTGTTTGTTACTTAATCTCTGTTTCCAAATTAAATGCTACAAATGGATCTTGTTATCTTGAAGGGCACTTCTTAACAGATAAATAAATCAAAGCGCTCACATAGAAGTCTGAGCAGGCTTCATACAACTTTCTTGATGAGCTTTGATATGCAGAATTGTCATACCCATAAACATTTAGATTCTCAACTAAACAGCGCTGTTCATTTTCATTAAAAAAGAAATCAGTCCTTTTGCTTGAACTTGTGATCTCAATTCTTTTTCAGTTTAACTGGGGGACAGAAGTTTGAATTGAAGTGGATAAAGCTCTTGTTGCACAAACAAGAATGTCATAGTGGTTTTACCACCATCTTTACACAGAGCTCTGTTCTGCCTAGGACATTTGCTTAAAAAAAAAAAAAAAAAAAAAGATTACAGCTGAAGCAGAAAGCCTGGTAAGCAGCTTGTGTTCTCCCCTGTTGCAGCTTGTATTTTCCCCTGTGTTTGCTAGTTGGATTAAAAAGAGCATGGTGGACATGGCTTTCAAATTATTTTTTAATCACTGAATGCTAGCAAAGTTGTGCCAAATGCACTTGAGAAATTCTGTGCTCCATAGCCTGAGCAGATCTACTAGCCAGGCAGCCAGTCGGCAGGAAAGTCCAGACTGTGTTGTGTGCTGTAAAAGCCCATTTCCCAGCTCACTGGATGGAACACAGTCCTGTTGGCTGTTGTACCAAACTTGGCTGACGTTGATGGTATAGGTATCCTGAAAATAAGGACAGCAATTATAAGAAGCAATTGAACTCTGTAGTATAGGTTAAAATAATAAGAAACTATAGAACATATAGGCCACTGACAAAACTACTAAGCAATGTAAATAATGTTGATTGAATGAAGGGTTGCAGAAAGCCACAAACTTAGTTTGGTAGGAGTAATAGGAATAGGACAGAAACTAGAGACAGAAGCACCCAGAGAAGACACAAAAGAAAACAGCCAATGAGTCTAAGGCAGCCTCCCATCTTAACCCTGAACAAATCCTGATGGGTTGAATGAAGTTTGGAAAGAGACTTGAAACTTAGGGAAGAAATAGTGTCTTGATTCCCTGCTTTTGTTTGCAGCGTCCAAATGAGTTTGGTCTGCATGTTTCAAGAAGCACTTGCGCTTTATGGCACTGCTGATGTGGAAACAAAGAATTGACAAGGACGTTATGGAGGTAAGACACCGTGGGATGAAGAATGGTTTTGTCAACATGTAAGCCTGGAAGGGACTATGCGATCATCTACCGGCGTGAAAGCAGAATCAAGTGTAGTTGCACTACTTTACTGTTTTTATTTTTAAAGATCCTCTCTACGAAATAGCTAAGGAGTCTGTTTTAATGTAAGTCTGCCCTTTTAACTGAAATAATGATTTTGTGTCCAACCAGCAGAAATCCCCTTTATAAGAAACAATGGAGTGTAAAGTTGTCACTGTGGAGTAAAATTCATCTGTAGTCTTCAGAATTAATGTATTCAGTTTTTTAGAAACTCTGTGCTTCCTCAGAAGAGCGGGTGGGTGCTTTAAGAATAAGCCAGTAATAAATATTAATAGGAAACATTAAGAACTCTGAGTTTACTTGGAAATACATGCCGTATATGATGCTGTGGATATACATTCTAATTGGCTTGGCTACATCGGCCTTTAGATGCTCACAACATTTACTTTTGACTAGTACAGCTAAGCAGAGATGGAAACCTGAAACTGAAGCAAAGAACATGCTGCCCCTCTAAGACTAATTGCTGTTCATGTCCTTTTCACAAACATCCTTTCTGGCCTGAGACTCCGTTTATTCTCTTTATTCTTTGAAAACTCAATTATATAGCTAAATATTTATTAAAACCACATTTTCTCATCAGGAGCAGCTGTATTTTTGCCGAACGGATTTGAAGCACAGAATATTTTTGTTCCTTGTAATATTTTTGTTTACAATCCATAATGTCATAAGTAAAAGATGACTTCTGCCTGCTGCTGCCCTGGGACGTATTTCCCCCTCTACTGCAAAATAATCCTCCCCCACCATCACCTCCCCCCCCCCAAATTATTTGTAGTATTAGTGCTCAGATTTTCTTGACAGTGATAGCCCCTTAGCTGCTAAATCTGCTATGCCATCCATCACTAACATCAAGGAGGGCAAGCATTAGTTTCTCTGTGACTTATCTAGGTCTTTAATAGATCAATACCCCTGCTCAGATGTTTCAGACTCTTCCCTGTTAATTCACGTTTATCTTTTCATCTGAAGAAGGGAAATTGTCTCACAGAGACACCATGTTATCCCCAGTAGTGGCTTATACTGTTGCAAAGTCAGCATGACCCACATCTCTTATCTCAGCTGGAATGCATTTGTCACTGTCACATGGTGTGATCGTCTGGTAAAATGCCCTAGAAAAGAGGTAAACCTGCAAAATGGCATCACTTTTTTCATTTAATGACCTTATCTGCTGTGTGCTCCTGCATAACCTTTGGTTTAAACCCCTAAAGTAAAGGGAACCTTCTCTTTCCCTTTAATGCTCCATTTTGTGATTCTTATCATGAGCAAAATTTTCGTTCCTCAGCAGTCTTCGTTTCTGATTGATCAGCAGGTGGTGATACTGAGGCTGAGAACTGAATCGTTTATTAATATGCTCTGTTAACCCTGAGAAAGGGCTGCTGAATTTAACGCTTCACTTGTACAGTTGGCTGCTGGTTTACCTGATGCTTTTCAGGCCCTGGGAGTTTTTAGTGGTGTTAGGAAAAAGGAATGAGAAGCAGGTTGCTGACCAGTAAGCTATGAACAGACTACTGCAAGAAGAAATGCTGTGTGAAACAAGAGTTTGATGGTAATTATGCAACTGGGACTCCTTCCTTTCCAAACTGTAGTAAAGTAGACATTTCACTATCTGTTATTCTAAAAACTTGGTAATTTGTATTATGGAAAGAAAACTTAAGTATCAACACACTTGACGGCAAGGAGTCTGATATAGCCGGCTGCAAAACAACTGCGTTTTCACTGTGTTCTTTCAGATGTGTTGAGCAACTCTGTCCAAGACTGTAAGTGTGGCCTTTAACTGAGAAATTATAGTTGGTGCCATCCATCAATGCGGTTTGCTTTTTGACATAAGGAAAAGGTAGGTCCACTTTGAACACACTGCTAGACTTCTCCGCAAATAATGCGTCTACCGCAGAGGCCTCTGCGAGGAGCAGTGACCTGCTGTGAGCGCACAGCTGGGAGGAGCAGCAAGGTCAGATGCTTCCCGCAGGTGGAGGTGGATCATCCAACGGAGACAGCCTTGCTGGGGAGAATGGGAAGTGCTGGGGCGGAGCAGAGAAGTGCTTGCTCAGATGCAGGTGTGCTACCCACGTGCCTGCACGGCCAGCAAGTCTGCAGATGACCCAAATGAGGGGGTGCAGTCAGTTCTTTGGCTGGGGGGGACTGAGCAGCAGCCCCCCAGAAGCTACGGGGAAGGTATAGTGGGAGACTGAGACACTAATGGCCACAAATTGAAAGAAGGGGGAAGTTCTGGATATAAAGGGGAAAAA
This sequence comes from Stictonetta naevosa, assembly GCA_011074415.1. Classification (NCBI taxonomy): domain Eukaryota; kingdom Metazoa; phylum Chordata; class Aves; order Anseriformes; family Anatidae; genus Stictonetta; species Stictonetta naevosa. The sequence goes on along the minus strand of CM021706.1, from coordinate 3,351,554 downwards.
AAAAAAAAGACAACCAAGCTTTAGGACGGGAGCCTGCAGTTCTTGGGGAAGCTTACACGAAAGAATAAATGAGACCAGCAGTTGTATTTGAATTAGGGGAAATTATTGTTTTCCATCTCCAAGTATTTAATACAAGGAGTAGGGCAAGGGTTGTTTCTGTGCATATGGTTGTTTGTGTGGGGTGTCTGGAGTATTTTCCCCTCACCAATACACTGGGTGATTGTACAGGCTGAAAGGTTGCTTTCTGTTTGGAGATTTGTGCACACAGTATGTTTTTTGAACTTCCCCACGGCCTAATTTATGTTGGAGAAAACTATGAGGGCACTAAAGGTAAGAGCTGCTGAACACAAGCTGCCATAAGATTTGAGGATAAAAGAATTCTCTGGTTGGACTTTTCTTTTTCTTTACATTATAAATTCACTGGAGCAAATCTGAAATACATGGGAAATCAAAGAAAAATGAGGCACTGAGGACTGTAAACCTCCAAGTGTTTTCCATGCTGGATATTAGTGCAGTGGTCCATCCCTTCTGTGAAAGAAACACTGCTCATGAATACTGTTGATATACAAATGCAAGCCACCTCTTAATTTTAAGGACTCTGTGAACTGACTTGCTGGTCTCATGTATGTTTTTCAAACACTTTCAGTCCGTTTTCTCTCTGAATGCCTTGCTCTCCTGGAGACTGAACCTAGGTATACTTAATGTTCTTATTTTAGAGTGTTGCTGTTCCAAATTAAGGCCATATGTGCAAAAATTAAATTCTACATCTGAAGGCTATTTACGGTTGATTCCAGAAGTAAGGTGAGGGGAGCTGATCTTATTTTCTTTGCCGAGAAAGAAAATTCCATTTAACTGAGGCATGTAGCTGTTTACTCGGGAGAAGGGAGTCGCAGAGAATGGTCACGGTGTTTCTTTCTGCCCCGGCACAACCCACCGCTTGCATCAGTTCGGTTAGAGATGGCCTGGGGTTGTTTGGGTGGCTTGTTTTTCTCACGCGTTGTGGGAGAACATTTTTCTCTTGAAAGTGTGAAGAATACCCAGAGCTTCAGAAAGTGTTACACTAATCTCGGGCATTCTAATAAAATATTGGAAACTGATTTAAAATAATGAGTGTTCCCGTCCCACATATATACAGATTGAAGCATACCTAGTACAGAATCAATAGAAACAGGCAAACTTTTTGTTTTACCCATTTCTGAAAGGTTTTTGTCTTAAGGTTGTTTTAATTATCAAGTAGGTGACAATGAATTTTAAATACTATTTTAAATGAGCTTAAATGCTCTTAATCTCACGCAACTCTGTAGAAGGTAAAATACGAGAAAAGTGGCAAAAGGTATCTGAGTAGAGTTTGGGTTGATTTCCCTCCAGGAGCAAAGCCATTCGGGAGGAATTCTTGGAGTGAGCACTCGTGTGCTGTGGAAGGTGTCTCTGGAGAAGTCAGGTTAGATCTTCCTTCCTTTTTGCCCTTCGGGTTTGAGCGAGGCATACTAAGGATCCTTGCCGGGAATTCCCTCTTCTGGTGAGGGCCATGGCTGACGCTCCGTGACTGCTTCCCCCTTGGCAATCGCCATGAAGGACAGAAATCCGTAACGGAATGCTGCCATCTAGTTTGTGCGCTTAGAGATGCGTAAAGCAAAATGCAGTTTGAAGTAATACTTGGGGGGAATC
>CM021706.1:3290996-3349786 GCA_011074415.1 Stictonetta naevosa | reverse complement strand
GGCGGCTGCGGGCGGGCCCGGCGGGAGGGATGGTGAGCGAGGATGGCGGGCGGGCGGCCGGCGGGCTCCGGCAGGGCGGCCCGGCGGCACCGCCTCTCTCTTGTCGCCCGCAGGCGGCGGCGGCGGAGGAGCGCGGCGGGCGGCGGCGGGCGGCCAGGCTGTGGGCCGCGGTGGAGCAGGAGCGGCGGCTGGACGAGGCCGTGCGGAGGGTGAGGGCCGCGGCGCGGGGCCGGCGCAGGCGGGAGGCGTTCGTCGCCTGAGGTTACTTTTGCAGAGCCGTTCAGCGGCGCGGTCCTGTAATTTGTCGTCTTCCAAACGCGAGTTGTGACGGGAGTTGTTTGTCCCGGTCAGGGCGAAGAGAAGCAGCAGCAGAGGGAGCAGCAGCTGGAGCAGGAGGAACGGCTGGCGGCTGAGCTGGCCAGGCTCAAGCACGAGAAGCTGAAGGACGAAAAGATGAGGCAGCAAGTGCGGGAGAACAGGTAAAGCCTCGAATACCAGGTCGCCTGCTTTGAAATCTTCACCCATCAGCTGTTGCTATAAATCAAACTCAGCCTTGATACCGGTATCCAGCCTGTTGCATCTCTCAGTTGTTTGTTTTTCCTCCTTTAACGTGGTTTGGGCTGAGCCTCAGATGCAGTAAGATGACACTGTGGGATGGTTTCTAGCGATGGAGAGGAGCTCTCAGTATGTTCAAATCAGATACACACAATTTACTATTTTAGAACAGGCTTTAACTTTTTGAACTTTGAAACTTTTCTTTTTCTGCTCTTCTATTCGAGCAATATTTTTTTTTATCTAAAATCAGGCTTTTCCCCTGAGAAATAAAATGAATATTTTGTTAGATAGCAGCGTATCTTTTATATAACTTCCTTTTATTGGTTGTATCATTGGCTTTCCATGCTCTGTATCTGTTAAATTCCTGGTATATCCTTGTAATATTACCGAAAGGTTGAAAAGAACAGTACATACAGTATCGTGCTCAGGTTTCTCATTTGTACAGATGTCATGGGTGACAATATTAATGAAGATAAAATCTAAACAAAACTAAAACCATTTTCCTTTTCTGTGATGCATTCTGAAGAAACTTTCCTAAGGAATTTATTTAAGCTTATTTTAAAAGGCATTACCTAGACTTGTTTCAGAATAGTTAGGAGTCTAAGGTAATCCTTCAGTATATCGGGAAGAAAGGAGCTCTGTTACTCTTGCAGTGATTACTCTGGATTATGGACAGGTTATATATTCCATTAAAATGTTTTGGGAACATTCTGGTAACAGCCCTTGTGTCTTTCCTGACAGCTGTAGCTTTTGTCTCTGGGCTCTGCAGATTTCAGCTTCCTGAGTTGCTGCACATGCAAAGACACCGATGTTCTCCAGTGGTTTGGCTGGCTGGTTAATGTCAGCACTCATTTTGTTTTCTGTTACTGTGGGCTGAGACTTCACACAAGGAATTTTGTTCTTGACCTCAATAGGACGAGAGATTTAGCATGTATATTCAGAAATCTTTCATGAAAATCCTTCTTTTCCTTCCCTTTGTTGTACATATGCATGATATGCAATAACATATCTCTATTTGCACAGCTGAAGAGCATCATCTAATTTCTAGTGAGCTGTTGTGTTACTTAACCTTTATTGTGGATACCATAACAATGACCTACGGTATGAAACAATAATATTCAGTAGCGAATGTTCATCAGTTTATAATTCTTATTGTAGTATTATTTCAAACCAGTTGGTATTTGTGGTTTAGTTTTATTGCCTGTTCAGTGGTCGTCTCATTGTTTCTTTCTGTTTGACAATTCGCGTCATTTCAACTCCTGTAAAGAGATTTGATCTCTCAATATGCCTTCAGTGGTGGAAGCTTCTTTTTTTATTTCTTTTTTCCTATAGATACCTTGTAATAGGATAAACTTATTTTTTCCCCCTAGTCTTGAACTTCGAGAGTTAGAAAAAAAACTGAAATCTGCTTATATGAATAAGGAGCGAGCTGCCCAGATTGCTGAAAAAGAAGCTATACAGTATGAGAAAATGGTAATTAGTTTCAGTGTATCCTAGCATGTGGTTTTCAACCAAGTCCTATTTTGTTCTCAGAAACCACCAGAGTGCTTTAACTTTTTGTATAGATTGTATTAAAAATTCTCTTTGAGGCTGGCCTTTTTATCTAGATTATTGCTAAGTTGAAGAATTCAGTGTATACTGAAATCTGATTTTTGCTGTGGAGAACTGATTAGCCGTAAGAAAAAGGCTTGCTTTGCCACTACAGTCAAAGTAGTAGTGCATTACGCTGTGTGAAGGGATGTAGTTTTTATTTCATTGTTTTTGTAATGTTTACTGAAGTTAAAACTATTATACACAGTTTTGTGGTGAATCCTTATCTCAGAAGCAGATGGTTGAAAATGCTTTTTACTATTATTAAACACAAACATGTGTGAGTAACTTCAAAAAAGAACTGTGAACTTCTATATAGGGTAATGTTGATCAGGCAGGTGATTCTAATTACATTAATGTTTGATGCAAAATTTAAGTAAATTGAGTAATTAAGTAAATCCTCACTTTATTGAGGATGTTCTGCATGCCTCTATTACTTGCTGGTCACTATGCCATTGTGAGCTAGTTTCACTCATATTGTGAACGCTCTACTTGGTCTTAGTAAAATGCATGGCTTCCTTGAAGTATTGTTAGTTCTTCTCAAGTTGTTTCGATAATGGGGATTCTCTTCAAGGGTTCTACTTAAGGCATGAAGCATGTTAAGGCACTACATGTGTTTGTGTAGAGGGAGAGAGAAAGATTAAGGTGGAAAACATTCTGTTTGTGTAATGCAATATAATTCCTTTATATGCTGTGTAATTTTTCACTGCAAGTGGAAGCAAAAAGGAATCTTACAGTGCTTTTTTTTTTCCCCTTGTAGAAACGTGATGCTGAAATAGCCCAAAAGATGAAAGAAGAGTATGAAAGGGTAGCAAAAGAAGAAAGTTCTGCAGAACTAAGGCGGAACAAGGAGAAAATAATGTATCAGCAGGAACTGGAGAAACAGCTTGAGGAACAAGAGAGGAAGAGGCAGGATGCTTATGAAGAGTTTCTAAAAGAGAAACTCATGATTGATGAAATCGTAAGGAAGATCTATGAGGAAGACCAAATGTTAGTTACTTTGAGTTTTTATTATTTTTTATTTTAAACTTAAAACTGTGTATCATTCTGTGTAGAAAAATGAACTTGTATATGCCTATTTCATAGGCTAAGGGCCACTTCAACAAATTATTCCTATTCAAGAAAGATTCTCTTGGTCCCACTTTAGGAACAAGAGAGAGACACTTGCATAGATTTTGCTACACAGCAAAATAGAGCCAGAATATTCTTGTCATTTCAGTCAATCTTGTGGTCTTGTTCCCCAGATACAAAATCCATTTTTTTTTCAAGGAGCACTTCCATTAGGCCTGTCATGCTGGAAATGACTGCATATCACAGGTTTCTACCTTGCCTCGTGTCCCTACCTTTTCGTGATACATGTTAAAAATGAAATATGTTGTGTGCCATGTCTTAGGGCCATGGATAAGAAAGGAGTTTTCTGAGGGCATGATGGTAGTGGGGTGAGAGTTTAGTATAAATGAATAAAAAGGTTCAGGGCTTCTGAGGCATTTGGGCTGTTGGGCTTCCTTCCCTCTGTTGTTTGGATGGAGCATGTATGAAATAGAGTAGTAGTGAGCACCTATGTGTTCAGTCTGTGCTGAAGGAAAGGTATTAAACATGAGATTCCCTTTCAGGGGTAGTTCATTAATTAGCATTTATAATTCAGGCATCTGATTTCCTGCTGAATGGGTAAGGAGAGTCATCTGAATCTTTGTCTCTGGAATATATTGTTAACGATGAGCATACGGTCTGTTTAATGTCGCTGCGGTATGTTAGATAGCTATTTATGCACTTGTGCTTTTTTTGACTTTATAAAGGGAAAAACAACTAAAGTTAGAAAAAATTAGAGCAACTCAGATGTATATCGACGAATTTAAAAAAGAACAAGCTATCTGGAGGCAGAGGAAACGGGAAGAGATGGAAGAAGAAAATAAGAAAATCATGGAGTTTGCCAACCGTCAGCAACGAAGAGAAGAAGATCGGATGGCTAAAGTTCGAGACATGGAGGAGAAAAAGCAAAGACTTCAAGCCACGGTATTGAAATTTGATATAAAAGATTATTTTGTATATTTCTGTCTTTTGTTGAGAAATCCTTCCTTCTTGTAATAGATTGCCCAGAATCTACAAAGAGAACAACAGAAGCGTGAAGAACTGGAACAAATACGACAAGAGCTGTATCTGGAAGAACAAGCAGAGACAGAGAGGAAGAAGGAGATGGTAAGTGTTGGCAGGTAGCTGAAGTAGTATCTCCGTACTGGGTGGGGGGAAATTCGCTTTGCCTGGACTTCTGCAGATACGTGTATGGATGTTTTGGCACTTGGCAGATACCACTTCTTTGTATGTAGTACATGTCCTCTGTTTACACACATGCATAAACTGTTCAGGGGAGAACGCAAGTGGAGAGGAGTACTGCAACTCTGCCATTATTCCTGCGGAAGATTCGGGTTAGTGGAGCTGGTCTGGATGAAACTTCAATAAAATAAGAACAGAAGTGTATATGCAGAAAAATATAAAACCTATGGATTACTTATGGGTAAACTAACCTAATTTAAACAGACCAGATACGAAAATTTTACGAGAAGATGAAACCACTCGAATTGCTGATCTAGAAAATAAGTAATAAGGTGAAAGCTGGGGGACAGTATTTTACCCAGTATTCCTCTGTCAGTTCATTTCTGATGTCTTTGTGAGGGAGCAGCTCTCCTTTAGTCTCCGGGAATTGCCACTACAGCCATGACACTTACAAAAACATTTTTGTGAGAGTACATCCCATATGCAGTTCCTTCTGCGTCTGAGGATGCTCTTCAAAGGCCAAGTAACTCCCATTTCCAAAACTTTTCTTCTAACAGTGCTGGCAGGGTAATAATTTATGGATTGACTTTTTTTTTTTTTACACTTTGGATTTTGCAAAGTCTCCTGTGTTCATCATGACTTTGGGATGGTTTTGAGGGACTTTTTTAGGCCCATTTTAGTATGTGAGCTGCCTCAAAGCAAAAAGCTCAGTTCTGACAGGTTTATTAAATTAACTGAATTTCATAGAATCATAGAATGCTTTGGGTTGGAAGAGACATAAAGGACCATCCGGTACCACCTCTCTGCCATGGACAGGGACACCTCCCACCAAACCAGGCTCCCCAAAGCCTGTCCAGCCTGGTTTTGGGCACTGCCAGGGATGGGGCAGCCACAGCTGCTCTGGGCAGCCTGTGCCAGTGCCTCACCACCCTCAGAGGAAAGAATTTCTTCCTTATAGCTAATCTAAATCTCCCCTCTTTTAGTTTAGGGCTGCTACCCCTTGTCCTATCACTGCACCTCCTGACAAAGAGTCCTCCTGCAGCCCCCTGTAGGTACTGGCAGGCCGCTGTAAGGTCTCCCCAGAGCCTTCTCTTCTCCAGGCTGAATGACCCCAGCTCTCATTCTGTTGTTTCTTCTTTCTGTTCTGGCACAAAGAGTCTCTCTCCAGCAGACTGTATTCCCTAAATGTACCACGCCGGACAAGCAGTTTGTATGTAAACTTAGTTTTTGGAGGAAAAAAAATCTGTCTTTTGAATTTCCTTTGCCATCCCTAAGGTATTTGTTTTTCTTTGAACCAGGAAGACAACTGAAGGTTTAGAATACTCTCATAGTCCCCTTTATACGTTGATTTTATCTTAAGCAGCAGCATGACAGTAACTTGCAAGTTCAGGTTTGAGTTAAGCAGTTTAACTGCTTGCTTTTTGCACATCCGTTTGCTTTTTCCTGCCCACTCTGTCTCTCATCAGATTTTAGATAAAATCTAACACAGATAATACGTAATACTGTTATTCCTAGGAAGTTGTTCAGGAGGAATGTCTTGTTGACCCACTTCATGCTCATGGAAAAAGCGTTTTTGTTTTATTTTTTTTTTTGACTTAATTTTGACAGTCTTAAGACACTTGCCAAACTGGAGACCACTGTTAAATACGAAATGCTTGCTCCACTCAAGTATGCTAGAAGGTAGCAGCTACAGTAATTTTTATCTGAGACAAATCAGGTAGATTGGCTGAAGTTTAAATTTTCCAAAGTATTTTCAGTAAAAAGCATTTTATTGAATTTCCTTTATAGGCAGAAATTGAAAAGAAAATAAGGCAACGTCTAGACTTAAAGCAAACATATGAAGAGCAATTTGCTTTAAAGAAGATAGTGCAACAAGCTATGCAAGAAGAGGAAGAAGCCTTCAGACAACAGATGTTGGCCAAGTTTGCAGAGGATGATCGCATTGAACAGATGAATGCTCAGAAACGAAGAATGAAACAGCTCGAACACAGAAGGGCTGTGGAAAAACTTATTGAAGACCGTCACAGACAATTTATTGCAGATAAAGTAAGAGAAATGTTCAGTTTTGCTGTTGGTCTGAGCCAAAACATTTTAATATGAGAATACTTTCTCTATCCTATGTAACAAGGCTATCGTTACAAGGGAAAGGTGACAAAGGAATTGCAGAGAAATGGTTGAGGGCAGGAGGTGGAAAGCAGGCCTTTGTTTTAGTTTGCTGACAAGAAAGAAGTCTTTAGAGACAACTTTTTACAGCTGAAAAGATAAAAGCCTTTAACAGCTGTAGATCCTGGTGTATTTGACATGCTCTGCAAATAGCTCTGCAAGAGCCATATGATCAGTGACACAACTGTTGCCCACTTCAGCCTCCTTCATCAGGCAGTACTGCTGATGATACGTAAGAAGGGGAAAACTCAGCCTTGATTTCAGATTATTTCCAGGTAGCATCTGAGGAAGAAAAAGCTTGGCATAAACTAGAAACCACCCATGGAATGCTACGCTGTAGTTTTCAGACTGAGCGTGCAATATGAACTGCAATTTCTCATCATGAGCATAAGAACACGGGCCTGGTTTTCCTATTCCTGGACTAGAGCAGTGAGGCAGGAACAGACTGAGTCAGCTGAGAGTCCACAAGGAACCAGACCTTGACTTAACAAACTTTTGCAAAGGACTTTTAAATAATTTAACTATAGCCCAAGTCTTGGTATTCAGTCTTCTATTTTGTCTGAGACTTTTCTTGTAGTTATCACTTATTGTTTAAATCGTGCCTTTTTGTGTATGGTTTTTCATCGTTTTCAAACTAATTTTCCCATGACCAGGAGTTAAAATTAATTAAAAGTTCTAAATTTACTTCCTTAAAAAAAGGCTCCGTAAGTATAGTATATATTGGTGGGAAATAAATTTTGACAGAGCTGAAACTTGATGGTTAAGAAAATTTATTTCTTTATTGTAGGAACGTGAGCTCGAAGAAAGGCAGTTAGAGGAGAAAAGACAAGAAAACATTCGTCTCATTGTTGAAGAAGAGAGACAGAAACTCTTGAAAGAGCACGCATCTAAATTACTGGGTTATCTTCCTAGAGTAAGTGAACTGTATTTGAAATGCTTTAAATGATTTTTTTCATAAATCCCTTTTCTCTTGGCTAGTTCAAGGTAAGGTTGTGTAACTGTGTAAATTACCTGGAGTCAGCGGGTGTCCTTGTGTCAGCTCTCATGTGTTCACCTTTTCTGAATTAGGCAGCAATGAAAAATACTCTTTATTGCCGTATCACTGCTTGCCATATTGATGCATACAGAGTTTGTTGAAAGCTTCCCCAGCCCTTTTTGCACATACAAAGCTTTTGGGATATGGAATGTAAGTTTTTAAGTAGGGCTCTTCCAGCTAGAAAGGTGTCCATTGTATCTAAAGGCCTATTGGACTCAAAATGCCTGTTTCACTAAACGCCAAAGTTCTGCCTCCTTTTGAAGCCTCTGATACAGCTGTGATTTGTAATGTTTTCCTAAAGGCTGCAAGATACGTACTGTGGGTCACACGCATTTTAAGACAATGAAAAAGCTGCTTTTTAGAAAAAAACAACTGCATCAAAAACTTCGATAAGATTTAATGTTTCATGTACTGGTGTTAACTTTTTTTCTTCAGTATGACCACTAAAATTAGGATTAGAGATTTTGATTCTGGGTTCCAGTGCTCCCCTTCCCCAAAACACACTTAGTCTTCCAACACATAATTCCTGTTCAAGTTGTTCAACTATCACTTGATCTCCGAAATAATTTCTTTGTGTAGGCTAATTTCAACACAACTTAAGGGGCGATAAAGACCCAACTCAGCCAGTGCCTCTTTTCAGTGTAGTTGCTCGGCAGCTCTAGGTTAGCACCGAGTGCGGCAATTAGAAACTCATCCACTGAAGTTTGGTGATGGTTTTCAGAGCTGTTTGTTTTTAAAGATAATAGTGGCACTATGGATAGATAAAAGCTTTGCAACTTACACAAAAAGATCCATAAGCATATTTTTAATTTATCTTCTACGTGTGTTTCTTTCCCCTTATTGCAGGGAATACTCAAAGGTGAAGATGACATTAACATGCTTGGTGAGGAATTTAGGTTGGCTTACCAGAAGAGAAGAGAGAATGCATTTTCTGAAGAGGGATGAAATTTCCACTGTCTCCTCTCCTGGTTTGCCACTAGATGGCATCTGATTTCTAATGAAAATTTCTACTGATGTTAGCAGCGAGGAGCTCCTTTTTATTGTCAAAAAAGTCTCCATTTTAAGAGTGAAAGATCTGATGGACAGCAAGTTTTATTTAAATGTGTATTGTACTTGCATTTTTCACCAATAAATGGTTAGGAAATTGAGTTGTTATTTGTCAATTATGTAAGACAATTGAGTTTGGGTTGAAGCAATGTTTAAAAATGTTTTCCCTAGCAACAGAACAGACACCTAAGACACTGTAAATTCAGATATTTCATAATGGACTATAACATCCCGACGCACTATTTTTGGTTTTAATTTAAAGATTTATCTATATTTGCATAACACTTAAAATACTAATCTAAATGTTTCTCCTTACAAATGGTACATCTGAATTACTTGTTTGTTGCTGGCTCATGTTACTTTGCTAGTAGGATCTAAGGAGAGAGACTTTTTTGCCTCATTTTGAGGTCAGAATCACTTTATACTATTACTTCTGTACATAAACTTACTGTTTGTGTGTCGTGTTCCTATTAAGTTGCTCTGTGGGAGGAATACAGTGAAATACCTGAGGTTTGACAAAGATTTGTGCAGCCAGGACTGACCTTTATTGCTCCCATTCATTAAGGTACACAGCTCATCCACACTCACGTTTTTATCTAGTTCTTGATTATAATGACAACGTAATAAAATCCTCAAGGAGATAATGCCAGTAGGGCACCTGTGAATATGGAGCCATCACTCCTGACGGTATCCATAAACAGCAGCTGATGGTCAGGGAAAGAGTCCAGTTTTTTTTACTTTGACTAAATAAAGTAGAAATGTTAAACAATACAACTGTATCAGATTTATAGAGTCATTCTGGATATTAAGGGGCAATTCTCAGGTATGTTTTTGCCACTCATGCTGTAAGATGAGCAACTCAAACAAGTTTTGACCATTTTCATAGGAGAGCTGTTGATGCCTAAACCAAAAATCTGTTGCAGAGAACAGACCATGACAATTTCCAAACGTGTTTTGAAAAGGACGTGACACTTTTGTTAATTTATTTATGTTGCAATAAGGAATTTTCTAAGACTAAACACTGACTTCTCTTTGGATTGAGCACTACCTTATTTAACAAACATTTCTGAATACTAAAACAGAAAAAAAATGGCAACGGAGTTCCCTTGTTGGAATCTTGCTTGCATTCTCTGTGCCTCTTTGCTCACCGCAGAATGGACAGTTTGACTTGAAACACAGCAATTTGTATTTCAAGTGATACTGCCACATAAGCTAGCAGGCTTTTAAAAGTTAAATAATTTCAACATAAGCAGAATCAACAAAAAACAAATCACTGTGATTTATTAACAAACATTTTTAGTGCCAAAAGGCCGTATCATGTGACTTGTATTTCAGTTTTTTTTTTATTGAATCAATAATTTCCCCACTCAAGAGCTTTCATGAATTCCTCTTCAGTAAAAGAAAGCATCTTAGCAGCTTCAATGTGCATCTCGAAAGAAATACAAGAAATCAGAATCAGAAGACAAGCTAGTGCAAATGACTAATATAAAGTCCTACATAACTGAGATAGCTGAAAGGGGCTTCAAATTTGTTCATATTTCCTGCAAAATTCTCATTTTTTAGTGTAAGGATACTGCAGTTATTTTTATGCTAAATAATGCAACTTCACCTCTAGTAAAATGGAATCAGTAGTTTTTCTTAGTTCTTTGTATTACTTTCAAAATATGTTTTAACAGGGCATGGAAATTACCAGAAAAGTGACAACTCCCATGACCTCTAAGAAAACATCTAAGAAACTATATACATTCTTTCAAGCTGATCAATATTCAGCTAACTTTAAAGCCAAACACGTCATTGATTCATTCACAGTCCTAATGCTTCTAAAATGCATGATTTAATGTTAAATGAATATTTTAGCAGAGGAACACAGTACCAGCAACAAATAGCATCATCAGCATAAAACAAAGCATAACATTAATGCACCTAGAGAGATATCTGGAGCAGACTCCTCGGTTATATTGCCCTGTATCTGGGGTCCATTATGGCATGTATCTATAGGATATAGCATATTATATATATATAAAATACTTTAAACGGAACATTGAGCAGAACAAACAAAACTTATTACAAGGCTATTTTCTGTTTTAAGAAAATGTAATTGCTTGGGAAACATCATCCAGGTGACTGTGGAGAAAACAAGTACTAAATGGCCAGCACATTTGCACAGAGCTACCGCTCAGAGAGGCGCAGCAGCCAGGAAGCCCTGCAAGCTCAGTGGGTTGCAGCTGCTGTCACAGCAGATAGCACAAATATGCCACATGTCCTCATCCCCACACTGCAATAGCCTCTTCACTTACCAACATTTGAAGTGGCAAGGACTGTGTCCTATCTAAGCAGTTCTTATTCAGAATGCACTTTTTAATAGAAAGGCTACATTTTAAAGAACAGGAAACAGGTCTGGTCTATAAGGTATCTGATTTTTTTCTCTCTATACAGACACATTGTCAGTTCCAAACAACAACAAAGCCTAAGCAATTCCCACTGATAGTGTAATGCCCTCCAGCTGTGTAACACCCAGACTAACTTCCTTAATTCCCTTTTAGAACTAGAATTTTCTATGGGTTTCTCTCTTTCAAGGCAAGCAGAGAATGGTTTAAAGAGTCCAATTTGGACACCAAAACCTACTTGCTGCCAGCTGCAACTCATCCTACTACTTTTTGTTTTCCTTTTTTTTTTTCCTTTATTTTTCTTCATGTAGTGGCAGCAAATCGTAGCATATCCTCACCTCCAGACTAGCTGTACCTGCTTTGTGCATCTCACTATATGTGAATACTACACAAATGGCCCAAACTAGGTTTTCCTCATTAATTCAACAACAGGTTGATGTAAAATCAACCTGAACTTCTTCTGGTGATTATGTATATTGGCCTCATGTGAGCACATTTCCCAGCTCCTCCTGCTGCCAGGTATAAAAGGCAGAGGTATAACAGGCAGTGTTAACACCATTTTCTTTCAGGTTCTTCTACCTGTTGTTTGTTCTGAAAAGCCAACAACTAACAACATCCTTTTTCTGTGAGTATATAATGTTTTTAATAACAGAAGGTAAGTGGCTTTCTCTACTAACTACAGTTCTGTTATGGTATTTGTATTTTTTTTTAATGTATTTTTTGTTTTGTTTCTTAAGTATTTTAAACTTTTTTAATGTATGGTTTATCTGACACTATGTTTCTGGCTCAGTCAAACAGACGCACCATCCCTGGACATGCATTTCAATGAGTTCATGGTCCGGAGGACAATGAGATAGCACACAAAAATTATCTTTTGAGTGAATACTCCATTTTGTTGCTGTTGGTCTCTAAACAACGTTAAAGCCAGAAAGGCTAGATAAGGCTAAGCTAGTAGTATTTCTGTTAGATGAATTCCCAAGATTTCCTCTCAATTCTGTTACTGCCAGAAAAACTCTTCTACTGGAAGTATGTGAGCAGCCCCAGTTCTTATTTCAACTCTGTCCTCCTTTGTCCTGTGTTGGAGATGTATTCCAAATTCAAGGGTGTATTTCCACACTGCAGTTCTCCGTTCTTAGGATAAGTATGTGCATTTTGTTCATGAAGTTGGCACTTCATACAGGGCTGTTCTTTCTCTCTGGAGGCTCAACAATTTCAGGAGTGTTTACAAAGTGTCTGGTGATCATTGCAGCACTCTGAAGGGCAAATGTTCTATTTTCTTATCATAAAGGCTAGCTAGCCCTTCTAAGATGCTTCTGCTCAACAAGTCACCATGACTTGCTTTCTTTAGCTGACAGCTGTGGTTTGAGTGCAAAAAGCACAGCCTTAACTCTGTCACTGATATGTTTCTTTCTACTACGCTGTGCAGTTACATGGATGGATAAAGATTCAGCAGTGAGCAAGAGTGAACCACTCTACCAAGTTAAGAAGGTATCTAGACAATTTTGAAGTACATAGCTCTGCAAACCTTCCAGGCAACATCAGAAGGAAAACTGATACAAGTAACAGCACATGAACCTAATGCAGCCCTTTAAGGGAGAAGTGTGACAGAACTCTAAGACCTAAATGCATTGACAGTAAGGGAAAAGGCTTTTTGATTTGGGCAACGTCTCTTAATATATCTTCCTTTCACTGTAATTTGCTTTCATTAAATCCTACAGGTTCTTTCAATTTGTTCCATCAAAGCTTATTTGATAGGTATATGCTGAAAATGTATTTGGACACTGCAGAGTGGGTAAATGCATTTTTCAAAGTGTTTCAGGAACAATCTTCAACAGTGATTCCATTCAACATGAATTTTCAGCCGGTATTCTACTACCTACTCTATATTCAATTTCAGCTTCACGTACTAAAGAAACCTGAAAGCAGTAGCCCCTGTCCTTCTTTCTATACCCTCAGAGAGAAAGTGAAGGAGATACTAAATGGATATACAAACAAATGACTTTCAAAATAAGGCTAGGTGCAAGTGCCATGTAGATGTCATTGTGACTCAAAGAATGCATGATATTCCGGCAGTTACAAAAGGACATAGATCAACTCCCATCCTTCACTCTAGTAAATTCACACCTAGGCTAAATACTCTTCCCCTCACCCACTCCCTTTTTTTTCCCTGACACACAGGGAGATCTGCACTTGGGCAGATTTGTACACGCATACTAACAAAGAAGCAGTATTAATTGCAAAGGATGCACTTTGAGAATCCAGGAAGAATGGGAGTCTGAAATGTAATGCCTTAATCCTGGGAGGGCGCTATATTACAGCTGATGATATGCAAGTAATATGCTGGGGAAAAAAAACAACTCCCATGCTAAAATGGATTCTATTGACACAGCACTGCAGGGAGCTGCTGTTACAACCTGAACAATATCTATTCTTTAACAAACAGATACTCTTTGTCTCAAAGCTCATCAGTAGTAATCTTTTACCATAACAGGATATGTTCCAAATTAGGAATGGAGTCAATTCAAAAGAGGACCAGCTTTTAAAGAAAAATGTTAGCAACACGTGCTAATAAAAGCTGCTGTTCCTTTGTATTCCAACTTCCTGGTCTTGGGGCTCTAGTTTATGTGAGTACATAACTTGACAACAGACAAAGTCAGCTAAGAGTTACCTGAAATACAACAGTACTTGTGTCCTTACCTTTTGTCTCTTTAAGATATCAATTAACTTGAGCTGCTTTTTGAAACCTGCAATTAGCTCTCCTTTTTCTTTCTGCAGTTTCTTGTTTTCTGTTTTTAATTCTTCAATTGCTTTGAGTTCTTGGTTAACTACATCCTACCATGGGAAGAAAATGAGAAATGGGTTATTCATTCAAGTGAAGCTTTAACCTGAGAAACTTGGCATAAAGTAACAGAATGACAAATAGTACCCACAAATGACACTTCAGAAAAGAGAACGGATGCATCGAAATATTCCCTCAATAAAACTTAAGAAAATAAAAACTTAAAAGATAACATTTGCTGGCTCCACTGAATAAATACAAGATAAATTAACAATGTGGTTTGGGTTTGCCTGTTTATGTATTAGTTGTGTATGTGTACTTCCCCCCCTTTCTAGGGACGTTTGTTATGGGGGGGGAGGGGGGGGGGCGCAAAAAATGAGAGGCTGTAATTTTCTTCCATGCATTTCTTCCTCCAGCAGCGTCAGAGATGAGTTATCAAGCCCCTTGATGACTTGCTGTTAGTTGTTTCTGGGATAGTCTGTAAAGAATGCCGTACTTCCAAAGCTGATTTGTCTCATTCCAGCAATAGTGAGTAATCACAAATTGAAACTTTCTTCTGAACCACTGTACCTTGCTACTTTGCTTCAGTTTATTCACCTCCACTTTGTATCTTTCTGCTTCTTCCAAGGCCCTATTTAAGCGAACCTCTGTTGCGCTCTGACTGGTTGCGGCCTGCTTTTGTACACGCTTTAAATTCTCTAGTTCCTGCATAGGAAGAAAAAGTCAAAAACAAGCGTTATGAATCATGGTCTTTTGATGAATACCATACAACCAAGACATTTGCAGCAAGGCTCATCCCTGAGAACTTAGCGGACTTCTGTGGCCTGTGAATAGAATCAAAGACCATTAATACCACTGTTATCCGCTTTTTCCCTCCTTTTAAATCTTGAAAAGTCTTTCTACGCTCTTTTAGTGTTCTCTTAGAGTATTGTGGAGCTGACCATGTAAGACCCAGGATTGATACAGCAGACCACTGATATGCCCAGTCTAAAAAATGGGGGAAAAGTGCTGCCACGTTCAAACTGTGGCAGACTTCAGAACGGTGGCTAGTATTTGCAACTGCTTCTTTACCTCTTCTTCTCACAGCTTATCGCATGTAATTACGAACTAAAAGTTAAAACAGCCTACCCTGATGCCTCATGGTAGTAACCATTTCATCTGGCAGAAAATAGTTCATCCAGTGTTTATGGCAACAATCAAAACAGTTCCCTCTTATCTCTGATGAGAGTATTTCATAGTGCTGTAAGTGGGGAAATCAGAAAAAGAGACCAAGCTGAGAAACAGAGTAATGAGATTAAAGATCAGAGAATACAGATAAAAGACAAAGTAGAAGAAATACACAATTCTGGCAGAAAGAGCACATCTTGTCATTTGTGAAAAAGAAATAGACTTTTTTTAAAAAAAAAAAAGTATCAAATTTTGGGTATGGAAGGATTATTTTAAACAACCTGAGGTTGGGGGAGCGTCTTATTTCTAACCCTTTCCTCTTAGGCACTCTTGTTCTGAGCAGTTGTTCCATTTCCTCAATTCCACACAAGCTCTCGTGGTGGTTACTTTAAGTAACCATCAGTTATCCAAGAAATACACTCTAGTATATTGTACCCAGGTAAATATCTGCCTGAGAGGTATCCCCAGCAAAAAAATAAAAATAAGTTATGAATGGACTGGCTCTTTCTGGGAAGCTGGACATCTTCTCCAAAATGGATAAAGAGAAGAGGAGAGTAAGCTGCATCTCACCAATTCCTCAAAATGGTATTGGTGAATGTACCTCCCCAGCAGCTGGCAAAGACCTTGCTTCAACACTTTTATTTTGTTGCTACCCCTGTCCCCCAAAAAACACTTGAGAGAAAGTATTTAACATTAAGACCTTCTTCAAGGCAAGCTGTAAAATCCCTGCACAAAGTCTTCAAAGGATTAAGAGCAAAAGTTTGGTGTTTCCCTAAACTTTATGTAACATAACTAATTTGAATTAACAAGTGGGAGAGAACATAGAGGCAGTAATATTCTTCTAACTAAGCAGCAAACCGAACATGGTGATAGCGCTTATTAGATCACCTAGATGGGGGCAGATGCTTAGAAGAAGGTAAGAGTCAGGGAGACCAAAGAGTAGAAGAATCAAGTGTTGAAATAACAAATTAATTACCATGTTTCAGGTAAATTGTGAAAACTTAGTGAAACTCTTTGCCTAGGTACACACAAAAAAGCAACAGGGAGATTAGTGAAGTTGTATAAATTGCTGAGAATCTAAGCAAACATGGAATAGCACGTATCACAACTTGGTTTTCTACTGCTTATGTCATAACAGAAGCAGTTCAGACAACTACCAGCTGGGTGTCGCATAACATGCACAGTTACAACACTGGGCTGTAGAGGGAAGTGAACGCGTTTGTAAACATGTTAAGATTTTTGTTTGCTAAGGATACTGAAAAGACTCAAAAATAAACAAAATTGTGGTGTTTTTTTTTTGCCTTCTCAGTACTTTAAAGCACTACCACCCTTTGTCATGACTGTGTCTGATAAGTAACCTTGACAACTGCTAGAAAACCCAACCTATTAAGAATAACCCAAGTGGGGTTGGTAAAGTCAAAGCAAAGATGACAGAGGAAAGAGACCATATTATAGGTAGCTGTACAGCAGATGTGAATAAAATTTTAATTGCACTGGATGTATCTTAAACAGTGGGATAAATCTTCTAATTGTGAATATGCAAGAACCGACGTATATTTTCCTGACAGAATCAACAGTCAAGGTACGTACTTAAGCAAACTCAAAACCTCCAAGTATCTGCGCAGAACCTATACACAAACTTAGTGCATTTTAGTTTTCAAGTGCCAGAACTTTGTAACACTAAGATGAAAGAACACCTATACAGTTGCATAGTATAACATAATGGAGGTGTAATGAGGCTTTGTTAAGCTAAAGGTCGCGTTCTGCTTTCCCCACATTCCTGAGTGTAACATTGTCCTGGTTATATTACATACGTTGTACAATACTATATGTAGTACAGGAGTTTGATGTCAACCTCTCTAGCTCTCAGTAATTAAAGAAAAACACATGCTGCTCTTCGATTAAGTTCCAAACAAACAAAGCTGGCTATACAGGCTATCTGCTGTAACTAGGCACCTACACAATTTTGCATATGCGGCCTGCAGGAGGAGCCAGGTTAATTTTGATACATCCAAATTGGAGTGGCTGATTTTCAAATAGTCCATTTCGAAGAACAAAGAGACATCCTTTCCTCTTCCTGCAGAGGATACTAAAATGAGCTGCAGTGTTTTTTTAAAAAACTTCTGCCAGTTTCTGCAATTTACAATAAAAATATCATTAACAGAAGTAATTTTTAACAACTACAATTAAAACCAGAAAAATACAATTGCCCTGTATTTTCAAGATTTCTTTATGGCTTTGACAGCAGTTTCTGAAAAGGTGGTTTTGTCTCCTGCAGATCTTTCACAAAACTTAATTTTAAAATATAGAATATATGATAGTAGAAACAGAAGAAAAACAATTAGCAAAATGTCATTTCTCCTTTCTACAAAGTGATTAGACCATATTAAATATAGTCTAGTATTTGCAATACCTTTCCTAGTGCAATGACCTCTTGTTGTAATCCTTCACTTTTTTTGTTTGCTTCTTGTGACAACATTTTGTACTTTTCATTCTGAGACTGTTGCACACTGATTGTTCGTTGCAGTCTAGTCTTTTCTTCCTCAGTATCCTTAAGCCGAGATTTTAAACTCTGATTTTCATCATCCTGTTTGACAGCAAATAGCAAAAACAAAACCAAAATTAAAATGTTGCAAGGAAGCAGTAGAATATTGTGATAGCAATATTTTGTAAATAAAACTGCAAGTATATATATTGTAGATATAAGATAATCATTTTAAAATGATGTTATTTTAAAACGTTTAGATGATGATAGATTTCACAACACTTTGGAGGCAAACTAAAGATACAACAGATCATGAATTTACCAGAGCAGTACTTCAAAAAACATTTTTCTGCTCACCTAATTTTCTGCAGTCTTTAAGTTGGGACTGTCTTGTAGTAATATGTAAAACATGTAATTTCCTGTAACTCAAAGGCTGTGAGAACCATCAGAATGTTATGGAATTATACGAGTAACAATGGCACAGGTATTTTGTGACATTTTTGTGAGAACAGCTAAATGCACACAATTAGGGAAAAAGTCTAGTAAAAAGAAGAGCATATAATTACTGATAATCAAGCCTTTAGGTTTTAAAGGATTACCTGGTTTTGACTTAAAAGCAAGCTAATGTTCCAGGATGAATCAAGTATTCAAATCCAAGTTTCTCTCAACATAAAGTGAATCCTGTACTAGCTTCATGACCTACTGGCAATTATATCCCACATGAAGCCTTATAATTTAAAGGCATTTTAAATTTATAACCTTTTCAACACTGTAAGTGAATACTAATATAGGTTATTTCAGAGCTACATTATGCCCTTCATTTCTTTATCAAAAACATAAGGCATGCACAGAAAGTGGAGTTTCTATTAAAAAAACAAGTCTATCCTACCCTCCCAGCCCCCAGGAATACATGCTTCTTACATGGGAAATGGGTGCTTCATCCTGAGTGTTCAGTGACCACATGCACCTCAGATATTCCCATTCTTTCTATTTAAAACAGATTTCCTTATAATAACTGTACTGTGAATTGGAGCAAAATCAGTCTGTCTCGAGGCTTTGCAAGTATGTTCTTCCTGGGGCCTTTAGAATGTAATGAAGTTATTTTCACACCACAGAAACTACATACAGAGTAGTATGGAAGCAGAAGTAGGTACGAGCTTTTCTCCTGTCATCTGCTAGAGTAACTGAACTCCACAGTATTTTTGTCATGGAATGATGAAGTTCTATAGCTACAAAATGGTATTTAATCTGAAAGTGAAAGAGTCTTGAAAATCTGATGTTACAGCCTTCTTCTTATCACAGCATAGATATGTAGAAATGCAGAAGTAACCACATTGATAAATATTAAATACGGTATCAAGTACAGATATAAAATATAAAAATCTAATTCCTTCTACAGAGTTTCTCTAGGTACCTATCTCCAAAACAATTTTTAATATCGTCCTGCTTGTTAACTCTCAATCAAAACCTTTAAAGAAAAAACATGGGTGGTTTGTCATATGTTCTGAATGTCATCATCAAATTGGGGCCTGGGGAAAAGGAGGAAAAAACATTCTGAAGAGACCACAGTCAACAATAATGTAATTGTAAAAATAATGGAAAGTTAGTTCAAAATCCTTGCTTGGTTCCAAATGCATGAAAAAGAGGCAATCCCTCTGGCAGACAGACAAAACTATTTCGGGTTTTACATTTCTAGAGGTGTTTTGAGCATCACCTGAAAGTATATTGCCAGACAGCGTAGATCAAAAAAACTCTTGTAGTATACTGTAGCAGAAAGATACCAGTACAGTCTCTCCCCCTTCCTTAAATTCATAACCTGATTCACTGAACATGTATTCCCAAATGCAGTTCTTCACAGCACATAAGAATGGCATTCTGAGAATGGGAAAGCCTGATTTCCGTTTTGATTACAATATTCCACATAAAGTGGATCACAGATGAGCTGTTTCCACACTTTTTTCTACCAAGGACCCCCAGAGTACCTGACTAAATTTCACAAACTTAATTTACTTCTCGTTCCATCCCTCTCCTTCTATTACCCATCTCTGGGCACCACCCATCTTCCCTCCGTGTATCACAGATCTGTATTTTGACTCTTCCTCACGCTGATAGCGCCCTCCTTCCCCACGGTGATGCATAGGACACCGCAGCACCACCACCGTGTCCCTACAGCTGGGGCACATCTTCAGTACCAATCATTCATTCCTGTCTCAAATTCTTTTTCATGAAGTATGCTTTAAAAGCTTATAGTTTAAGATTATGTTTATAAAGAAATTACTATTGATTCTTTTTTTTTAATAGAACCTTAGTTCTTTACTAACTAGAGGAAAAAAAAAGAAAAATAATAGCCTAAATAAAGATGAGGGGATTCTATTCTGATTATTTGTAAAAGGGGGATGTACTCTATTACTACAGATAAGAAAACTCAGATCTTACCTTTTTCCTGCATTCACTCACTAAGCTGTCCAGCTCTTCCTGCATAACACGTAGCTTGGCCTTAAGAAACCTGATTTGAGCTTCTGTGAACATAGAAATTGATTATTTAATATCCACAAGTATTCATGACTCAATGCAGAGAGGAGGCAAGTTCTTGTTTTTTAAAAAACACACGATATTGACTGTTTATTAAGAGAAATAGGCAAGTTAAAAGTAAGGTTTATAGATAAATGTTGCAAGTTCCTCATTCTTACAGTAGCTTTATATAGATTTTTCTTTAATGGCTTAACACAGAATCTTTAAACTGCAAGAGACTTCTCAAAACAGAAAAATCACTGGAAGCTTTTGTCATACTATACGTTACAGCATGTTTTGAGTTTGAAATCAAGGAAACTATATTGTAGGGCATGTCTACGTTGCAATCAATCTGTAGCTGTAATTTGTGTAGTTACACCCAAAGTAATTTCATGCTACTCACAACAAGGAATTACATGTAGACTGCAAAACCTTCCTAACAGATTAATACCCCTCCTACACACTCAGGCACTTTCTTAAGAACACTGCTAACAATATTCAATTAGTAGTTTAAAATCAAACCTGTCCTTTTTTAATTATTTTTATTTTTTTTTTTTACAAAGGCAGTACTTCATTGCGCTTGGACAGCTAAGAAATACACTACCATAATGACAAAGTAAGCCAAATGCGAAGAGAGGGTGTTCTTCTAATCCCCATTGCTCACTCTTCCCCAGATCATTCACAAGAACTTCCACATGCAGGAAGCGTGGAAACAATACGAGGATCAAGCGAACAACATAGGAATTACCATTATTCACAGTAGGTACAAGGGAAAAAGAATGAATTGGAGGAGGAGTACCTGGAGCTGAATGTAAATGCACAGATGGCTACATTTACTGATTTGCTGTAATAGGAATTCTTTGTTTCACCCACCCTCCCTTATCAGCAGTTTATTGCAGCTTAAGTTGTAGCTCTGCAGATGCCAGTAATAAGTAGGATTTAGGAGAACACCATAGGAAAATAAAATACTAACTGACTGACTTTTTCCCTTCCATTACAAACTTAATAGCTTCGGGTAACTAGTAGCTATGGATTTCCTGAGCTGGAGACCACACTGAAGCCATCAAGTTGAATTCTCTTTCACATACTCCGATATTACTCCTTTCTTCTTAAAACATAGTACATGTTGGTATTCACCATGTCCTATGGTAATGGGCTAACTAACTATGTATGATGCAGAAAAAGCACTTTGTTTAGCCTGCTTTAAATTCATTTTAACGTGGCATTGGCTAACGTTTCTATCGCCAAAAGTCAGCTTTCCATTCACCATTAGTGATTCCATTACAGAATTTTTCATACTTCCCTCAAATGTTTTGTTTTCAAATTGAAGATTCAAATTCAAGTTGTTCCATGCTTGCGATTGTTACTATAAACTCTGTCCTGTGTCCTTCCTAACTCTGCATTCTGGTTCTGAGATGGGGTGTGTAAAACCATGTGTCACACTCAGACAGGATAGCATCAATTACATAGTGCATAACGATACCACTACAATATCTCGTTTTCTGTTATTTTCTAATCCATTTTTAACACACACTTCGTTGTTCCCACTGTGAACAAACAATCAGTTTATGCTTTTGGAATTGTCTTAATTAGTAATAATTACACGTAAGCCCCATTGAGAAGTAGGTATAATTTCATGTTTCTTCTATCGGTATTATATCGCACTCTTTAATGCTCAAGATAAATTTCCTTTCTATCACCTCACTCAGTAGCATGAGCTTCTCCAGCAAGATTTCCATGTCAGTTCTCATTATCCTAAAATCATTGCTTCATACACAAGTTCCTTTACATGCTACGATTCCTCTTTTTTACAGATTATTTTTCTGTATATTGAACAATGTAAGCTCATAATAGATAACTCTAGGACTACACAGCCTGCAGAAATCGGTTGTTTCTATCATTTCTGTCTCCTCTTTTACCAAGCATTAGCCCATAGACTTGTGGACAACTTCCCTTCCCTTAAGCAGCTCTGCGTCAGTAAGAACACACAATAATAAACCTCATTAATGCTGTCTAAGAGGTATCAGGGTATTCTAAATAAGCAATGGCAAACTTCAGGAGGAAAAATCAATCCAGAGTGTTTTCATTTCACTTCATCATTGAAGTAAACGAAACAATCCTCAGTGCTCTTGGTCTACGGGCCCTGATTATTAGACACCAGCAACAACTCTTGAGTTACCTTGAATTTACATGGTGTAAGCTTTCAGTGCAATCCAAAGCAATTTCTTTTTAGCTCAGGAACAAGAACCGTTTAAAAGAAAGCTTTGAGAATCTCTTTTGGGAGACTTATTAAAGTAAGACTTGCACAGAATTATATGAGGTTAGAAATCAAGCTATTTGTGTTGGCATGCTTGTTGATACCCAGCTCTTAGATTACATGAAGAGGTTTTTGTTTTCAAATTTTTTATATATATATTTTTTTACTATTGCAGTGAATCTCTGACTTCGTGCTTACTTTAGCATTATAAGAAATTACATAAGCCTGCTTTTATCACACCAGAGGCAAAAAGATAAATGTGCAACATGTCTTTAGCTTCACTGGCTAAATAAATGCTGCAATTCCCCTTTCCTACTCTATTTCTAGGACAAACAAGCACCACAATCTGTGCAAAGGACTGAAGCTCACCTTTTTGGAAACACAAGTTTAGCATCATAGCATCATGTATTTTCATTTCCTGAGTGAAATGAATCAAGCTGTATCCACAAATCAACATATGTAAACATTCTAATGTCAACTCAGAAAGGAGGAAATGAGGATTAAAAAAAAAAAAAAACTTTTTTCCCGTGATTATTCCCATGTGATCTCATCTTTCTTTAGGACTGTATGACAAGAAAACCTTCTTTTTGTTTTACCATAATATAAATTAAGGACTTCAGAACTTCTCCCCCCCGTGGAGAAACCATTACTAACAGTCAGGAAGTAAGAATAAAATATGTAACCATATGAAGAAACCTACCTGCTCCGATTTCATTTCCAATGTTTGGAATAATGTCATCATCTAGACAATCTGGCAAGCATCCTTTATCTAGCTTTCCTTCAATTTCACTTATTGTTTTTGCTAAAGAAAAATCTATGCAATCCTCCAGTACTGCAACATGATCAGCATTTTGTGCTTCCAGATTTCTTATTTCTGCACTAAAAAAAAAAAGCCCTAGATGTGAAATTTGTAATTTTTATATATATATATATATATGGTATTTGCTATACCTAAAGCAACTTTGTTGCTTTCTTTCATATTGAAATGCATCAATGGCAACTTGGCATTTTCATTATGTAAAATACCTTTATTGTATTCCACATAATCACATCAGTTTGTGTATTATACCGTGGGGGGCAGAGAAACAATACCACTTTCTGCTAAGCTTTTAGTATGGTGTTTTTCTCATCTGACAATTTCAGAACTAAATCAGAGTAAGAGAAAGAAACAGAAGAATGTTCTTTTGGACTAAACTACTATCTTCAGCCTTAAATTTGACTATATCTCCCCCATGCTGTTAACTTCTCCAACTTCGTTCTCTCTACCTACATTCCCACCTTACTGCCACAACTTACATATCCTTATGCCTGGGTAGGAAACTTCGTTAGTCCTTAAAGTTGTATACCAGAGCCTTTAACGACATTGTTGAATGCAACATACATGACGCAGCTGCTACAGAGGCTATCTCCTCAGCTTTCTTTTATAAAACAATGATGTTAGTTCCCACATAACCTGAAGCTCCTAACTCTTACTCAAGTGTATCCCTATTCCAATGCAGCGTCAAAACTCATGCTAGTTCACTTCTCCCATAACTTTGCGTTCATCTTAAAGGTTCTCTACCTGCACAGCTCTGTTTCTAAATCTCATGAGATGGTGACATCATGACAGCCTCACCTGAGCCAAAGAGGTGATCCACACCTCTGATCCACAAGTGACTTCTAAATCCTAAAAGATAATTCTGGCCTGTGCTAATTTCATGTTGTGCCATCTTCAGACGGTTTTCATCCTATTTTGGTATTTTCTCTGAGTCTGTATTTCCTCTTGTAGCAGCTTTCATTTGCCCCCAAGATTTCCGTCATGACTTTTCTACTCTTCTTTTGTCCAGATCTTGAATTTTTGGTTATATGACCTCAAATTTGCTGTCTACAGAGCTAAAGCTTTTCAGCACTTGTTGAAAACCCCTGAAAGCTGTGATACTATTACCAACTCTCTCGTGTCCTGTAAGCCCAAGATTCACAAAAATAACAGAGACCCTAGATAGCATCATGTGTCTGAGCACGAATCAGCCTGCAGCACCAAAGCGTGCTCTCTCCAGTTGCCCCAGACCTATTTCCCACAAGCGTGCTCATCAGGCATCCTTTCGCTGAAGGAGCTAACAGCTTAACTGTTAGCCTTGAGAAGTGCTTGAGCAGAAAGCAACAATTTGATTGTCATTATCAGCTGTTTGGGAATGATTTCAGGTGCTCCATGCAAGTAAACAGAGACAACTACACATGGAGCTGACTACAGAGGAAATTTTTTGGTGCCTTTGGTGCCTCTATATGCAGCAACATATGAATAAAAATAACCTGCAAGACAAAAACAGCAATATTTTATTATAAGCAAAAAAAAAAAAGAGATACATAATATATACCTTGAAGTTGTTCTTTCCCCCTTACTTCCAGAATATGGTCTATTCTGAGCCATGGGCACGGAAGCACATTTCTTCTTGTTTAGTGGCTACAAAATTTTCCAGAAAGCAGTGATTTTTATCAGTTAGATATTACTACTTGCTAGTATGTTTTTGTTTGTTTTCCCTTCCTTTTTCATATAGAAAAGCATCCTTGAATTTGAATAAGAATGATTTTCAAAGCCTCCGAATCTCAGGAGAGCACCAAATCTCTCCAGCTTTATTTGTACTGGTGCTTATGTTGCATGTTTTATGTCTGTATGCCCAAATTATAACACATCAAATAGTTACTTGCTTGTGGGACCCCTTTCAGATATACTCATAACAAATTAGTGCATAAGCAAGGCTTTCAAATATTATTGAGATACTATTTGTCAACAGACTGCATTTCTTTGAACAATGCTTATCATGCTTTCAAAAATATTTTTAGAAGTGTTATTTTAATCTTATAAATTCCCTGTAGAAAAAAAAAAAAAAAGATTAACAATATTTTCTTACTTTCATCCAAGCAAATAATCTTCCAAAATTAGTATTCTCTACTGTATTCTGATAAATGACTGAAAACAACGTTTTGGAAACTGTAGCTCATCTCCTAAAAGACTCAATGTAAAGTGGAGGCTTTTGAGTTTTTACAGTTTGTTCCTAATCTCAATCCCCTTTTTCCATTATATTTCCCTTGCTTTATTAAGTTATTTTGACTACTAGAAGACTGCAGCACTGCCTTTAATACTATACTGAGCAAGGAAGAAATGAATTAGGTTCTAATATTTTGCACTTAGAATTGTTAAATTGATGTTCAAAGCACTGAACACTTCTATGAAGTGACAAATATGCTTTACAGAAGAGGAAGTTAAAAAAAGAAATTAAATGTGGTAGAAGTCCACCTAGCTACAAGTGGCACTGCGGAAAAAAATACTGGAAATGCTGGTCCATGTGTCCCTGTAGCACTCAGGTCTGAACATCATTTTTCTTAGGTTTCCCACCCTTGCAAGTCTCCTGTGTTGCACCATCTCAAAAACAGAACTAATACATGGAAGAGAAGTTAACCAGGATAATTTTGGCATTGATACCTTGGTATGTGAGTGTGTAAGATATGAAACTTCAGGAAAGAGTGGATCTCTGCTGGAACAAAAAAGAATAAAATTCACTGAATGTGTATAAAAACACACTTTAGGATAAAAATCCACCACCATCTGAATCAGGAAAGTAATGTTTTATATCTCTACAATCAGCAATATGTAGGAACATATACCAAGTTCAATCATCAGTTCACTCGCATTCTGTCATTCCATTCTGTCTCACTTGCTACATAAATCACCTGGTGAGCCTAAGATGTGTATTCCAATATGGTCTCCAACGTAACAGTTTATTTATGTACTGCAATCTGAATCTCATCTCTTGCCATTCAGGTGACTGCAGCAATCACCAGGTTATTTCATCCATGATTCCCTGCACCAGGGATTACTTTGCCAGCACGTGGAGTGTTAACAGCTTCAACAGCTGGACTGACAAACCATTACCAAAGATCACCAACAGTTCAGTGGCTCATACACTTACCTCACATTCAAGCCTCTGACTTAAAGCAAAGAAAATGATGATATAAACCAGTGTCCTCTACATCCTAGGAGAGAGTGCTATGGTATGCTTAGATTGACGGTTGTTAAGTCAATTGTCAGGGACTGTCAAGTGAATAAGAGATGGGAGCAATTTATACAAAAAAAAAAAAAGCCTCAGAATTTTGTCTGAAATGTGTATTACAAATACTGTATCTATTTTACAGATAAAAACCAGGAATGAAAGAGCAGCTTTCTTATCTGCTTATTTGGCTGGAAACCATACTTCTTAGCAACTAAACTTCAGGTTAAATGATGATTTTAAAATCTCTTGGAAGCAAGAAGAAAGTATTAGCATGCTATACACTATTAACTTCAGGTTTCTTGTCATACATGTAATTTATTTTTAGCATCTAAGTTCTGTAGATCTGTACTAATGTAAACAAAAGATGACTTTTTAACCACCTTTTACAACTTCTAGCTATTCAATTAACATGCAAGCTTATAAAAAGATAAATATATATGTAACAAAATTTAAAATCTAGGCACATCAAGTCACCTCAATGATTTGGCTCAGCAGGTTTGAGCAAATATTTACATCTTGTCTTTAAAAATTTTAGACACCCATCATTCATCAGCAAGAATTATCTGCACAAAGCTCCAGATTAATCAAAAAAATCATCTGTGCGGTTGGCAACAGACTTCAAGAATACAATGATTAGTTCTTGTCTGTTTACCCTATTTTCCTCATGCTTCCCTCCTATTGGGTAGTTTCAGGAGCATGCAGAAGGTGAGGATTTTCTGCCACAGAAATAAGTTGCATTATTCTGAAAAATATGAAAATCCAGCACTCGATGCTAAAGAAAACAATATTCTTTTTTCCATCCACAGACTAATTTGATCCCACCACTTCTGCTGTCTCATGGCTGCCTTCAGCAAAAAACAAAAGCCTCACTGTTCACTGAATTCCTCAAACTCATTTAACATTTTTTTTCTTCTTGCACACAGATGACAATACATTTTTAAAACCTCGTAATATAGTTCTATAGTTGGTAAGTGAAATTAATGTTTAAAACCTGAAAAGATATACAAGTAAACAGCCGGGCGATTGTGGTGACACTGAAACAGAAGCTAATGTTTAACAATTCCATCTCGGCATGTAAATACGAGGTGCATGTGCATGAGCAAACCCTTTGTGTTTGCTAATCCTACTCCAAGCCTATAGCACGCCTGCCCATGCGCATGCAGATCCCAGCGCCATGAGCCTGGCAATGCGCTGAAGAGTGAAAGTGTAAACAAAAGCTGATTTCAATGCAGTGTCACTGGAGCGGCTTTGTCTCGATGTTATTCGAGTTTCTCTGCAAAAATTAAGCTATAAAATCCTGAATGACTTATTTTAAAATACAGGCTGACTTAGAGAGCGGCTTAAATATTTTTTCCTTTTCTTTTTAACTTTTCTTACTATTTTTTTTGCACTTAACCTGCCTTTTTTTTTTCCTGATTCCATTTCCTTCTTTGCTTCAATGTTTCCCCCTCTTTCCAATTGCTTTAGTGTTCATCCTCCATAAAGCGAACAACGAAACTGGTTTCAAAATTATCTTAAGTGCTTCCTTTAGATTTGTGGCATATTTGCTTGCATAATTTTGGGAAAAAAATATATCAAATACTTGGAGCTAATCTAATTGAATGGCCTCAATGTTCACTCATGGATAATCAGTGTGCCCAATTCCTAGCACACATTTCCATTTTTTTTTCCACTGCAGCATAGGATTTCAGTTCTTCTCTTACATAAATGTTTACTAGAACAGACTGTGGTTGTTTTAAGACCTATTAATTTACATAGGTAATTGGTAGATTAGCTGCTACTCTGATGTGCTAATTGCCAACATCTTCCTAATTATTTCAGCACTTCCATTTATTTCAAATGCATACAATCATAGCTGTTAACTCTCTTTGTAAGGCTGATTCCTCTGATCACATTACCTTGTAAAACAGCCCTATAACCAAACTCTGGTTTGAAGGTCCTAAAAATCTTCTGTCAAGTAGTCAAAATCCATCCAGCAGAACACACAACTGAAGAAAGATCTAGAGTAAATTTGCAAAGCACACCTATACTGATAATACTTGTGGTTTTTGTTTTCTTCCTCACCTCCTCTACTGACGCACACAGCCTAAAACAGCTCAGGAATAATCGTAATTATAGGAGTGAAGTTTTTTGCTGGTGTGCCCACGCTTCCATCACAGACTTGTAGTCGTACTTTTTGTGTACTGAAAAGCTTTTTTATGGTCATAGAAAACTTTTTTTCACTTTTACTTTACACGAAAGTAATTACTTGATCATCTCTAGAAGACTGTCATATATACTACTTCAAAACAGTTTCCCAACTGCAGCTTAACATTTGAAACAGCTTGTAGTCTGACCCTTGTATCTTTTTATGAATCTGCCAGCTCAGATCTTTGATTAAACTGCATATTAGTATATCTCAAATCCACCCACTTTGTGTGTTATCAATGAACAATCCCTTGAACAACTGAGTAAATAATAATGCCCCTGAACATCTAAGTAAATATTGTCAGGTATCCAGTCTAGTGGTAACAATTTGAACATACAGGCCGAAACCCCCAGCTGTGCCCAGTTCATACAGACCAAAGGTATGTTGGCCTCAGAAGTGTAATGATACCCAAATACCAGAGGGTGGCAGCTGAAGGTTTGTCTTCGTTTTTTGTGTTGTTTTTTTATCACACGCTTCCTGTCCCACAAGCATTTAAGCCAAGTTAAATTAGAAGGAAGAGAACCAGCATTTCTTTGTTTTATCAGCTGAACTGGATACAAAATATCTACTGCTCAGTGTCTACTGTTATGTATTGTAAAGAAAACTGCTACTTTTGCTCCCAATTCTACAGATGTCAGAGCTATTTAGCCTCCTAGATAGAGTATTTCAGCAAAATCAAGACTTCCTTGAAAAAACGACAAATAGTTGTTTAGTATCAATTATTTCAAATAGCATAAAATCCAGACTCCACTAATACAGTATGCTGCAAAAATAAGACAAAACTGGAGCACGACTAGGGCAAATCAAGGTGTGCAGATCAGATCTAAAGATTCCCCATAAATTATACACAGCAATTGTAAAGCACATACCTCTGTCCGTCACCTTCATGGAACTGAGTTTGTGCTGAAATTGGTCTAGATAGTGTCTCCTGTTGGCTTTTCTTTATTTGAAAAATAAAAAAGGACAATATAAACCCTTAAAGATAAATTATATATTCTTAAATCACAGATCACAACTATAGTCTATGGAAAAACGGAAACTTTAGTCTACCATAGAAAAGAATTTCTCAACCATAGGAAAAGATAGCTAGAAATTAAAATACCACTGATATCCCCAAGCATTTATTTCTGTTCCACAACATGTAACTACTGCCTTTTTACCATAAAACTTTTGCCCAACTTATCATCTGAGATGCTGTTACCCTTTCTCATTTTTTTCTGAAATGGAAAAGCAAATGCAGAGCAGGTGAAACAAATTTTCAATTTTATTTATTTCAGTGTAACCCTTAAAAATAAATCTTTGTTTTATTTTATGTGATACAGCCATGATTTGGATACTGATATGCTTTATGTACTTAAGAAAACAATTTAGTCTATCTAACACTGAATGTTCAGATAGCTTACGTTTCTAAGTTACAGTTAGAAAACATAACCGAAAACTAAATGCAGTTGTCCTGTTTAGTTTTTCTTTTTTAAACTTAGACTTGTTTTTCTTTTGTTGTTATATCTGTGCAATCGGGCAGTGCTATGTGGTATATTAAGTGTCCCAAGAATATCTGATCTGCTGCTGCATTTAGAGGAGGGGAAAGAAGTGGTTTTGTTGTTGCTGTTTTTCTAAAGGGAAGAATCTAGATGCTATTTTGGATGTTTCATCTGCTTCTGTTCAAATGCCAAGCAGTTAGACTCAGCTTATCTGAACTCAAGAGGAGAGAATGTTTTCATAGGACACAGAAATGAAGTTTCAACAGTAGACAAACTACATGTATCTTTCCAGAATATTTAAGAATTTGGGTTCTAGGCCTTTTCTGAAGTGCAACATTATAATAAATATTTCTAATATTTCACTTTCTCTGAACTGTTTTGGGTTTTAAACCAGACCACCCCTGCTCCCTTTTTCATAATTTGCCCAATTTTAATATAAAAATTGGTACACAGCCAAAACAATTTTAAAACATACTACCAACAAACAGGAAAATTTTCTGTTTTAAGAAAGCTTCCTTTTAACTACGTATTTTCTGTTTGTAATTCTTTATATTCCTTTCAGCTTGAACAACGTAGATCTTATTTCAGTAGGATTATTGCAAAAGTATCTGGTTTTCAAATACTAAAATAGCATTTTATTTAAAACATGGAAACATCTGCAGAAACTTTACTTAAACATCATAAAATGTTTTTATGTGATTTTATGTATAAATCTGCGCAAGTGCTCTATGCATCTGTGAACATCTACCTACCTGATGAACTTATATAAAAATCATTCCTGCATGTGTCTTTAGTAGATGTTCACAATTTTGAAGGCAGAAGAAAATAGGAAGTAAAGTTTAGATTGGATTTGAAACCAAAATACCTTTAGTTGTCATGGTCTAAATTATTTCTTTTGAAACTTGACCCTGTGTGCACGTGAATGAAGGCTAAATTATGTAACAGTCTGCATAGCCTACTCACCATTACTTCTTCAGCCTGACGCACAAGCTTCTCTGTTTTTGCTTCTAATTCTGCATTCAGTCGCCTGAAAGAGTACAAATGCTTGTTGATGACTTTCTGAAAGATCTGAGACATAAATGTAATTATGCCAGTATCCATCTTAACTAAATTAAAATTTAATAACTCCTACTAATAAACTACCAAATATACTTCAGGGTATTATTCAAATTGATTCACCAGTTTCCTGGGTTTCTATCAAATCTATAATAAAACACCATATACATATTGAACAGTAAGGTTTAGATTATGATTCCGAGAGGGAAAGGGAGCCCCTTATTTTCTTTTATGTCATTGCTTAATATGCATTTAGGTCTTTATTTCCTCAACACTTTTGTTTTTACTTGTAATGCTTATCTTAAGATTACTTAGCAGCAGGGGTTGGGTAAGGAGTCACATACAATTAAATGAATATATAATTAAAAGGTATCACCATACATATACATAGATTAAAATATGCTCGTGTTTTTGCATGTGTCACTTTATGGCTTTCCACGTAGTGCAACGGGACACTGGATCACCGCACTCCTCACCACTTAGAGGAGCTGGGATCTGACAGGAAGGAGCGTGAGTGCTTTTACACCA
Source organism: Stictonetta naevosa (assembly GCA_011074415.1). NCBI lineage: Eukaryota > Metazoa > Chordata > Aves > Anseriformes > Anatidae > Stictonetta > Stictonetta naevosa. The sequence continues at coordinate 3,318,257 of CM021706.1, read as the reverse complement.
GGGCAGCGAGGTGCTCTCTGTTCTGCAACTGGGGCTGCTTTTCAGCATTGCTGCGTCTCTCTTAAGCTTCAGAACTTTTAAGCCTTTTTTAGAACACTCTTAAGCACTTAGATCTTCCTAGCTTAAAAGTAATACCTTTTTTTATTATTATTTTTAAGCAGAAAAATCTGATGTCCATGACTGAATTAAGGCCTAGTGCAGCACACAGCCAACCCTGATGTTCCTGTGGAAAACGGCGGTAGGAAGGCTGCACTGCAGCAGGGGAAAAAAAAAAAAAAAAAGAGTTCCAACCCCACTTTTAGTACTCTCATCCGTGCATTTGGTAAAAGCGGTTGAGATTCCGATGCTGGGGATTAACTGCAAGTCCCGCTACGTGAGCGAGCGGGGTGACGGTGAGGTGCTGAGGGACCGCCGCCCCCCCGCCTCCTTACTTGTACTCCGCCTCCTTGGCCAGCAGGTCGCCGCTCACCACGCTGCTCCCAGCGGGCGGCGAGGGGCCGCCGGGCGCTCTGCGCACCTGCAGCGAGGATGAGTCAGAGAACGGGACGGGAGGGGGCCCGGCTCGGCCGCCTGCCCCTCGCCCTGCCCGCCGCCCCCGCTCGCCGCCCCGCGCCCGAGCCGCCGCCTCACCCCGGGCAGGCCGCCGCCCCGCCGGACCCCGCTTTTGCCTCCCGCCGCCATTTTGTTCGCGCGGCGGCTGCTGCGTGGCGTCGCCCTCGCCCGGGCAACCGGCGGGCGCCGCTCTTTCTGCGGCCCCGCTGCCCGGCCGAGAGGCTGCCGCTCTCGCGGCGGTTTTTTCGCCCCCACCGCGGGCCGTAGACCTTGGCAAGACTCTTCTGGCGCCGTTAGGTCCCGAGGGCAGGGGCAGTCCCCGTTGCGGCACGTTAGGGCCCCTGCTGCAGGCACGGGCAGCCGCGTTTCAGCCCTGGCTGTCAGGCGGCTGAAAGCTGAAGTACGTGGTCGCGTATTTCCTCACACACACCGTGTCGGGAGCCCGTGACAGAGCCTGCGGCCTAAGGGCATAGGGTGACTGGCTCCCTGACCAGAGGACAAGGATCAAGCGGCTCCCAGCATTGCTGAGCTGCCGAGAGTTTGGGTGAGGGACAAGTGACAGGGTCTGAGGTGGCATTATACCCATCATTGTACTAAATAGTTATTAGAACTCTTTCCCCTTAAGCCTTTTGGCCTTGCGTATAATGCTGTCACCACCTTTTCAATATGGCAATTGTTCCACTCGTACCCCATTTACTGCACTCGTGCTCTCTCATCTGTGCATTTTCTGTTCTTAGTTTTCTGTGATTGTTGTCTGTTTTTAGCCTTGTCCTCTGCTATGTTTTTGAATCTTTCCATTATTTTCGTCCCTCACACCCACGCTGTTTGATTTTGATGCATTTCTCCCTCCGAGTCAGCTACTGTGTCGTTCCCCTTTTCACAGGTGGTTTGTACTCCCACTCACCTGCTCATTCAGCTGTTTTCCTTTCACACGTTTCTAGATGATGATGCCCTCCTGTTGATTTCCCTCCCTGGCAGTCTCTGAACCCTGCACCTCTGAGGAAGAATCAGAAAAGCAACATCCTGAGCTGCATTGAGCCTAAGGGTCAGAGATCTGGATCTGGATGGCCTTGATGGGGTTAGTTCATTAACATTTCTGTCTCTCTCTTCAATGATGTGCAGTCACATATGTGTATCTGGATGTCTATACAGTTACAATAATATACCCTGAATTATATAGACTATGCTTTTAATGAAGAGATATACACAGGAGAAATCACAAGGACTTAGCTGACTAAACACAGAAGGTCTGTATAGTTGAAGGATTTCTGCAGAAGTATTAGCTGCAAAACAGAAGAAATGCCTGAAGATTAACTTTGAGCACCAAGATATGAATTGTAATGGGATAAATGGCGATGAAATGAAAGACAGGACAAATGTGATTAGTGGAAGGCAAAAATTACAAATATCAATATAGAAAATGAAAGTGCTTAATGTTAACATTGGTATTGATACAAAGGGGAAAAGGATGAGCTTAGGAAAAAGAAGTTACGGAGCTTTTGGAAAAAACAGTCAGACAAGAATTCAGTCCATTACAGACTTTTTTTTTTTTTTTTTGGTCAGTAAGAATAGCAAGAAGTTAATGGTTGTTGGCCTTTGAAAAACAACATGCAGAGTTTAACTCTAATGTTTAAGCTTTTGATTTGGAGAAACAAGGAAGAGAGGTCAGTAGAAGAAACTGGACCTGCGCAAAGGGAAAGACAGAATTTGTTAAGTAATAAATTGTCAGTTCTAAGAAAGATTAAAGCATCTTAACCAAAATGAGGTTTGGGGGAACTTTAAGAGAAACAGAGGAGCTAGAGAATGCCAACGAGGTGAAAGCTATAATGCCAGTATGAAAGCTATAAGGACGAACATGCTCTTTCCAAACAGCAACATTTTTTTTTTTCCAAAAGTATTTTTTTTTCTTTTTGCAGACAAGTATTTTGGTAATATACTTACTGTTTTTGAAGTTTTCATCCGATATAGCTGTATAAAATCATGACATTAAAAATGCCATAAATATTAGCTAGAGGATCTCTGCTAGTTAGGTATGCAGGCAACAAGATCACTGGTTGAGATTAGAGAGATTATAGCCACTGTTTTTTTTAGCCAGCATTTAGCTAACTTGCTAAACAAAAGTGGGGTAATTTATTATATCATAAATGATTAAATATGTTAACAAACACAGCAACACAGTTCTTTTTGTGTAGAGCCCTCTGGGAATGATAACATACATACGTATTAGGATTGCAGATTTGCACATTTCTGTATGATCCACAACATGATTTATTTAATACGATTTATTTTATTGAAATATTTAAATCCAGTTGTACTGGATTTAAAATTCAACTACCTATATTTAAAATAATATGAAAAGATGAATATGTTTAGATAAGTATTTTTTGGTGAACTTTAAAGTATTTCTCCAGAGATGTAGAAAACAGAAAGAAGAGATTGTTATATTCTTGATCCCTTACTCTGTTAAGGTTTTATCACTTTTATGTTGACTTGATGTGACCGTAACAGTTGTGGTTAATTCTATAATACTTAGTTGGTAACTGGGTAGAGAATAGGCTTATATTAGAGGGGACAACCAATAGCGAGATACTTACAGAGCTAGGAGAATTTATTTAATTTATCTGAAAAAAAGCACTTGGAAGCATGGTCTGAGATTTATCTGACATTATTTGTTAGCAGATTCCCAGTTTCCCTTTAATCATTTCTAAAACGTTAACCTAAAAATCATGATTATAATACCACGTTTTTGTCATTTTGAAACAGTGCAAATTTCAAGTGGATCAATATTTGTGATCATTTTGAGCAATAGTTGAGATCTATTGCTAGTATCCCTCCATGATTTGTGGTTGTAAATCTTCATTCTGTAGCTTCCAAGTATTGCATTATTTTTTATTTTATAAGGTTTCTTCAGGATGATCTTGTTCTCATAATCAAATGGCTCTAACAAAAATGCACGCATTCCAAGTTAAGTGGTTCACTGCATTGCCACTGTTGATCTTTCAGCAAAGGAGATGGCAGATCACAGAACAAAAGAGCTCCATCAGTATAGCTGGTAGGAGTGGTTCAGGACAGAAGGGTATGTGTTGCTGATACGCTGTTAGAATAGTTTATTGCAGAAGACAGCTGAGGATCAATATACAGTGTTTGCTTTTGATTAGATCAAAGAACATGCATTATTTGTTACCTGTGGCCCTCTTCTTTCTGCAGGCACAAGTGTGGACTACTTTCCTTTTCAAAATAAAAGTAAAAAAAACGTGAGATTTATTTATTAACCTGTTCTTTTTACAATTTTAGATTTTTTTGTTGTTGTTGTTCCTAGTATATTCTTATTGGCTTAGTGTCTTCAACATTCATTATATAGAATTCTCCATGCCTCTCAAAGAAGTTGTGACATTTAGTAGAGACTTGAATACCATCCATAGCTAACGTTGTAGGAAAGCACAGGATTTCCATGCATGTGCACATTACTTGTCAGAAACAGAGGAACAATAGTATTTTAGGAGATGTTCCTCCATAAAAATCATTGCAAATGCATCAGGCCAAAGAGACAGCAACTGACTCTATTGCTGAAGTTGTGTTTTGTTTATTTTTAGGCCTGTGCTAAACAAATAGCCTAAATAGCATCATATATATGCAAAAAGCTTACCATTTTTAGATCAACAATCATGTTAAGGGTTATATATTGTCCTTGGTAATGTGGTAGAACTAAATTCAATTAAACTCACATATATGAGAGAGGCCTGTAATAAAATATTTCCTGATTACAACTCTGGAAGGAAATGGCTTTTACAGGACTTACTGCAGCCTGCTGTAGACTCCATACGAGGAAAAAGGGATGCTTTACAGAGGCAAACTCTGTCATTCTTACGTGTACGCAAGTTTCTTTGACCAGTACAGTCTGTACTGCTTAGATTACCCAGCTCTGGGTTGAACAGTCATGAATAGACTGTTTACTGCGCTATGTTTACATTCTCAGTTCTGAATGCTGGTACTTTTCTCAGTCAACACCCACGTTTTTAGGCAAGTGAATCCAAAGCAATCCAATCCACGCTCAAAGGAGGTCTGTGTTACTGGGGCTGCCTCTGTTGCTGCAGTGTGCCACACAACGCTGCCATATCTCGTGGTCCACGTGACATAAGCCGCCGTTCACACCATGCCTCTTATCTGCTTGCTTCACAAGCAGGGCATGCACAGGGAGCCTCATACAGAACAAAAACCACAGCCTGTGCAGGCTGAACCAAGTAATGAGGAAGTAAACTAGAGACAGGCTGACTGTATCACATGCAGACAGGCAGGGAATGTAAAGCTAACAGGCAACGTTTATCTATTTATCTATCCATCCGTCTATCTATCCATCCTAAATGTACCACAGAGGATGTCAAACTTGCATCCAAGCACATCACTGTAACAAAAGCCACTGCAACACTTTCACCCACCCACTTCACACTAGAATAGTTTCCCTACCTTAATTTTTTTTCATTTTTCTAGTTCCAATTTTCTGGAGGGGCTAGGAGGAAGACCAGAATTTTGGAATGAATTATATGTGAAATTTCTTATTTAGCAGTTTTCTGAAAAGTCAGGGGGGTTGGCTGCACAGACCCATCTTATTTTTTACTTTAAAAGATAGAATTGGTATTTCATACATACTGTGTGGAGTTCTTTAGTAGTAACAGCCAATCTTACCCCAAAATCAGGCTAAGTTTAATAAAATACATAATTTTGTGCAATTACAGAGAAAATAGTGCAAACTTGTTTACCAACAAGCATTTTCAAACATTAGTGGAATGGTAGGATCTAGTCAACGTTAAGCTATTTAATCAATAATCCAGACACTGAGGGAATTCCCAGACAGCTGTTGGATTTTTTTTTCCAAAATCAGTGACAATAATCCAGTGGTGTTTGAAATGGCATGATTGCATATTGTAATGTATAAAAATACATTTTGTATTGTATAAAAATACATGCTGATATTTCCTCATGGCTCTCTAATTCCTCCATAAGGTATAAAGACCAAGTATTATTAATAGCCACGTATTTCTTACAGAAAAGCTGCTAGCTGCTTGGACATAACAAGTCTGCAAAAAAATCTTTTGACTTTACCAACAAATATCGTAAAATGGTTTACTGTCAGTATAGACTGTTATCACATGTTTTTTAGTGTAATGACACTGATGGATGTTGGTTGTTATGCATCAAGTTTGTGTGGCAGAAGCAGAGGAGGTGTGCGTGAACCGAGCACATGGATTTCAAGGGACAACAGGGCTGGGGGATGGGCAAGCTGACCTAGTAAGTCTTTTCCATCTCCAGTGCCTCCAGTTCTGCTTTCATGCGGGTTTCGGTTTGATGGAAATACTTGTCTTGTTTCCAGTAGCTGTGTAGACATATACAACATCTAGTTGCTAGGCTATTCTAGATGATTATTATATAGCTGTAACTAGCTTGCTTAGGGTATTCAGAATGCTGTTTACAAATACAAACATTGTTCTTTGTTCTTCTCTGCTTTGCTATTGGAGCTTACTGATTTCTGTGTCATCCTTTCTAACCTAATCCAAACAATAACCTTGGCTCAACAATTTAAACATATTGAATCCCCAAACAGAGTAGTTTTTCGTAGTAATACTCTGATTACAGCAGCTTTTATATCTGAACAGGAAAGGACCTTAAACACTAAATCTCATCAGAACTGTAAAAAATAAGTGGTGAGCATCAGTCACATTTTCTTGAACTACCACAAGTCTTTCTTGAGGCCTAATCCTTTAATCTCTGGATTTTGGGCACTTCTGTTCTGATTACTAGGGATCAAGAGGTTTGGCAAATACTCTTCAGACCGCTCTTCAAAGTGGCCACTGTAATGTTACCAGGTTATGACAAGTTTATGATTTTTTTGTTGTAGTAGAAGCTGGTGGATTTTTTTAATATTGGGGAGGGGGGGTGGGGGGGGGCAAAACCAAGCAAACCAAAACCATGAAAAACAAGTTAATCAGTCTGCCTCACTGAAAATTAATAATAATAATAATAATAATAATAATAAAGCACATGGTCCTCCAGTACGGTGGTTCAGAAGATTACAGAAGACAGCAACATCAAAGTAAGAGAACTATCTTTCAGTGATGATGGAAATTCCTCCTGCTGTGTAAGACATAACATTTTCTAGTTGACAGTACCCCTAAAGAGCTGTGAGGATGTATACAAACACTGTTTTCCTAGCTTGTTCCCACAGCAACAATTCATTTTACTTAAATTAGAAATCTTATACTATTTCCTATCTGAAATACTGTCATGTGTGAAGTTGCATTTAAAAAAACAGTGTTTTACAACCTTAGACTGCAATCAGTCCCTTAGACCCGTCCCTTAGATAATTTTGTCAAATGTTCTTCGATCTCCTCTGGAAAGTACACTTTTTCTTTTTTTTTCTCTCCAGATCAGGTTATTTCAAACAAAGGCTACATAAGTTGAAATAAATCAATGATTCCTTCTTCCAAATTTAATTTCCCTTATAGAAAACCAGAAGCAATATAGGGCTAAATATTTTTCCAAACATTTCTTACTTAATAATTGGAACTAAGACTGCCAGTTTATATGTTAGTTTATCTGTCTAAGGAACGTAATTCCATCTCCCTTAATTTTAAGGGAGGCAACAAGCTGCTATGAAGCAGAAATCACCTTTCAAAAGAATGGCATGCTACTGACATGGTAAACTTTGAATAAGAAACCATCTTGTCACCCAGTGCAGAGCCCTGCAGTTACTACAGGAACAAATGCAAATCTGGCAGTGCTGTTCCTGCTGATCCCATTCGTCATTATTAACCTGCATTTATTGTTACTGTCCATGCTGTTGTCAGTGAGAAATATAATCATGCATTTAGTACCAAAAACCATATAATCTGAAAGAGCCAAATACTCTTCTGTTCCTTTAATGAGTATTTTATTTGCATAGGTGTGTTGTGACTTGTATCCAATTCTTTTCCATTTGGAAGAGTATGTTCTGCACATGCTATGCAGCATAAAAAACATTTAGAAAACACATTTTTGTATTGTTGCTTTTATGGGACTTGCCACATTGTATATTTGAGTCTGCATATCAAGGATGAATGCAGATGAAGTCTCAAAATCGCTATGCTGTGTTGACAGCAGCAAAACAGGTCTGGCTTTTACTACTAACTTGCATATTTTTATTAACTTTTCATTCAGTGCAGAGTAAGATGTGATCTAAAATATTTGGTGACTATAGTCTGGCATCACCGAGCAAATTAATATTATCTAACAAGTACAAACAAGTTCTAACATTTTAAAAGTGTCAGTGTTAGCATTCACAAATAATATATTCCCAGTGTAGCCTTAAACTAGAATAACACGTTTTGGTATTTGCTCATTCTACATTGCTTGATAAAAGAAATGCTAATTCAGTCTACATTGTCAGTTCAGCCCTTGGCTCCTCTGTTAATTCCCTCTCTGCGATAGAAAACCCGTAGCAGTGTAATAAAACGAAGTAAAAGTCCACCTACGTGCTCCTGTGTAAAACTGCCGGTATGAATGCATGTGACTCGTTAGTGCATTGAACTGCTTTGGGAAATTATTTCAGCTTCGGTGAGGCACAAACATTTTCACTAACTCTAGTAATATATGTATAGTTCAGTGTGGGGCAGAGGGAGAATATTAGTTTGTTGTTTTTTTTACCTGTTTTCAGGTAAACCAACAGTGATTGTTATTATTTGCAGAGCCAGCAAAAATTCATGTGATTTTTTTCTTCTTCTATCACACAAAAAAGAGATGTTGTTTTAACAAAACAGTGTTTGATAGCTTTTAAAAATACATGGCCTAATTTTTAAGCATGCTGAGCACCCACAATTGCAATTGAAGTCAGCTCTAGCTGAAGATGCCCCACAGCACTCTGAGGCAGTCCCTCAGATTTGAGATCCAAGTACAACATTAATGAACGTCTCTGATGTGAGGGTAGCTACCAAGAAAAGCACAAGGGGATTTGTTTTCAGTTCATGGGCTAAACTTCAGCTGAGTCTTTGGAGAAATACATATATTGAGCACATCCAAAAGCTTTGACAAGGTATCATCACAGCAATGTAACTTAGCAGTAATTTGTAAGTTAGCTTAAACTAAATCAGGACTTCACTAATGGGAATTGCTTCGTGAGAGGAAATGCATAGATCAAGATCTGGACATCTACTGTGGGACAGTAAGGCACAGCTAAGCATCTGTCTTTCAAAGAAACTACCTTGCCATGGCAGAAATAACCTTGGACTGAATACTGAACTGAATTTGGAGGCTAGGACCATTTGGCAGTGATTTAAAGGTTTCTGTTGTATAGTCACAACGTTTTTTTTCCTTAGAGCAGCTACGATTTTCCCAGGATTCATGCTTCAGCAGGCAACAGCAGATAACTGGGAAGGCCTCCCAGAAAAATAAGTAACACACAAAATTTCAAATCCCTGACAAAACCAAATACATAAATATAAACTTTCCTAGATGTAAATGCAACAAAGTGGAAAAATGTTCTTGCTTCTGTCTCATCACTCCTTATAGTCCTCTTTTCCAAGCAGAGTTGAATCCCTACTTTCATTTAGGTATTGTACATGCATTGAGTACCACAGGACAGATGTACAAGCAGTATAGTGGCAAGTGAAAGGCTGTGCGTTCCTTTAAAATTTATTGTCAAATAACTTATTAGCATTATTAAATGAACTGCTGTGTTCAAATGCTCTGAACTTTTGGTTAACAGAGTGGGAGAGAAGAAAAACTGGCTAACGTTAATTTTGAATGAATCAGCTTTTATGCCTTTGGCTGTCCTGAGTAAAAAGAGCACTCCAAAGGCATTTAAGTTCAAAGACTGCATTGTGGGTTCTTTTCCCTAAAACCTGATCAAAAGAAAAAGATCCATTGGAACAGCTATTTTGTTTACTTAGATTTAAACAATCTTCTTCAGTGTTTGCAACTCAGATTTTGCAAGATCGTGCTACTGCATAGGGAACAGAAAGGGGAATGTAGAGATGAAAGCAAATGATTGTTATCAAAGAAAAGTTGAATCCTTGCTGTAAACATATAGCTTGAATAGTGAAAATATTCATTGTAAAATTATTTCTGGTTTCAATAAATTAAACAATTCACACTTAAACATGAGGTGTAAAGTTAAATTTAATCCGTTTTAAATGATACAAATCAACATATTAAGCGTCTGTGGTTATAACCATGTAGTGCTTCCTTTCACTTACATTGAGTCTTAAAATGTATTTAAATAGAATTAAAAGTCAAAATAATAAAATTCTGCTCTGAGATGGACATAAGCTTTTGTCATACCTCCCGAATGGTGACTTCACTTCTGTGAAGATCACTTGCCTGTCATTTCTTAAACAGAACTAACAGCTGTATTGTAAATGGTAGTTTTAGAGCAAAAAGCAAGTCCCATATTGCACTAAGCCAAAATAACTGATACTGTGCAACATGAAAACTTTCTGTATTCATTGTGAAAATACTGTTTGTAGAGGAGGCCATTATCACTGGCATGAGCTTTAATGTATTCAGTCACAACTATATTTGAGATTCCTCACTTAGGGACTCTCTCATTAAAAGCAATGTGTCACGCTGGTCATGTAAAGTTGCTGAAGTCTCTTTATTAATCTTTCAAACCTCAGAAGAGGACTTTCTAGTTTAAATTTGAAATCTTATTAAGAAGATATTGAATACAGTAAAATCATCTTAATAGTTTTTAATAAACTAACTCTTGTCAGATGATTTGAGCAAACCCCCAAGGGGTTTGCTCTCATACAGCATTGCATGTGAAAGAGAAAAAAAGCAGCTAATGACAATGAAAAATAAGTTCTTTCTTCCTTTATCTTTGAAGTCAGTACAGCATGAACAACAATCATGGGTCTTTTCCCTGTGTTGCTCTGGCACCGTAACTAAGTGCTGGCCTGTGTTAGAGAAACCACCTCCACAAAGGTTGTGGTTTATTTTCCATGCAGTTTTCCAACTGTGTTGACATTAGCAGTAAAGCTGCAAATGATGTTATTCCATGCTATGTATATCTGTGTTCCTTATGCAGTCAGCGGTCCAATAGGAAATGAATATAAGCTGCTCCTTTCCTGGGTCATGTTGAACAACCATTAGATAACTGCTGGCCTCTTGTGTCTGAGCTTTGAGCACTTGATGGAGGAGTGTCCAGGTTTGTGCCAGTGGAGTTCTGCAAAGCTACCTGTGTGACAATGATGGTTGTTGCTCTGATAGAGCTACAGGAAGCTCTGCTCACGTAACAACTGAAAGCATATTCTTCCCTACCTGTCTACCATTTTTGTAGATCTCCTCTGAAAAGATTTGAGTTTTGTTGGAGATTTATGTCAAACTGGAATACTTTTTCAGGAAAGTGGTTAAGCTCACTGATAGTGTTAAGCATGTGAGCTGTTATCTAACTGCGTTACTGAATCAGATTTCTAAATTTGTTTCATCTCCTTTTGAATGGAAATTGATCCATCTTCTGAAATATTGCTCATGCTAACCAAAACATATCTTTGTTTCCAGAAGGACATGCTAGTTGAGTTAATATTTGCCTTTAAAGTTTGGTTTGTCCAACCAAACTTTGGGGAATAGTTTAAATTAAGTCTGGGTTACAGTAGAACAAATTTCATAATGAATATATAAGAAATGGGAGAAGCAAATCTAGCATTCCTGCAAGTAATAGGAAGTGCCCTATTTTATTGTTTGATCTGTGGCTATGCAGTGCTGTTTGAAATTAATAAATTTACTTCTTTAACTTCAGATCTTTTTCTAATGTTTTAATCCCACAAAGTATTTGTTCCTTAGTAATATAGTATGAAACCTCAATGTATCTTTCCAAATTCCTTTAGAATTTAATTTTATACATGAGCTTAGCTCATTTTCTAAGAGCTGATGTAAGCCCTTTGCAACCTGTACTCTTACATTTGCTGCACCTATTTTTCACGGTCTCCTATCCTGTATGTTATCTTTATGGCAGAGACCATTATGCAGAGACCACTTTTTGTACCAATCCTGTGTAGACTGGAGTCTTTGCAATGTGTTTTGCAGGAGCTGTAGACACAGAGTAGACCCGAGCTCATTACCTCAGCTTTCCTCTCTTGAAGTGATACTTGTGGCTAGGTGGCTTTAACCTTAATCTGAAAATACCTCAGTGTTACTGCTGCTGGTTCAGCTCCCTGAGACCACTACTCTGGAGACAGTTCATGTAAAAGCTTTTGTGTTACAGGTCAGCTAGTACCCAGACATTCATCACAAAAGCAGGTAGAGTAGCGGGAGAAATTGTAAGAAATGACTCCTTTGGCTGAGGGAGAACAGCTGAAGAACAGAACCCCGGTTTCCTTGTCAAACACCAAAGAAGGCTGACAATGCAAATCTGTTACCACATAAGCACAGTTTGAGAATAACAGTTATCATGCCCAAATGTCAATGGCATATATTCAGGATAGCCTCTCCTCAGTAGAAAAGCAACATTTTGGTGCTCTTTCTAAATTTGATATCTGCTGAAAATGTTGGATCTTAAAAGCTGGATGTGGCTGAACTCTCTGGCTAAGGCCTATTCTTTTATTTGTTTGTACTTTGACCAAAGGATTACACTGACAGTTTCCCAGGATCCAAAATTGCACTTAATCTGTCTACAGAGCTACATACCTTATATGAATGTGAAAAAGGGAAATGAAAGTGACTGTTTCTATATCATCCGATATCTGTTCACATGGAGCAGAAATTACTGTCTAGCCTTCTTCCCCAGGAAAGCCTACCCGACTGTGCCGTGTAACTGAGTGGTGCTTGAACATGCAGTGTAGCCACACAAAATACCAAAAAAAGCATTGGCGAGCAGTAAAAGGACCAATGCACACAAGTAGAGTTACAGGAATTAGAATAATCCCTGCATGACCATAACTGAAGGTAATTTCACTTGCAGTTGTCAAACTGAGCTGAACTGGCAACCAAAGGAATGTGTATTTGTAATCCCTAGCAGTGCACTTGCAGTAAAAGAGAGACTCAGGCATGGCACACTCAGACAATATCACCTCTTTCAAATTCACTCAGCCTGTGCAGTACCCTGCACTTTTTCTCTTTGCTTTTTTTGGTCACAGCTCACACATCCGTGAATCATTCAAGGGGAAATTTTGAGAGATGCTATATGTCAGGTCAATCCAGGTTCATTCACTGTACGTCCTTAGAAAGCCAGAAATTCTGGTGTGTAAACAACGGGGGAGGGGAAGGGAGGGTTTAACAAGACAGCCAGAGTTGATCTTTTCTCTAAATATTGCGTAAAATTTGGTTTTCTGGTTACGCACTAAACTGCAGTTGTATTTTCTTTATTTCAGTTATACAAATACAGAAGTCAATTAATATTCCCGCACTGTGCGTGTTATGAAGGATGCACAGAGAAAACCTTTGTTATTTTTCTGCTGCTAAAGGAGCTGTTCAAGTTAAACCATATTCCTTTACACAGCAACAGCAAAGTAAATGACAGCATTAATTCAATCCAGAATGCTTGATAAATTGAGAGGGGTTGTTTACCTAGAGTATTAAGAAGTCTATTGGAATGGACTTTATTTTCATCTGCATAGTCATCCATCTTCCTATACTGTCTGTGCTCATGTTAGTGAGTAAAACATATACAGTAATTTAGCGTTCAGATAATCCCACAGCTATAATCCAGACAGAGTTAGCTCCAATTTTTCCAGGATTTCTATTATCTAGATTTAGCAGTGTGGTGTTGACTGGGTATTTTAAATTGCTGCAAATGCTTTTTTCTGCAATAAACAACATATTTTGATGATCTCATAATTGAAGCTGTGGATTCTTCCTGGCATTAACCACATGAAAAAAAAAAAAAAATGTTTGTGGGGACAGTGATTGCACAGCTGGAGCATGGTTTTAATGGATTCCAGCTATTTGACTACATACCATATCAGATCATACAATGTTTATCCGAAAATCAATATAAAATGTACCTTCCCTGTAGTAGTGCGGATAATCTGAAGAATGTTCATCTCCACAGATCATCTATTTGAAAATGAACTCAACTGCTTCAATTTTAATAATGTTTTGCTACATTATATTTTACAATATAATAATATAGAGCCTGGCTCTTTTATAGCACTTTCAATAAACAGGTTGGAGAGCTTTTATTGCTTTCAGTTTCCTCAGACAGAACTTCTACTTTTTCTCATTCAGCAGTTTCTAGGAAAAGAGGGAGTCCAGGAGGAGGGAAAGCATCGTTATCCTAATGAAATAAGGGTATATTGAAGTCCAAGTGCACTGGATACCTTTCGCAGTAGGCCACCCTTTGTAGTAGGTTCCTCTGATTAATTGCAAATGTATTCAAGGGAGCAGAGCAGACATTGTTGAGAGAGTCCAAATATGCTTGTACCAAAAATGCCAGACCTCCCACACTTGCTAGCATTGGTGGAGCTGCAGGAGTAAGAATGCTTACTTAGGTGGGAGATTTTTAGGAGGGAGGTGTACTGTGGATAAAATTTTAACGCTGCTGTTTTTACCGGAGTAAAGCATCTGAATTGAGGCAAACGGCAGGACAGGGCAATGCATGCAGTATGCTCTGCCTAGTAATTCTGTTGTAAATGTAAAAAGTACGTTATTAACTCTGAGGACAGATCTTTTGGGAAGCAGCACCTGGCAATACTCTGATACTAAGATTGTCCATAAGTGTCTGAGAAATTCAAAAAAAGCAAACTATATGGAACCAGTTGTGAGATTTGGGATGCCTTGAGTCATATTATTGCTCCCCAGACTGGAGGATTAAGATGCCAGTTCACTGGGTGAATTCAGGTATGCTCCTCCTGAAACCATTGAGCAGTGTTTCAGGTACCTCCTCTGACCATGCAATATTGCCAGCCCTAAAAACCTTAAAAATCTTAAGAGCTTTTAAATGTGAAAAGAGAGAGAGGATGCTCATGTAATCACTTGTGATACAGCTGTTGAAGATACAATGCTTTGCTTAGTCCCCAGACTGCAGGTTTGCCAAAACTATGCCAAAAAAAAAAAAGAGAGAAATTCACTGCATATATGTGGCAATACTTTTGGTTTCGTACTTGCTGTGAGTTATTATTTGCTGTAATAGCAAATAGTAATTGGGTTTCAGATGCAGCAGTGCTTACGTACTTGCAATGAAAAAGAAACTAACAGACCATTCACTCGCCTCACCCATCTGCTGCCCCTGGTGAATCAGTGGAACTTCTGTTGCGCTAAAGAGAAAGCCCCGACTTCTGGTGAGAGAAATATTTATGCTCAAATATCTATCGATATCCAAGTTGGATCCCCAGTAAGTCAGAACTATGAAGCTGTAAAGCCAGTAAGATGGAAAAGCAACCCGATAGCTCTTAAACTGCTCTTTCTTCCTGACAGTGCCTGGGACACCAGTTGTTGCCCCCCGTTAAAACAGTGGTTGGGAGTTTTCAAGCCCCAATTCTTTCCTTAAAATAATTTCCTTAGACCCCTAAAAAGTGGTGTCAAAACCATTGATGAGCAGATTTTAAAATAGCTCTGATATTCTTATGTCATAACTGCATCTTTATTGGAACAGAAATTTAAAACGATCTTAAATTTTACAATCAGAGTCTAAGGAAGTTGCAGATGTACCCACAGGCCTACTCCTTGCTACAAATAGTTGTTTGTTTGTTTTTTTTCTACCCTATTATATCCTGATCCCTATTTCAGCAATTATTTTGAACCATGCTAAGGACACTTTTTCTTACTCCGTTTAGATTCTCACTTGCAAATGCATCTTAAAATACCATCTTCCCAAGTTATTAGATCCAGATCTTGATGATGCATACTGGACTAAGTTGAAGCATCAGACTAGCAAAGAAAGACCAAGACATGAAAGAACATCATATAAATGTTGACATATTGTTTTCATGACTAACCTATGATTATTCTTTAACTTGCCTATGCTTTCAGAATTAAAGGGAGGAAATTTGTATAGCAGAGTAATGTTTTTCTACAAAAAGTGACCAAATACTATGATTATAGAACTTTCTATTCAAGCAATCCTTCAAATTTTTTTTATTTTTTTTTTTTAAGTTTAGAACAAAAAATATGAAAATATCTTACAGTGGGGTGGGTCTGGTATGTTTAAATGTCACATCACTATTTTCTGTGTCTGCATATGTCATTTGAGATTAAATACATTGTGAATAAAATTTAAAACATCGTATTTTCTAACGATCGACCAGGCCTTTGTGCAGTATATTGTTTCCTTTTTAACGGTTAGATTGCTAGTAATGAAGCTCCGTATCTCTGCTTTGATGGTGTTTGTCCTCAGAGATGGTTGTGCCACTATATCATATGCTATAAGCTGCAGCAGTACAAATAGGGCAGAATTTGGGCCTGTAGCATCTAGTTAATTCCTCTGCGTGCCTTTAGCTGAACTGATACCGTCCTGCCCCCTCCCCTACCTCAGTGCCGGAAGAATAAAGCAACTCAAAGTCAAACTAGTCAGTTGCTGTAATTCTGGAAAGATTTTCTGTGCAAGAAGTTGCAATTGCACAATCATCCTTTTTCTCTTCGAGTTGCAAACAGCCAGAAGGTACCAAGCCCCTCTCTCTGCATTGCAGAGTGAGGAATCTCAAATATGGCTTTGGTAGCTGTGCTCTGCTGTTTTAACCCATTGAGGTATTTTCTAAAGATGCTCTTATTTCCATGTGCTTGGCTGGTGTTATGGTGACCATGAGCGCGTAGATCAAGTTACTGGTATGGGAGCAGCCTTGCCAGGAAGCCAGAGGGCATATTCAGTGCAAACTGTTTTTAGAAGCCTAAATAGGCACAGCTCTAAATTGGGTGCCTGCTATGTTAATAAAAGGACTAGACATTATTTCTGGCCAACCTACCTCCTGAATGTGGATGAAACACAGCCTGTATCTGAGAAAAGGATTGGTCTTGGTTTGGTATCACATTTAGCTATCTGGCCCTTACAGGACTATGTAAATGGCAGTATCTTAAACTTGGCTTAAACAGGTGGATTCCTCAGCTTGAGTTCTGCCAGAATTCAGGGAGAGGACTTTGTTAAAACCTGAAAGGAGAAGTAAACAAACCTCAACCAAACAGAACTGCCTAACATGGGAAATTTTAATTAACAGGATGTGATCAACTCATTCTACAGGTTAAAGTGAAAATGAAGAGGAGATGTTGAAAGAGATCTCTATTCCTTACTTCCTGAAGGAAAGAAAATGATCTGCCGCAGGAAAATCAAGTTAGCAAGGTGACTTACTGATTTATTTATTTTCTTCTTCTTATAGTGGTAATAAAACACCCAGATCTGAAATGCACTGGTTTGTAAACTGAGCTGCTCCCATAGAGCTTATTCAGATTAAAACTGCTGAAAATCTCTGAGTGCTATCCCAAAGAGTAAAATCCATGATTTTATCCATTTTAATCCCCACACTTCGCTCCTATGCTCAAATTATATCAGTTGTAAACTGGGAGCTTTTATCTGAATTTCTACAATTTCACACATAACGTTAATTAAAAAGCTATTTAAATATATCAGCCATCTCTTGGGTTCACTTTAAAAATAACAGAGGACATGAAGTCCTCTCTCATATTGATGTTTATACTTTGGTCTGTTTTTCTTTTGAATTGTTAGAGAAATGTTAGAAGCCTGAGAGTACGAGAATGGCTGTTTCTTGGCTGTGTGTGGTATTGATTTGTAAGAGCAGTGACATTGTAACTGTTAAACTAATTAGAAGTTTTGGCAATAAACTGTTAAGACATTGATAAAGCATCTTGATAAAGGATGTCATTCTTCTCCTATCTAAACTGATTTGCTATTGATTTTTTTTGCTAGGTTGAGGATCCAACCCAAACACATTGGTTATGACCACAAAGATTGTTGTGAGTACTGAGAAGTCTGTAACCACCACTGCTGACTCATTCACTGCCACACTCATCTGACATGGGAGCCCATTCCTCCCCTCCCACCCCCATTCACAAGTTACCAACTCAGGGACTGGGTTCCCTCAAAAGCTACCTGGCTTCATCCCCATCTCAGTGGTATCCTTCTGATAGCTTGATTTTGACTCTGAGCTAAACCCATTGCCTAGGTAGGCTAAGTGTGAGTTCAGCCAGATGAATTATGAGCAACATTGTCTTTTCAATTTTCTTGTCTCCAATCCCACAGAAGATTGTTTTAGTCCAACAGAGTAAGATCCTGTCCTTCAGGTAGATGAGCCAGTCATTTTACATCAGCATGCAGTGTAATTATCCTATATGTTCCCCATAACAGGTATTCTACTCAGAGTTTTTTTCCGCCTGAAATTTGGATGTGATGCTGACTTCAGGATCCCATAGTGTGAACTTTCTACAAAAGTAGGTGAAGGCATTAAGAATCTGGACCTCTGTATAATGTCATGAACAGAATTAAATGGCCTCTCATTTCTTACATTTCACCCTGACAAGAAAAAATAATGTGCATGCTCCATTGAGCTCTGTGGCGGTGAGGAGAACACCCTGTGACGTTTATAAACACATTCAATCCAAGCAGATAACACGACTATTTTTTTCCAACTTGATTCAGATTATTAGTCCCCAAGTCCTCACTGAGTAATACTGCAGTAACATATTTATGCTGAATAAGACTTTTCAGTGGGATTATTTGCAAAATAAGACTTTGTCAGCTATTAGAAATGGGATCATTGCAGAGTTACTAACGTTTTGCTGCTACTTATCACAGGCAGCACAAATCTGCCTGGCATCTCTGCTAATTATTTAGATTGTAGCAGACAGAAAGTTAATAGAATTACTATTGGAAGAATTTGTCATCTATTATGTAGTGAAAGTGATTTTGATATATGAGCAGTGTTGGAAGGAATCATCAGTGTGAAAACTCAAACCGGATCTGTGTGCACAGTATCTTGTCTTGCAGGAAGTAGTGGGAGTTCACATGTGAAAAAGAGCTGTTCACAAATCAGTATCCCTGGGAGCTCTCTGAATGACTTTTCCTGCACTTTGTGGTATTCTGCAGAGAGAAAAATCCTCTTTCTTCTTCGTGTGCCTTTTTATGGCACAAACCATTCACACAAAGCCACATGTATAGCAGTTCACACTGGTTCATCTGCAGAGGGTGCAGATTAGGATCAGGTACAAAACAAAAGTTCTAGTCCATAGTGGTGACTACAACTACTACACTTAAAGCAAAGGTATTCTCCAAACAGTCTTAGTTATTAAGTGATAGGACATGAGGAAATGGTCTCAAGTTGTGCCAGGGGAGTTTTAGATCAGGAAAAATTCTTCACAGAGAGGTTGATCAAGCATTGGGACAGTCTGCCTAGGGAAGTGGTAAAATCCTCATCCTTGGAGATGTTTCAGAGGTGTGTGGACATGGCACTAAGTGACATGGTTTAGCACTGAGACTTGGTAGGTCAGGTTAATGGTTGGACTTAAAGATCTTGAAGGTCTTTTCCAACCTAAATGGTTCTATGATTCTATGATTAAAGTCTTTCCAAATCATAGTGTGATGAATGCTTGGGAAGCTTTTGCCTTGCCTTTAATCACAGTTTAACTGGAATCATGAACAGTTTTCACAATGAAGTCCACAGCTTGCAAAAGATTTGTATACCAAGTGTATGTGTAGACCTCGTTGTTCCAGATAGTACTTCTTCCCTGAAGCATGCAGTGACAAGCTCTTCAGTATGTTTATTACTGTACAACACTGTGAGCCAACTAATGTTTATTACTGGCTGTGCATTGGGTCAGTGCAGAGTTTCACCGCAAGAAGGTACATTCTAGATGGATTGTGCCTGAAGGGCACTATCCCTTATGGATCAACCTAGTGGGGCGAAGAACCTCTATCTTAATAACGATGCACCGAGCTCCCACCTCTGCCTCAGGGGAGAGTAGGTAGAGTGACAAGTCCTGTCTGTGTACTTCCCAAGCACAACCAGTCTTCATTTGTACTTGGTCTTCTTCCAGAGCTCTGGGATGGAGAAAATCCTATTCATGTCCTGTCTTACTCCATATGGCTGCACTAAAGCCAACTTCAATTACTGCTGTGAGTATTATGTTGAGTAATTAAGTCTATGTAATGCCATTATATATGTGTGCATCGTACCTGTGTTCTCGGAGCAAAGGTGCATCCATAAGTATAGGTACCAGACTGCTACATACGTAGAAGACAAATGGTACTTAGTCTACATTAATTAATATTGCATGCAGAATTTCCCACCTTTTAAAATATCTTGAATGCCCATTTTTAGAATCTAAATGTAAACATACAGATTCTTATTGCTTTGACAACTGACCACTGTAATCCATCTTCTTTCAACGTATGTAGCCATAGTTTGTTCATTTAAGTACTATCTTGTGCATCTTCAATCTAAGTGCCATTATTATATTTCTGTTTCTACTTAAATAAAAATAATCAATTGATTTAATCAATTTCAAGATGGAAAGCAAGTAGTGGTACTCCCAGGACTCCAGGGAGTTAATAGGTCAAGTTTGACAGGAGTCAGGTGTGCGCGTGTTGGCTTCATTGGTCATCGCCTTCATTTATAGTTTGTTTTTTCTTAGCTGCTTGTTTCAGATTAACATTACACATTAAGGATAAAATGTGGCCACCACTGGGATTTTACTGTTCAGAGTAACTTGTTCAGAAATGTTGCTTGAGATACGCAGTCTTTGCCATTGTATTCTTCCACTTGAACATTTCTGCCTTACAACTATCGTCATGCATAGACATAGCTAAAACCAAAAATGCAATGGCACTATCATGGATATTAAACCCTGTTGCTTTAAGGGGCACCCTCAACAAAACTAGGCCAAAAACTTGACCTATTTTAAAATACATGGCAATCTGTTCTTTTAAAAAATCATTCACACTTCATTGAGTCCTTCTCTCTCTCTTACGCCATGAAAAATACCATACAGTAGCAACATTCAGAACTCTTCTGTCTGTAGTTTCCCAAACATGTATTGCAAGCTGAATCCTCCAGTTTGATAATTTAATTTTTCTCCATCACTGATCTTGAGAAAGAAGCCATCTTAAATACTAGCAAATGCGTAAATTGAACTAATTAGCCGAGCAAAATGGCTACATCACTGCACTCTCTCCCTGTTGTTTACTGTGATGAACCCATTTGGCAACCAAGGTCTTAGGATCCATACAAGATTTTTGCTTCATGTCTTGAATTTGAAAACTGGGAGCAGCGAGCCATATTTCTCAGTTATTTTGTAGTTTGAAATCTGGCTGTGAAACTCTGTTTACTTTGTGTTGGACTCCTGCCAAAGGAGGCCTGGTTTTAGCAGATGGTCGTGGAGTGGATGCCAGACGTTTCCTGCTGCATCCTGACCAGGCACCGACAGCAACGCTCCTGGGCCCAGGCAGCGCTGCCTTCAGCAGCCACCGATGCTGAAGATACAGTGACTGCTGGCACAAATGCTGTGAAGAGTTGCATGATGCAGGCCTTTGGGCTAAAGGCTGTGTGGAGGAGAGGGTCCTTACAGCTTGGAGTGTGCGCATGAATAGACATCATGCTTGGAGGTGGTGGAGTTGTGAGCCAGAAGACAAGCAGGAGGAGAGCTGAAGTTTTGACCAAAAAGAACCAAAGTGTTAAAAACAGATGGACATGAACCAGTAGCGATGAGATGTGAGTGCTTTGATCTTAGGCAGGACACATTACTGTCTTGTTGGGAGCTTGAAGAAGAAAGAGATGAGACGAAACATGAGGCTATGGCATCATATTGATGTGTGAGGTTATCTGTCTGCTCTGTGAGCACAATGTGCAGGTAGTATTTTCCTTTCCCTTCATTTCTTGGGGGCAACTTCTCTGAGAACAGAAATCTTGAATGTGTCCTCAGGCTGGTGTTTGATTTTTGAAGACACTTCCTGGTCACCAGATGGGGAATCAAAGGACAACTGCTGTAATCACAAGCACTTGGGTTTTGCTGGATCATTGTCTTGTCCATTTACATACAGGAGAAAATGCAAACAAATTTCTCAGAAGGCTGTAGGACTTGGATATCCTCCAGAATTCCTTCAGGCAGCAATTAAGGACATCCATCGTTATTCTGGGAACGCAGCTCTGGGCCCAACATAACTGAAATTGATTGTTTCTTGGGCTAGGGCCTGTGCCACATGGCTCTGAGTCTGGGGATTTGGTGCTCTCCCATCCTCTCCTATCATGTCTGGAATTATTGTTTTACCATGTTATGCAGTGAGCTTCTCTGGGTCACGTTTCTGTGCAGGTGGCCACCACTGCATACAGCAAGGCAATTCACAGGAGGTGCTGAGCCTCTGCAGACAGGGGTTGACCCAGTCCTTGCAGTCAAGCCATTTCAGGCAGGCAGCGTTTACTTTTGAATCCTCCTGCCTTTCCACATTACTACTGAATCTCAAGAGGAAAAAAATTAAAGACTGAAGTATTGTTTGCTTTGTTGCATGAAACTTGCATGCATTTCTCTCTCCTTGTCTTTGATTTTGTTAGTCTCCCTAAAACTGAGCTTCTGGGTCAGCATGAAAGACAGGTGACAAGATCAGGCATTTGCATAGGAGTCTGACTAAAAATATTTTCACCCCTAACTTCTACCAGCAAGATTATCAAATATTCAACATCACCAAAAATGGAAAGATGTCCGTGTAGAACCTGATTCAGTTAAATATCAAACTCTGGTATTTCTGTCAGTGACAACCTTCCTTCCTACTTAGCAGCCTTGCTGTATAGGACAGTCCAAATCATTACTTTCATGACCCCGCTGTCCCTTTTTAAGTAGTTTTCTTAGGCTGCAGTAGTTAGTGCCTATTTCTTCTTTACTGATGTCTTGCAGCTTGAAGACAGCTATGTGATACACAGGAACACCATACTCATAACTTTCTCAAACTCAGCAGCCCATCCCATTTGAAATTACATTGAGGCAAAGATTTGCCCCAGAAAACTTTACAGATGAGGCAGTCTATGGAAACAAAAAGTTTCAAACTGTCTGTATCATTGAAGAACTTGGATGGACCTTGGGAATTTAATCAGGTTATCGTGACTTCCAGAATGTAAGTGATCCGTATAGTATCCCAGCAAGACACCACACTGACCTATCATGGCACCTATAGCCAGGCCTGTGTGAAACTTGACCCTCGCTATCTTGCTTCTGATGATCATCTTCATCTGCATGGAGTAAGGGCTGCACACCCATTCCATTAATATCTTAAAATTGCCTTGCAGAGATATAAAAGACTAAATGGATGGCAAAGCAGAGAAGAAATGGAGCCAGTGAGGACGGTTTCCAAGAAAACTGTTTCCATAACTAGTCAACGTGGTAGCTAATACCGTACTCTGATGGAGATGATTCATGGTCATGGGGCCTGCCTAATACTTCCCTACCTCTTTATGTTTCTCATTGTT
Organism: Stictonetta naevosa; assembly: GCA_011074415.1. NCBI lineage: Eukaryota > Metazoa > Chordata > Aves > Anseriformes > Anatidae > Stictonetta > Stictonetta naevosa. The sequence continues at coordinate 3,295,344 of CM021706.1, read as the reverse complement.
TTCTGGGTTGTGATAATGCCCACTGCACAATACTTACTCTGTTCCAACGCTGCAAGAACCAGGAAAGTTTGGCAAACTCCTGGCCAAGCAGGCTATCCTTCAAATTAAAATAACCCCCTTTTCACTGTTTGAACACAGCCCAGTTTCTCCTGTCAGTTGGTGTGACATGAGTTTGAAGATTTTCTAGGTAAATTAGATTTTTAAAAATAATTGAAAACATAAAAGCTAAAATACACATAAAAATTGGTTAGGTGTACTCTTAGTTATTGCACTCTCATTTTACTAGTGCTACACATGAATAGAGGTAAGAAAACAATCAGAACTGGGGGGAGATGTCTTGGGCATAGCTCAGAAGACCTGGAGACAGGGATCTTTAGGGAAGAAGAGTTACAAAGAAGGCATCAAAACGGGGTTCAGTTGAACCAGTCTTTAAAGCTTTTAGAAAGTGCCTTTTTTTTAGCAAGGTTTTAAAGTCAGTTATCCTCACAGAATTTGTTTTATGCTTGTCTTGAGGATGAAGATAGCAATATTTCATTATTTATCTGCCTCTTACCCTCAGTGTAGTCTGAATGTGCAGGCCTCCCCTTGGCCCTGAGTTGGACACAAGATGGCAGATCTCTGACTATTGACAGGAAACAGGTAAGAGCACTCACCCCTCGGTACTGGCTGCTCAGAAAGGGCAGCAAGACGTTACTCCTTGAAAGCATGAGGAGGCAGTATATTCCCCAACTGGCAGAGACAATAACAAGGAAGAAAAAAAAATAGTGGAAAATAGGTTAGACAGTATTTAGGAATAACTTTCCTTTGCAGAGAGGGCTTGTGTTAGATTTTAACTTCCAGAAATGGAGGAAAAACAAACACTGCTTTTGGAATTAACTTGGCAAAATAGAGTTAGTTGCTGCCTGTCACCCAGACCGCATGGTGGAGATTGCCTTCATGCAGACAGCTGGCTCATTCTTTCCCCAAAACGGCTCTTTCATTCTCTTTCATCCTCTAATAAATATATCTGTCCAGTGTGACAGGCTTCCAGCGCTTTTGAGTTAGAAAAGACAGGAATTTTAGCACTACTACAACATCACTTTCTGGATGAGCAAAAACTGTCTGCAGAAAGGGAATGTCTGGAAACAGAGGCACAAGACCAGAAAGCCCCTATCCTACCTTGTCTGAGTTCAGCTGCTGCACTCCTTGAAAGATATTTGAGAAACGGGAAAGTAAAAGTAAGATTCCAGGCCTGCAAATACTGTTCAGGTTTCTGACATGCTTAAACTTAACCACGTGCCTTTGTTTACAATAAAGGGGCCTAAAATTAACCTCTTTATGTTTTTATTATTATCAGTATTATTTATTCTTATTTTTTGTTGTACTGACCAGGAGCCTCAATCTACGTGTCCTACAAAACTATTTAAAGCCAGTAATTACAAGGACTACAGTAGAGGGTTGCAGTGGTCCTAGGTAGATATTCCTGGAAGGTCTTCAGTGCTTTGTCAGCTCATCTGAGAACAGGTTAGTCTCTTAGCAGTTAAATAATCCTCCTCAGTGTCTTCAACTTAATTGTGTCAGCACAAGCTCCTCTTTGTTTAAACAATTATTCTGGATCTATTTCTTCTTTGTTTTAGTTGTATATTACCATGTAAACTGCGTATAAGAAGCTGCCATTTTTCTTTCATGCATTTTGCAGAGGTACAAAGACCGTATGAAATACAAGGCAAGTTCAGCTGGTTGTGCAGGAGTCAGCTAAGCTGGCCTCCATTTATTGGCCTACCTAATACATAAAGGGAAGAAGCCCTCATTCAGTGTTAATACCGGTGTTTAAAAAACCTGGGGCAAACCTTGTGCTGTATGGGAATGTGAGAAAAACACTGGAGTTATTCCTAACATGAAAAAGGCTTTTGAAGAGCAGAGCAGAGCCCTCTGTGCTGATGCTATTCTATTCTATAACAGACCTCTCTGGATTTTGCCCTTTAAATCTTTAGCAGCAATAAGTCCCATCAGCTGAATCAGTCATGGGGGAGGCTCCAAGCAGGCCAAACAACCTGAAAAACAGTTGAAGCTCAGGTAGCACAGGGGGCAGTTTGGTGGGGCCATGTGCCACAGGCAGCTCTCTGGGGCACTTCTCCTACCCAGTATGTGCTGTGCAGTCCCTCTGGACATGCCACTTGCCACTGGTAACCTTGCTGGAGCTGGAAGATGCCCCGTTTCTTTCAGGATCAGGCTGAAAAAACTATTAAATTATTCTTTACAGCTAGGTCCAAAAAGGAAGTCTCTTCTTTACACCCAATTTTATTTTGGGCCTCTGTGTGTTCCCATCAGAACTACTCAAACCCAGCAAGCACCAGAAATGGACTTAGAGCTGAAAGGCTTCACACCAAAAAAGCACAGGAAAAAGTATTTTTTTTAAAAAAGGTGGAATGATGGCGAGATATGGGAGCTTTTGAAGCCTAGTAACCACTTCTACCACAAAAATGCAAGCTGGGAGTCTGGCCCACTTAATTAATTTTGGTGCCAATTTAATCACATTCTGCCCTAAAACACCAGGTGTGATTACAGGGTGGCAGTGGTGGTGCTGTGGTGCCAATGTGTGTCCAGCGCAGCAGATTTTACAGAGTAGATGTGACTAATTTCTTTTTTGGTCATCTGACGCCAATACAGCTATAAATAAGTATGACCACAATTTGACGTTGCTGGGAACTAAATTCTCAAGGAACTAAATAATAAATATGTCTTCCAACTGTTGGTTTAGACTGAAAAAACACTGAAATTACATATATTTTTTAATTTTTTGTAATAGTCTATGGTCCTGCAAACATGATGCACATCTGTTGGACCTTATTCAGATGTGTAGGCCCATCGATTTCAATTAAGGGGAGATATGCATTTGCTCAAATTTTTTTAGGGCTGGGATCCAAGTAGGTTAAGCTCTGGCGCAGATTTCACAGGGTCAAACAAAAGATCTCAGCAGAGGCAACCCCGACCCTGTTGATACAATTTGTATTAAGTGGAAACCAAACTAGAAAATATCACCAGGAACACCTTTGCTTTATTTTACCAGCTTACGAGTGTGTTGATGTAGTTTTACTTGCAAAAAGCTTAATAGGTAGGGATTTTGAATTGATTGCTTTTTTGTTTACTTCTGCTTACAGTTTTTATCTTTCTTCTCTTCTTGGATGCCCTTCAGAAATTTCCAATTAAAGTTAAAAAAAATTGCTTTTAGTAGGAGGGAGGAACAAGAGAATGTCGTTTTTGTAATTCTGATGAGAGGTTTTATGAGGAGAAGAAAATCACCATCATTGTCACAGCCATTAATGATCTTACTTTGGAGCAGTGGAAATGTAAGCGAAGATTTACTTTTCAAAACACTTGCTTTGGTTGGTGACATCGTCATTTACAAATACTTATCCCCTAAATTTAACAATACCGTGTCTCCATGTGTGTATCTACTTTATTAGTTGTGTTTAGGCCTGCATTTTACGGGACCAGTGTAAACTAGGCAGTCGCTCATTTATCCTTACGTGCAGTGTGTACAGGGCACATAAGCACCCATCGCTCTGCCCTGGCTGAGCACCATCACCCATCCTGCGGTACCCGGGTAAGGCGCTGCCCCCTCTCCCTGTGCCTGGCACCGCGGCTGGCGTTGAGCTGCACCCGCAGCGTGGCAGGGCTGGGGGCTCCGCTGGGCCCGCCGCAGCAGGGGCTTGGGGGGCTGGGCCTCCACTGCCCCCCGAGGCTGATTTATTGCTATTGAGGCACAGGTTGTGCAGGAACAAGAGGAAAGGGGGAGGCACAGCTTGGGACTTCGGGGGCTTCTTGGCACCGGTATAAATCAAATGGAAAGCTGTGAATTCCTGTCTGCATGCTACAGGAATTGGAGCGACTGGGACAACAGGGCCAAGAGAGGGGCAGCGTGAGCCGCCTTCGGTGTTCGCAGAGAGCGGGGCCGGAGCTGTGCGGGGCCGACGGCCCCACGCCCGCAGCCCTCCCGGCCCTCGCGCCGCAGGGCAGGACGAGGCAGCCTGCCACCGCTCCATGGCGGTGACCGGCTTCCCGGGGGACGCGTGCGCAGCGAGCAATTTTATTTCTTCCACAAACGTTAGCTTCTAAACGGAGCGTGCGACCGGTGCCAGCCTCGGGAGGCTGCGAGGTGCCTGCAGCTGATGTAATGCTGCCGCGCCGCAGGAGGGGGCTTCACGTGGCCCCGCGCACCGCCCCGCGCCCAGCCCGGGCCAGCCCCGCGCCCCTCCGCGCCTGGCAGCCGCCTCGCTCCGCACCTCCGCGCTTTGTCACCGCCAGCCGCGGGCCGCCCCCCGAGGCCCGGCTCGCCCCCGACCCCGGCCCCGGCCCCAGCCCCCTC
>CM021706.1:3227479-3290596 GCA_011074415.1 Stictonetta naevosa | reverse complement strand
GGCTCCCCGCCCGTGATGTCCCCCGGGCAGCGGGGGAAGGCGACTCACGCGAGGGCTGCGGCAGAGGCCTAGTGCCTGCAGCGGGCAGCGCCGCGCCGCCACCCCGTGCGCCCCCCCGGCCCCCGCCGCCGCCTCGCCCCCATGGCGGAGGAGCAGCAGGCGGAGGGGCAGCCCCCGCGGCGGCCGGCCGGCACCCCCGCGCCCCCCGGGGCCCTGCCGGCCCTGGTGCCGGGGCTGCAGGGCGGCGAGGCCAGCGCGCTGCAGCACAAGATCCGCAGCTCCATCTGGTAAGGGCAGGGGGCAAGGGGCAGGGGGGGCGCTGCGCTGGGGGGCGGGGGGGGGCGAGGCCCCTTTGTGCTCCCCCCCCGAAAACACGCGGGGTCGCGCACAGGTGTGCCTCTGGCCGGCAGCGAGCCTCCCTTCGCCTCGTTAGTATGCTTGTTGTTATTTACTGCTGGCCCCCCAACGGCCAGTCCCGTGCGCTGAAGGGGTTGGTCGGTGGTGCTGCGTGTTTGGGTTCATTTGTATTCAACGCTAATGGTAATTACGGTGCAGCTCTGTTGAAACGCAGGGGTATCATCTCACCTGCTGAAGGCATTTTAATTAGGCGGCGCGTTGCACAGCCTTCTGTTTGCACGGCTGTTTCTTGGTTCAGGCGAGACCCCCAGCGTGGAGTGTTGATGCAGCCAGGAATGCAGAGCCTTGCAGTACGAGGGCATTTTTCCAGCCTCCTTATGCACCCCTGCTCTTCTGAATTTCCAGGCTGGCAAACAAAATGCAGTTTTGGCTGAAACTTGTCATGATGGTTTGCAAGTTACTGCCCAGTAATCCACCGTCCCACCCCCCAATTAAATAAAAATTCACAGAAAACCACCATTTCACTTAACAATATTGATTTTGTGCACATTTGGGGTGAAGAGATGAATTGAGTTTAACTTGCTCTGCAGAGGAAATATTTGGTCATTCCCCCCCAGCCCCGATCCACAAGAGGCTACCACCTGCAGTATTTACATTTTCTGTATGCTTTTAAAAGCTGCTTTTGGCTGAGGGGGCTGATACAGTATTGTGAAAGTGGGGAATTGTAAATATAGGTTACTCATCATAGATCATACTTTCCATAGATACACGCCGTGTATACAATATGGCTATATATGTGCGTTCATCCTAATAAAAACATCGATGTAGCGTGCATCTCAATTGATACTATAGTTAGCTTTTATGTTTTGAATCCGTGTGGCTGTCAAAGAAAAAAAAATCCAAATATATTTTTCCCTTCAGGTTATTTTATTGAATGGCATGCAGAAATTGTGTCTATTGTTTGGTGGTTGTTGTTTTTTAGAATTGAAACAGTAAGCAGTAATTCACCCGTCCTTAATCAACACTTGCTACCTTTTGTTTTGTTTTGTTTTTGTTTTGTTTTTTCTGCAACATGACCTAGAGAAGAAACACAAACTGCAGAATTTCCTGTCTGTTTAGATCATGAAATCTTGACACTGTCCTAATTTATTACAGTGTTTTGTGGCGTCCTTTTTAGATTTTCTGCTCTTTCCATGAACGTGCTGTTTGGAAATGAGCCTTAGAGAGCATGTTTACATTACATTCAGATTAGGTATCATGTCCAAGTTGAAGACAAAATGGCTACTAAGCAAAACCTCCCCTTTTATTCTGGGTTTTCTTTTCAAGGAAAAAGAGCGCATACGTTAGCATTTTAAATGAAGATTGCTTATTTGATTCAGGTACTCTTGATGAATGGCCTGACTCCCTGTTTGGTACAAAGGAATGCAGAGTTTTGCCCGATGTGAGTGGCTCGCCTGGTGCCAAGTGCCTGCGACCAGCAGAGGTTTTGCCAGCACCTTGCAGCCCTGTCTCCTGGGGTGGTTTCACAGACATTCCTCACATGAGCATGACCTTTCCTCCCTGGCTACCTGACAGCTCTCTGCACGGGGCTGGAACTTCTCTGCCACTTGCAGACTGTGTCAGTTATGCAGGTTATGCTGCAGAAATGCAGTATTTGGAGATCAGGTCATTTCTGCAATGTAACCTGTTCTTTGGCATCTTCAAAGCTTTTGTCTGTGACTGCTCCGAGTTCTGTGTGTTCCCCTATTTCTGTATTGCTATCAGCCAGACCTCGTTTGGAGCTCGAGTTCTGTGTTAATTCGCGTTGTAGTGTAGATGCAGTTGTTGTTCTTGAGCAGCGAGGCTGAGGAGCATTGCCAGGGACACCGTGCATACGGCACCCAGAGAAAAGAGTGGAAAGTCACCTCTTCTGCACTTGCAGTCCAGGATCTGTTGTCCTGTTCAGTAGGAGCCATGTGCTGGTAATGAATAAACAGTGTAAGAGACCGTGGGGAGGGCTTGTGAAAATGGCAGTGCTCTGTTAACAGAGCTAGGTGCAACGTGCAGAAGAGCTTCCTCTTTTCTGCTTTCCCTTCTCTTCCTCCCCTCCTCCTGTGCCTTGCCAGTTGCGTGTGCTGGCCAGTTGGCATGCCGAAGTCCTCATTTCCTTCCCTAAGGATTTAGCACACCTAGATAAGCAATCGTCTGTATTTATTTTTGCCTCTTGTCTCATACGCGTTTGTGTGCACTGAATGGCTATTTTTAGTTTTGTTTTGTTTCTTTAAAAAAAGGTTTTAGTCGTCAAAATGTATTGTCAATGAAAATAGTGAAGCAAAATATAGCAGCTACTGAAATACTGGACTTGAGGATCACAAACAAGTCTATGCATGTCCTTGCACTGCACAGACAAATATAAATATAGTAAGTGATGTAGGCCTCAAGGGGGACAATGAGTTATTCATTATTTCAACTCATACTTAATTTATTCTGTTTATTAGATTAAAATGTAGTTTGACAAAAGTAGCTCCAGTAATTGCAAACATGCAAAGTCCCTTAAAATCAAACAATAGGTTAGGTCCTGCTGGTTCAAATTGAAGGCACAGTCAGCATATGTGCTGAGGATTTCAAAATGTGCTTGGTAGGAGTCCAGTCTGGGTTTTGTTTTGTTTTCCTTTCTATATAAAGCGACTATTAGTGTGGACTGAGGAAGGGGAGAGAAAGAGTGTCTTAGCTGTGCGTAACAACAAATCAGGAAGCATTTGTTCACATTACAGCACTGTCTGCACATGATAGCAGGTATGCTGCATCGTTGCTGCCGATTAATTATTTGTAGCCAAAGCGAAGTTAAAAGTTCATCGCTGTCTAGCTGTGTTTTTCCTAGCTGCCCCACTCGAACACGTCCAACATCGCCGTGTCTGTTTTGGTTCGTGTTAAGTATGACTTGCTCAGACAGTCGGACGAGTTCTTATGGTGTCGATGAAAAGGACAGAAATAATATTAGATGTCTTTTCCCACTGACGGATTAGAAGTCTAGACTCGGAAGAATACGTCTTTGCGGAGCCCAGACGACCTGATTAATGTCAGTTTGGGCGGGTTTGTGAGTTGCCCTAGTCTTCACTGGACACTGGGCCTTAATCTGCCTGTTTGTATTTCCTTCAGATTCATTTTCAAGCTTTTATATTTATTAATAGCTTTTTGTCCAGACATTAGAGCCCGAGGCGGGAAAACCTCCCCAGTCAGCTGTCTGAGCATATAGACTAATGGGGTTTCAATTCTTTTCTTTGGGTGAGGGTACTGTATTTACAAACATGTGATGTTTGTATGGGATATTTCTGTACCCAGACATATGCTGGTGAAGACAGAGTCTACTCATTATCACATTAAGTTGCCAAAGAATATCCTGTAGCTGAAGGCGGCCAGTAACGTATGTAAAGGAGCGTGGCACGAGGACTGGGATAAGGAGATCACCGGGGGAGAAAGGTGCTGGCTGATGTTCTCTGCTCCTGCTGGGGGGGATGAAAAGGACCAACAATTTTAGAGGATTTCATCTCTTTGCTCACTGCATTAATCACAAATTCAGTGCATAGCTACGAGCACTGAAGGAATGGATGGGTTTGTTTTCTTGATCACTATTGAAAATAACTGGTGATGGCTCTTCCATGAGTACTTGTTTACTGGTGTAAATAGTAATCTGGTACTTGTGTCCGTGTGTGAGTTGGTCCCCATTTCTTTCACTTAGCCAGGATCTCAGCTCTTTGTCCTAAAGGCACCTGATGTGATTTGAGTGTAGTAATTCTGCCCGAGAGATTAATTTCTCGCCTTCCCATCCCCAATATCTCCCGTGTGAACCGTGCTGAGGACTGGGCAGCAGAGTCACAAACTCAAAGCATTGCTTTTCTAGTCTTTTGAACTGGATGTGGGTGTAGGCTTCAGATCCATAATTTTTGTCCTCAAATCATTCCTCTAGCTAGAAGTTGTACTGGAAAACCATATGAGCTGGGCCACATAGTGCTAAATTACATGGGTCTAAGGCCCAGTTTGTCCTGTTGAAGGGGCAGGAGGAGGTAAATTGTGCCTTGGTGAGTTCTGGGCTTTTTGTATTGAGCTAGAAAACCAGGTTAGCTGATTTTAATATCGATATTTTCTAACCTTTGGAAAGCGCCGTTCTTTGTCATGACTTACACCACTCCTGCAATTGCATTTCTCACTCCTCACTAGTTCTTGTCAGCAAGAGTGCATCGTCACTTAGACTGCTGGCTTAGTAAATGCTCCGCACTTCGGGAAATGCCATTGAGGTTTTTCATAATAGGAATTACTACTTGTTTATGTGGTTGGGTGAGTGGAAAAAATGATTGACAGTCTTAATATTTTTAAGAAGATACCTGACAATGAAGAGGGAAGCTGAGAGGGTGTTTCAGGCTCTTAGAAAATGTGGGTGCAAAGACCTTTTTGGTAGTTTTCTACTACAGTTAAATTTCCCATAAAACCCCTCACGTATATTTTTAAAGATTTTTCTTTTTTTTGAGCCAGGTTGGATTCATCTATAGACTAATCCATCTGCATGTACAATTTTTCAGTATTCTGTAGCTTGGGAGGGGAAGACGGGGAATAAAAGCAAAAAAAAAAAAAAAAAAAAAACGAGCCTCTATATTTTGTTAAACGGTCTATTGAATTTGTGTGGAGAACTGAAGTTCCTGTAACTGATTACAGGCTCTTCCTGGTTATTCTGTGCCCCCAGCCCAGAGTGCACCAAGCACCAAGCCCTCCTTCCTTCTGGCCAGTTCGTTGTTGAGGATGTAAAACAAAGTTTTTGTAATTCTTTAATAATAAAAAAATCTTTATTAAAAGATTATTGACGAGTTTGAGGAAGAGCTGGAATTGTTGTTGACAAATGTACAGGCTACACTTAATGCAGTAAGTCTAAGTAACATTAGAGGTGTGTTTAGCCCCTTGGAAAAAGTGATTCCAGCTCCTCGGCTAAGAGGTGCTGTAAAACTGCAAATATTTCTTGTTGCTAACTCAGTTTTCCCTGTCTTTATGGTCGGTTGTTTGCAGATGATTGTGAGACTTCCCTGTCCTGAACGGATTTCCCAATGTAGTGTATAAGCAGTGAAATACACAGGAAAAAACTGAGCTATGGGCCATATTTTAGAGTAGTTCTTGATGATTTCAGGAGAGGTTGGCTTTCCATGGACAGAGCTTCTAACAGCACGTCATTCTTCTTCACACTCTGCTTCCTCAAATGGGTGGGGACAGAAAATGGGGTTTGTTTCACTTGACTCCGTCTGTTTCCACGTGCGTTGCTCAGGGTAGCTCCCTTGCTGTTGCAGAGAAAACCACACTTGGAAGGTAAGAGCCATCTCCTAGGGACGATGTTGCTGTAAAACCATTTGTCTGATCATTTTATGTGCCTATTTCTCTTCAACCATAAGCAAGTTCTGAACAGTGCCAGGGTGTAACCATCTGTGGTGCAGATCTCCTGAGTTGGGCTAAATAAAACCTACACCATTTTTCACTTTTTCTACAATATCCTCTATTCCCAGAGGATGGCCGCTCCGTGGGTTGTTTTGAGACCTTTGGTTCCCTCGAAAGAGGCCCAGGTTTCCACCCTTTATCTCTCACTATCCATTTCTGAATGGAGGAAAACCTTCCCTTTGGGAGGAAGCTCTGCTGGAAGAATTCCTTCTCCCTGAAGTGGCTTGAAAGAACAGTTGCCCTCGGCTAAAACGCCCCCCTTGCTGTTGAGAAAGCCTTCCTCCCCAACCTGCCGGGCGCGGGCAGGTCAGCGGCACGCAGCGCTCGGTGCCAGGGCGCTGTGGGAGGAGCAGCAGCTTGCCAAAACGGGGCTCGGCCACCATGGTGCTGGAGTTTCTAGGTCAGCAGGTGTGGAAGCCAATTTGGTCTGCAGGCATTTTTACAAGGTTAGAAAATAAACCCGAATAAAACGAATGCTGACCTTTAGGTAACCTTTTGAGAATGGAGTTGAGGTTTTATTGAATATCCTGGCTCTGAGTTGGGTGGAACAGCTTTGCGGAGAGACGAGCTCTGTAAAGCTGTTTTTAGGAAGAGTGGGTTTTTCACCCGTGTTCGTGGGCTTTGTTTTTCTTTGTTTCTTGAAACAATAGGATCTAATAAAGCATGTGGGGAGAAAAACAGTATTCAAATAGTAAGATTTGGCTAAGTTCTACTGCCATTCATTTAAAATGCATAGGAGTACATGAAATTGTTGACTTCACAGGATCAAACGTACGCAATTCCTTGTTTCATAAACATCTTACTTACCACCACAGGATCTCTCTTTGTTGAAGCAAGTCAGACAGTGTGACATCGTGGTTTTCAGGGTGGCATTCCTAATGAGTTCTTAATAAGCACAGAATTGCAGGTCTGTTACCTCAGGCCTCTGTAGGTGGGTTGCTTGCAGTTTGCAGCAATTCTGTTTGATTTGCACGTGAGTACACCATTGGCAGGTAGGAATCCACATCTCTATCTGATGAGAACGCAATACAACTGGTTAAGATGTCAGTATTTCTCAGGTTTGGGTGATCAGATTTATACTGAAGCTCTGATTAATCTTTTAATTGGGGCTTGGGGTGCTTTGTGTGTGTATGTGGTTGAGCGCAGGGGTTGAGTTTAATGTTTTTATACAGATCCCATAACTTATGTATGTTGCCTTCTCTTGTTACTCCACTCTGCAGCTTGCCAAACAGAAGTATTTGGAGAAGGGCCAGAGCTGCAAAATTCAGATCATGATCCAAATTTGGATTTTTGGTTCAAGCCTTTCTTTCTAATATCTAATATCGCAAAGCTTTATATATAAAGAAGAATCTCATTATTTCAAAAATTAAAGACAGGAAATGGATGGAACCTTGTAGCATTCCTCTAGAGCAGTCCCGACAGAGTGCCGGACTGCATGTTTGAAAGATTATTGTTGGATGATTTAAAAGGTAAATTAAGTAGATAAAATTGCAATGATCTGTCATCCAGAAAGAGCCTAGACAGAAGGCTGGCACAAATTGGGTCTTTCAAGCCCGTGAGAAAAATCCCCTAAATACATCTAAAAATTCCCAGGTTGTTGGAATGCTGTCTTGTGTTCCCTCAGATCTATGGGAATTTTAAGGTTTTGTTTTGTTTTGAGTGGAGTTAGCCAGTATCTCAATTATAATGCTTTCTTGATTTAATGGCAAAAGGATTATCTGTCATCAAGTAGGATGCTTGTTATCAGTTGCTGTACCACCAACAGGCTTTCAGTAAGCTGCCAAGTATTTTCTGGTTTTGAATATTTAATCATTAAGACAGTGGAAGAACATTCAAAACTTCCTGAATATTTTCCCTGTTGCATGTTCTTAATTGCTCGTGGTTGATGCAGTGACATTACATCAGTCGAAGGGCAGGGAGGCTCTGCTTTCTCGCAGCCGTGGTAGATGGGGATGGTCTCTGCTGGTGACCCTCACTGCAAGAAGTTAGGCAGAGGGGACCTGAACGGGCACGAGACGTGCAAAGCTCTGCTTGAAATCACACCTAGTGAATGGTGCAGGTTTTCAGCTGAGCAGGAGGGATAAGCTTAGGATACGCAAACTATTTGTAGTGTAAAATAAATTGCACATGGTGTTTAACACCTTTAGAATACCCAAGTCTTGTTTGCTACGTAACATGTATTGTTAGTTTGAGTTCTGTTAGTTTGCGGGGCTGGGGGTCTGTTGCTGTGTTTTATTCAGTAAGAGTTGTAAATGATACCGGAACACAGTGTGGGTTCTAGGAGATTTCTCGTGATGCTCCCCACCCCCAAGTGGCCATTTAGAGAGGGATAATTTTAAGTCTGTTTTTCAGTACATACATTCAATATATTGTGCTCTCAGCGCTGTAGGAGCAGGTGAGGATGGGAACCTTTTGCCTGTATTGCTTTAAATATTTTTGCTTTCCCTTTCCCAATTCCTAAAAATTCCCAAGTCGCTTAGGAAACAAACAGTCCCTAGCAGCTGGGATTATGTTTAAAAATCTACCTGAATAACTAGCTTACTTTTTTTCCATATGAACCAAGTTCTCTTTTTTTACATAAGCACTTATGTTTTTGTACTTCGTCCCCTGCATTAGCTCTAGAAAACTGAGGTGCGTTTTGGTTCCACCTTTCAACATAAGACTATCGCGTGGGGCTGCTGGTTTCACTGGCTGCTGCGTACAGGCTGCCTGAGGCTTGCAATGCACTGTAGATGTATTAACGTGAACTGGAGCGCCCGTGCCACCTTCATCATCTTGGTAAACAGAGTATTTTAAGCACAGCTTTGGTATTTAATGATCCTTTGGTACAGCTGCAGAAGGAGCTCTTTACTTTGGTTTTAGTTTAACCCCGTATGGTAGCTATGGTCAGGAGCGACTTCCTGCTTGCTGAGAGTGCGTTGGCTGCCTGCTCGCTGAGCTGAGGCCGTCACAAAATTCAGCTCGGGGATGAACTTGGGGTACTGTTGGTGTGTCGAGAGTGACAGTCTCCTTGTTTGGCTTCTGTGTAAAGGAGATGGACATGGTGGACACTGTCCAGGGTTTACAACGTGGCATCCTTTCAAGTTTTTATCTTGCCCTTATATATTGCTGAGGTTGCATCAGCTGTTACCTTTTTCTAGCAGCAGCCTATAAACGTATTGCATGGTGAAAGGCAGGGTGTTGCAGAGTCGGGGGATGCATCTAAGGACGTGTGTTTCTCAGGATGCACCTGTGCTCCTCCAGAATGACAGATCCTGCATAGCTTTTCCCCGGAGCTGGATGTGGATGGTGTCGCCTACTGCTTGTCAGGTACTTCAAGTCTGGGAAGAAAGTCTTGTTACTGGGGAGAACTCGTTTATTGAGGCATCTTTGTATCTCCCCTTAGAGGAAATTTGTGGTTTAATGTCAACGTCTGTAATTTATGGCTGTCCTTTCTGATGGATAGTCTCACGGGCATGGAGGCAATCCATATTTCTTAGTCAAAAATTCCTAAGTGCCAGTAAAAGGTTGTTGGGACTTTTGCCAGTGGAAAAGTTGGATTGCATTGGACAGGAGGAATTACAGTTGATTACTTTGGTTGCCTGTAAAGGAGTGAATTAACTTATTTTTAAAGCTGTCAGCAATACAGACAAACTGTTGGAACTTTTTTCTTAATACGAGGTTGCCTGGAAGTGTCTGCCTCAAGAGCATCTCCTGGACTGAAAAGAATTAGCTTGTGACTGAGGTGTGCTGGATCATAGCATGGGCAATTTGTTCTGCATTTTCCTCTGCAGCTTCTTGCCCTTGTTTGGAAGTCACCTGGAAATACTCGGAGTAGTCTTTGTTACTGTACTCCTGTGTGCTTTCTCCCTTCCTCTCCAGCAGCATTGACACACTAAAATACAAAAGACCGTTTTTCAGTACCAGAAGTTAACAAGTTTTAAGGTACGTTTAATGCAATATTTTTGTGGAAGGAATTTTAACTCCTGTTTTGAGAAATAGTGAATCCCCCCTCCTCTAGTACTACGTGCTATTTTTATTGCCAATTCTATCAAGCAGCTTGGGTGCGTATCAAGCTTGTGGGAGAGCTGGTCACAGTGGTGCTGGATGCATGCTGCGCGAGCAGTGTCTGAGGTGTGTGGAGGCAATCTGAAAGTGGGACTTGAGGTTTCAGCTTCAGGGTCAGGCAGCCATTACACAGGTCCTTTTTATCTTTTGTGGTATTGATGTGCAGGGTGTAGTTCCTCTGGCAGAGCATGCAGGCATCAGGTGCTCCTTGCTGCCCCGTTAGAGGAGGCCCCCTTGCAGGACGGGCACCTAGCTGAAGCAACCTGTCTTGATTCTGACACACCGTCATGCACCTACTACTGCAGTCTCCTACGCTGTGGATTTTGCTGTTTCATACTTCTGGCAGTGTTTCTCAATGGAAGGTAAACAAGCGCTCCGCAGTTCTGGGGCTGGGTTATGTGAAAGTCCATAGCTGCGGATAAGGCGCCAGTGACGTCTCTTGCTTCCCGTGTATGGAAGCTGCAGCTCTTTCTACTGGGATGAGAAGGTCTGAAACAAAGGCCAAAAATCATTTTGAAACACTCTTACCGCTGTCAGGCTGTGGCACAGGAACCTTGTATCCAAGGTCTGAAATACAGCCTTCCTTTCAGAAAGGATACATAAAAAGCTTGCCTGTTTCCTTGGCTTTTATTTATTTTTATTAAGTCTGCATTTTAAATGAGAAACTGTGTTAGGGACTACAGTTGCTAATAGTAGTCATGTGAACTTATTAGATAGTTGATATTTAAGAGTCAAATTAACTTGCTGTCAGTAATTGCTAGCTGTACACCTGGAACCACAGCATGCTGAGGAGTTAGGGCACCTTGTGGCTCCAGCAGCCTGGTCTGCGAAGTTACATTTGCTACGATTGACTCCAGTGGTACTGTTCAATGATGAACTTGTTAAAAATTGAGAAATGAATTGGCAGCTGAGAGAAAAGTGAATTTGTCTCTTCTATTCAACAAGTGAGTGAAGGGGGATTGTCACATCTAGTTCTGAACATGTGAATAGGGATATTTTGAGCAGAAACCATTAATTGAATTCAACAGCTAGAGATAGCTTACTGAGTCAGACTGCAAAAAACATAATCAACAAATGTGCTTTAGGTATAAGAAAAAAGACTTGCTTTTTACAGCCATTTGGAACTGTTGGCTTCTGTGCACGACATCGGGCGAAAGTTTGTCTAAATGCACTTTATAGTGAATTACCAATTAAAAAAAACCCTATTTTGTAAATTATCATTTACTTAGGCAAAAAACAAGAAGCTGACCATGAAGATTTATTAACCTATGTAATTAAATTCCTGATCCATGAATATATTCAGACAGCTATCTGTGTACACTATAAATAGTCAATTTTCCTGGTTAAGGAAGGCAAAAAGAAATTGTTGTACCACTGACAATAAAAATGAAATCCACGATTTTTTGTTCTTCTGTTCAGTACCACCAAGTTTAAGCTGTCCCTATCTAGCTCTCGTTGCACACTTTCCCACGGACTGCATCTCTCTTTTCCATTCTTTAAGCTAACTTCTCTTAGAGGGATTAAGAACAGAAGCTTCCTGTACCATCATGGTTGTACTTGTTGAAGTTGGTGAAACTTGCAGCTAAAATAAACAAAGTTCAATTGCTTGAGTGAGTGGAAGCCCTGTTTCTGTAATCAGACACGTGCCCATGTACTTGGACCTTGCCTGTCAGTAGCTCCAGATGTTCAGGGTGAAAATATTTACCGTGGGGAAGTGTTTTCAGTGCAGAATCTAGTAATTGTTAATTCAGAGTGATTCTTGGCACTTCAGCGAATTTCATAGTTACCACTGAATACTTCAAATACCAGTGGCTCTGTGTCAAATGTGGCTCAAGGTAGGAGCAGGAGATAGCTCAAGTGCGTTCTTCTGGAAGACGTGGGCCTACCTAAATTTGTCCAGCTCAGGTGAGGTTGACTTGATTAGTTCAGCTACTTGGTAAAGGAGTGGAAAAGTAGCAAATAGTTCACCTCAAAAATTGAAATCAAACTGTGCTAATAATTGGGAAAAGACGTTTTCATTCCTTTAGTGCAGACATCTGCTCTCCTACCAGCGTGTTTACACGTGGTGTGGCTCACAGGACTGAAAGTCCAGACCCATCAATTCTGTCGTGTTGTTAGACCAGGTCCCTCTTTCCGGAGGGATCCATCAGACGAGACATCATGATTCACATTAGGGTGGGAACAAATGGAGTTCAGCAGGTTGATAGATGCTCAGAGGTGTTAGCCAGTTGTGTGCTGCAGCCTACAGGTGAATTTCAACAGTGCGATTATCTCAGTGAATATTGCGTTAGTAATTTTCTGTCTACATCCAACCTAAACTTAATTTTCTGGTGCACTGATTTGGGGAAATTCAGAAACTTAATGTAATTTTTAAAAATCTGCAAATCTGTTTTAGATTTAATCGAGGACAACCTTTTTTCTTTCTGACTGTTATACTAAAGTCGTGGTATAACTCTGCAGGGCTTTGGGATGTTTGGCATGGACGTATTGTGAATAATGAATCCATGTAACTGTTCTGCATTCAGAACATCTGCAATCGTCCTAGGAGGGTGCTGAACTCAGTTTCTGACCTGCAAGGCTGCAGTTTCAGTAGTTCAAACAAGGGCAGGTCACATGCCCTCTGCTCTGTTTTTAAAAGAAAAGTTGAACAAAACGAGAACTTTTAAAATAGGTGTCAGAGTGTTTAAGGAGCAACAAGCCCTAACGTGGAATACTGGTTAGTTGCCTGCTGTGGATGATACCCATTTAGAAGTTACGTGCTAGAGGAAATAAATAATCTGATAAACTTGTTTGTTCATTCATTGCAGTTGCGGTGAGGGAGGCTGTGGGTGGAGTGACGGTGACTTGGATGAATGATGCCCACCTGCCCTGTGCTGGTAGTCCATGCGGCGGTGACGGTGGAGTTGGCTGCTGGGGTTGCCACGAAGCTGCATGGGCCTGGTGGTGCCTCTGCCAGGGAGCTGGCGAGCGTGGTCCTGCCTTGGGGCAACTGCTTGTGCAGTGCAGGCTCACCTAAGGTGCTCGCTTGAAACAGTTTAACTGCCACCTATGAGCAAGTGCAGCTGTCCAGGCTGAGCTCTGTAGGTACAAATTGAAATAGGTGTGTGCAGGTATGAACTTACATGGCTTTAACTTAATTAAATTTTGTGCAGCTTCAGTTTTAATCAAGTGCAGCATACAGGTTTAGACAAGCTCTTGAGTCTGCAAGTAAACTAAAGGACACCTGGGCTGCAGGCTAAGGGAGCTCAAACTTTCCAAACTAAACCCTTGAGATGTGGAGTAGCGTGTGTTTGTTACTCTTCTTAAGATCTTAGTTTTGGAATTAAATACTAGGGTGGAAAGCCTGCAGGATGTACTGCTTTAGTGTTCAGTGAAATGACGTTTGAGGTAGGCAAGGGACTGTTGGCTACTTGTGACCCTTTATACCATGCAGTTCCTGTGTCTGGAGTGTGCTGAAGCTTGGAAGTGGAGGTGAGAGAAACGCCCCCGGGTGCGAGTGCAAGGCTGAAGGATGGAGGCTGGAAGGAACCCATGGCTGTTGAACAGCAGTGAGGAACTGAGAGGGTTGTATGGCTGCTGCTACAGGCAGCGGTGCTGTGTTAATCCTGTGTGTAGTCAGTATTTAAGTTTTGACCCCTACAAAAATGTCAGGGATAGGAGCAGGGTTACAGGATTTGCCAGCAAACGGCGTGGCCCATGTCAGGGAGAGGCGTTGCTTTTCCCATGGTGGAGCACCCGTGCCCACCTAGCCTGACAGATGTGTAGGCAGATGCTTGGAGAACACTTACTATATCCTGGAGCAGTCAGGACTCCTTCCCAAGTGGATAACGGGAAACCTGCAGTTGTTGATCCTGCTGCGTTCGGAGTGGGGACGAGTGTGTGGGGCACCTGAGCTCTGTGGGACCCATCCAGTGGCGGTGTCTCTGTGCCCAGTGCTGGGCTTGGCTCAGGCTAGAGCTGGGGTATGGCACTGCTCAGCAGGTGATAACCATCCTGGTTACCAAATTAATAGGATAAAGAAGAGGTACAACCAGTAGCAAACCTGTTTGTTAACAAAAAGCAGCTAGGATAGTTGCAGGTTGTGGAGGTGTTGAAAGGAACTACGAGAAATGAACAAAAACTCACCTGTTATCAGCAGGCTTAGATACGCTGTCCTGGCACCTGTGCCAGCACTGGCAAACACGTACTTGCAGTCTGGAAGGCCGGGAGCCCTTGTGGTAGCACTGGTAGCACCGGAGGCTTGTATGTATTTGATAGTCTGAGCTTTGTGTAACTCTGTACGATAAACATAACCCTATACACATTCGCACGGTTTTGCCTGTGTATGAAATGTAAGCAGAGTGTGCACCATTCCCTTTTTCTCGTGGGTGTATGCACACCATGTCACTTTGTCACCAGCCTTTTGTAGCCTTGGTTTGTAGAGAAGAAGATGGAGAGGCAGGTCCGCATCCTGTGTTATGCTGTGCTCTGTCCTGGTGCTCTGCAGGCAAGTGAAATACTTTTGTCTTTCTCAAGTTGATGGTACAGAGGGGTTCTGTGCATTTGTATTTGTGGGTGCGTTTCCTTTTTTCTGTTCTTTGAAGTGCTGCTGAGGAGTGCCCCCCCTGTCGTTTCACTAGGCATCCTTTCGTAGAGCCATGTGGGAGAAAGGCTTGAGACAAATCTCGTCATGCTTTGTAGCATCTCCCAGTCGGGCCCTTCAGAAATACAAGCCTTGAGTAATAATGTTGTAACTGGACTGGGCTTCTGCTGACCATGGGTGAAACTGCAGTAGCAGATCTCACAGCTGTCTACAGACTGAATGCAGAAACAGCAACGGTTGGTTGGTTACTTTGTAATTAGTTTTAAAAGCAGTTTTCATTGTGAAATATGTGACCCATTATGATAGGAGATTTGCCATTTAGCCACAAAGCTTTCTGCCTTCAGCAGGACATGCTTTAGACAAAAAGACTTCTCAAGTAGGACTTTATTCACGTAGTTTTATTTAGATCACCCAGTGCTTACTGTGTTTAGGCTTTCTAGGCAATTGATCCATGCAGACTGATCTTGGAATGCCCTGCAGTGCCTCGTATGGATTGTCAGTAATAAATAGAGGATGCAGCTCCTCGGAAGGCGTTATCATCTTCCCACGTAATGTACAGAGGGCAGCCCATCTTTGGTATAGAGTCCTGCCTGAAGGTAACAATATACACTGATTTTAATTTAGATCAGTGCTGGAAAAAACAGAGGTGAGAAACCTATAAAACCATTTTCTTGTTGCTTCTAAGAGTTTATTCAAGTAATTTGTAGCCAAAAAGTGTATTTAGGTAATTTAAAAGAGAAATACAGAAGAGGAACTTAAGTGACTGTTGTGATGCTGGAATAGAGCACCTGGCATTCTGTGGCTGTGGCAGGCTTTTCCCAGTTATTTTAAGAATTGTGGAAATGAGTCTTCAGCATTTGCATAGAGCTAGATTTCCTCAGAAAGCTAAAAGAGATGTTTATATATTTAATTTTCAGACCCAGGTATTCTGATGTCTGCCAACTAATTATTTCTCAGCAGTTCTTACCTGGCAGGTCATTATAGCGGGCTACATTGGAGACGGGTATTTCATTAGCAGCCTTATCTTCCTTCTTTGTGCAGCTTTTTGTATAGTTGGCATCATTTAATAATGTATAAAATCATCGTAGTCTCAGGAATTAGAAGGGATTAAATATTTTTTTATCCTATATGCAATATTTTTTTTGCATTTATTTTAGTAACAAGTGTTGAAGTCATGTGTTTGACTAATTTTAACCTGTAGTAACTTAAAATGTAGCGGCATGCTGATCTAGTATTTTTTTCAGCTGTGTGGTCCAGTGTTGCCCCTTTTTGTGTCTAATTTAAAACCGACCTTGGGTTTTCTCTTCTGCAAGTGGAAGGACATAGATTAGGTTACATGGAAGATCAGTTGGTTGCAGCTCGGCTTGTCCCACTGTTTTATCAGTTTGGTGTTTTTCTTGC
The DNA here is from genome assembly GCA_011074415.1 of Stictonetta naevosa. Lineage (NCBI taxonomy): Eukaryota > Metazoa > Chordata > Aves > Anseriformes > Anatidae > Stictonetta > Stictonetta naevosa. Next base: position 3,274,755 of record CM021706.1, on the reverse strand, counting down.
TTCCTTATATTGCAAAGAAGAGCGTTTTGGCTTGGATTAAAGGAGTCTGCCTTCAGGCTGAAGAGCCAATATTTACAAATTGGTGGCTGCTTTCTGTATTTACTTTTTTGAGACCTTAGTTAGATACTTGGTACATTTCCAGCGGACAGAACTCTGGCTATTTTTATGCTTTAGGGAAATAACAATACTTCATGTGCTTCCAAGACAGAATTACGGTCCCTGTACCTTCTATCTGAAATAAGAATATACTTGCTTTTGAGTACTGGAAGATGTAATTTGTCTTGTATTAAATATTTTGGTTGCATTTGCTTGTGTTTGTGCTAGGTTCAAGTAGTTTAAATGAATAGATTGAGGTAAGTTTGCTGTTACTGGCGGTGCTCTTGTTTGCGGATCTGGGTCTGTTCAAGTCCAAATCTGTCTTCGATTGTGACAATTCCATGATACGGCAGTGTAAGTTGGCATTTGAGAAGTCAGCTGTGCTAGCTTAAAGGTGAAATGCGTGGCAGAGGACAAGGTACAACTGGATTTGACTGGATTGCACATGAGGTAAATTTCTACGATTCATTTCAAGACTAACATCCTTCTTTAAGAAAATCTTTCCAAAAAGTTGTTGAGAGAACCTGGGAGAGAATACGAAATAGGATAATTGTGTCTTTTCCGCAAGTAAATAGAACTCTGTGTCTGGAAAGACTTGTCACTTGTCTGATAAAGATTTTATTCCCTGTTTTGAAATAGTCTTAAAATACAGGCAGGAGATTTAAGTCCCTGTTAAGTCCCAAGTCTTCTAAACTTGTCATCTGAAGCTCACTGCTCAGTTGCTGTTTTTGTTGTTGTTGTTGTCTTAAGTGTTTGAAATAGTGTCAGAACTAATCGCTGTCTCCTCTGGTAGTTCGCTGTGGCATCACTAGGAGGGTATTACAATGCTACGCTGCAAGTGATCTAGTTGTGAGCCATCACTGAAATGATGGAACCTGCAGCTCTGCGATTTCTGCCTGCCATTGGATCATGGGGTTGTGGGATGAGCTGCTTCAGTTAATTGATTCAGTGGGAAGCTCGTCTGCATTAAGGAGATGATAAATTTTCTGGTGGATCAGCAAACAGATCCGACTCAATGAAATCCAGCTCAGCTCCGGCTGTACAATTTGCATGATCTGACATAAAGGCACTGACACAGAAAGGAAAATGAACCGGTCAGTTGAGAAACAGCTTGTAGTTTGACTGGATGATGCTACTTGAAATGGCCTCTGCAGGTGAACACGCAGGGTGTGACTTCATCTTTATACTGCCATGCTCTGTTTTTTCCATGGCTTTGGTCCCTCGGTTGCTTTTTTAAGTAGACACTTGGAAAAGCTCAGTTTTTGTGGCAGATCGAGCCATCCCATGACAGACTATCACCTAAGTCACCGAGAGGTGCAGGATTTTACAGGTCCCCAATATAGCCTGTAATATTTTGTATTTTGCCTGTAAGACGTCAAGTTGAATTATCTGCAGGAGAAAAAGTGCAGGCAGGGAGAGAGCCCCTAGGTGGCATCAGAAGCCCTGCTTTTTGGCTCTTCCATGTCACCCCGTGAGAGGTGAGGTTGGGAGGGGATTCAGTAATGGTGATGCCAGGGTTGACTTGTGGAAATGCCCTGCTTGGGCGTGCTTTCCTTTCACAAGAGCTGTTCTGTACTGGCCTGTGCTAGCGAAAGCTCTGCCTCCATTAGCTGAGCAGCGTAGTCATCAGTGCAGTAATTGAAACAGATTTCAACCTTTTGCAGCTCTGCTTTCTAAATATTTAGTTGAAATGCTTTTACAACCATTTTACTTCTTTATCAATATGAGCCAAGCCAGACAACGTAACATGGCATATGTTAAGATGTTAATTGAGTAGCAACAGACATAGGCGGCTGTTTTCATAATTTTCTCCTTAGATGATCCTTGGCTCCAGTTTAACATTTCTTTGTGCTTCTGAATGGAAGGTTCTATAACGATATTTTTAGAGCTGTTACTCTAAGAGAAGCATTAATTCAGTAAGACTAAGAATTAAGGGCCGAATCCTGCAGGCGGTAAGTATGTGATGATAGAACCTTTCTGATGGTACCACTAGCTGTAATGTGGTTGGTAGTCCTGTTACTGAGTACTTCCTCACAGCGTTCAAAATAGACTTCTTTGAAATGTTGTCTGATGTCACCAGCGTCCTGGAAGAGAGATCTGAATCTTTTGGAAAGGGTGTGTGTTCAGTTCAATAATTATCCCTTCTATTTTGACATGGCTTTCAGAAAAACGACTTGCCCTGAGTTGGCACGGTTGGTATTTAGTAATGGAGTCTAACTTGTCCTTGGGAACTAACTAGGTTTTTGGAAGAGGCCAAGAGGCCGCAGGAAACTGAACAGGAAGAACTCCCGGTTGCTGCCAACACTGAGATACCTCCTGTGCCTGGGAGACAGCAAGGCTGCTGTGCCGGGAGGGAGGGCTTGCTGCTCACTTAGTGCTGTTCCTCCATGGAAGGAACAAGACTACCTGCAGACCCTATTGTTACGTGGTTTGGCAGACAACCCTTGAAGATTGTAGGAGGGAATGATTGGTGCAGTGAGAAACTGAGACTTTGCATAGCCGGATAATTTGTAAGGGGCCATGTGACCAAAACAATGCTTCCTTGGCAGCCAGCTCTCTTACCTAGGTACCTTCCACTTTCACACAGAAGGCTTATTTTTGGGTATCTGCCTAAAAATATGGGGGTAGCAGCATGTCGCCATGCACGGGGGCTGCAAGTGAGTTTCTGGGAGATCTCATTGTGGCTGCTGAGCAGCCCCTTGCTGGAGCTGCACCATGTTGTTGCTGGTTTTGTGCTGAGCTCTCAAGAGAAAAAGCTTGTGGTCATCCCCCCACTTCTCCAAAGGAAGCTTATTTGAGAGCTTTATAAACCTCCCTCTAGGCATTAGTTGCCTGAACTGGTAACTGCTTTGTCATCTGCGATGGTAACTAATTAACAGGGATGAGAGGTAACTGCACACTGGCATTTTTGTTTCTAGTCGCAACTTTTCGTACTGCATGGGGTCTGTCAGGTAATAATGTAACTCAGTGTGTGTGTGCTGGAAGCTCTGCAGTGGGAAATCCTTCCTGGCTGCTCAGGAGTTGTATCCTGTCTTCATAACATACAGCATGGCTATGAGCGCTGATGGAAAGTCGTTCCTTTTTGTAACCTGCATTAGGGTTAGGCAGAAATCATGTTTTTCCTGGGCTGTCCAAAACGTACCAAGCAGGTGAAGCAGAGCTCTGGAGCCTGTTTTCAGGAGGGTGTTCCAGTTTATGCAGATGTTTGCAGGACTGTGCTGAAGAGGATACAGAGATTTGTTTCAATCTCACTGCTGGAATTAAAGCCATAATGAAGAAGGGGCTCCAGGCTTCCTGAGGCACCTTAGTCAAACCATTACAGGGTTTTGCACTGTAAATCGTGGCTCCACTTGTCTCCTGAATTTTGTCAAGCTGGATTTCTGTTGCAGTTGCGTACAACTTCCTCCATGTGAGGATTAAGTCTGCTGCCAGTGCCTGAATGATGGGAGCCAGGTCCTGCGTGGCTTTTGAGGCTGGGATGTCTTTTGCTGGGGTGAATGGCAGTGTCGTGGAGGCGCTGCTGTCCCGCCCCTGCCAGGCACAGGACCGAGAGCCCCTTTGCTGGTGTCCTTCTCTGCACAGTGGCTCCCAGAACAGGAGCTGCGCTGCAGCGGCTGGGCGCTCACGCGGCGTGTTTGCAGTGCATGCATACGTGTTCCTCCAGCATTCACTGTGCTGCTAGCTTTGATGCTAAACAAATAATTTACTGTTGAAAAGCTGGTAAGGGGTTGTTCCAGTGATTGTGCTGACTTTGAGAAGGTTTACAGAGTTAACTGAGCAGCAGCAGCTAGCAAGTTTGAGGGCTTTGTTTTCCCCCTCCCAACTGCCTTCCTCTTTCTGATCTCACAGGCGTTAGGCTTCTCATACCCCTTGTGATTATATGGCCTCTACTCTTTGCTGTGTTAAGGAAATACTAAATGTGCTCAGAGCAACTGAGTTCTGCCATACCTGGTAGTGAGATATTCCCATACTGCTCAGAGTGCTTCAGCTACATATCCCTGAACCCAAGGTGTTGCTTAGAGCATCGTTCAGGAGTTTGTCAGCAGGGCTGCGGCGTTTAGAAGCTTAAATTGCTGCAACATTCAACAGTGGGTGCTCAGGAACCTGTCAAACGTCTTGGGCCTAAAGCCTGCGTCAGGAACCAAGCCTGTGAAAACTGCTGAGAGGCTTTCCGGGAAGGCTTTGGTCTGTGGCATGAAAGCTGCCCGGGTATTCCTGGGGAAGATGTAGGACTGGGGGGCTCTGTGAAAGACAGAGGCTTCGCAGGGAGCTAGTGTTACGCTTCTGTAAAGCACAGGCTAAATAACCCCCCTTTTCCACGCTCTTTAACTCATTAAAAGAAGCTGGGCTCTTGTTCTTGAGTGTTCCACCTGATGGCTAAGGGTAGTTCTTCAGAGGAGAACTGTTTCAGACTGGTGTTGTTTTGGACAGAGCTGATGTTTTTGAGAAGCATTTCCGTAGGCAGTGGGACTGAAATACATCTTTCTGGAGTAGTTGGGTGTATCTGAACTGTCAAACAGCCTGCTTCACAGCATCCACTGAGTAAATATTTCATCGCTGACTGTGGTAGGGTCACTTAGTCTTTTTGCAAAGGTTATAGCTTTATGCTCCCGGGTTCTTGTTGGAGGATCAGTATCTCATGCAAGCTGGTAACTCAAGGCAGCTGTCAAAAACAAGCTCCTTTGTTATCGCTCCTACGGGACAGCTATCCCCTCAGTCAGAGAAGGTACTGCTTCTCCTGGATTACACTGCTTGGAGCAGCCTGCATTAGGTTGCAGATCGGGTAAGTGAACTAGCTGGACTTGAGGGAGACTTTCAGCATAAAGAGCTGCAGAAGAACGGATACCCTAACTGTGCTGCATGCCCCAGGCAGGTACGAGCATGGAAGCTGTAGCGAGCGCCCAGGTGCTGTGTGGAGCAGCTGTCCAGGAGGAGCAATGCTAGCAGTATGACTTCTGACTTCAGTTTTCAGGTGGACTTAGGTCACTGATAGATTCAAGTGGTTATTTTCATTAGCGAGAATATCTGTCACTTTGGGTACTCTTCTGCAGATGTTACTGGACGTGTAGCAAAGTGCGTGGGTAACGGCCTCCAAGTGTTAGAAGTAGGTCCGCGTACAGGGTCTGAGTCAGCCTTGCTTTTGTCGTCGCTGGTAGGAGACCTACCAAAGTAACTTCTGCCAGAAGCCTCCCAAGACAGTTGACCAAATGAAATTTTTGTGCCTGTAAAACTGAGCCCGACTGGTGCAGTTACTGTAATTAAAGTAGTTATTAGGTAGTAGATGCATTTGGCAGAGACAGAATCTGGCTTATTTATTTAAAATTTGAAAGCTGTCAGCTTTCAAAACACATCTGTCTTGTAAGCTAGCAAAGGAAGAAGTGGGGTAAAATAAATAACATCGGAAAATACATTTTAACTGGGGTGGCTGTTACTTCACCACATTTGTCACTTGTCCTTTTATCTCCTGATGTGATGGAGATGCTCCTTCTTACAATTTCACCAGAAGTAGCTTTCCTGTGCAGTGCTCAGGACCATGCAAAGATCGCTGTCCCAGCACGTTCCCAGCCAAAGGGCTGGCTCTTCGGAGGGTTATTGTTACTGTACTTTGATGTGGATCAGTTCCACTGAAAGGTAAATAAGAAGTGTTTCTCGTTAGGCACAGGCTTTATGAAGCCAGGCTATGTTAACCTGGGATATGGTTAGGGTAAAAGAAGCCTCGGTTTACCAGTAACAAACTATTATAATGTGCTCTAGAATACCAAGGAGCGCACAGCGGGAGGTGAAAAAATTGCTGTTAAAATAGACATCATGATTACTGCTGCTTGGGCCGTGGGACCCTTGCCTTGTAAAATGTCACAACATCTGCGTGCAGATTAGAGGACATGAACTCGACTATCCTTTTTGTGCCACCAGTTGACAAAAAGGAACCAGAAGCTGTACTCACTGGTCCAATTATTGCTCTTTTGCTGTTGCTTCTAGACACTGTTGATCAGTGCTGTGGGAGCAGGGGTCACAACTGGAAGAGTCTGAACGGAATTTGAGAATTTACATTTACTGACTCAGACTGATCTTTGGAGATAAAAGGACAACTCCAGGGATCTCCTGCCCAGCTGCCTCCTGGCGGTTTGCCTCTTTCTTTTTGCAAGAAGAAAATATTAATGCAAATGGGCATGTTTATGGGCAGTTTGGCAGAATCTGCCAGGGCTGTCAACTGTGCTGGCAGAAGCACATCCTTCTGAAAAACCTAGCACAAAACATCGTGAGCAAGTCTGTAGAGAAAAGGCTGTGTTTGGACTAAGTTTGGTCTGCCTGTCCCCTGCGTCCCCTTATCCTCTGTGTTGCTGTTCTGCATCACGCTGTCATGTGAAGCCATGGAAAGGCTTTGGTACAAAAATGGGCACACGTTGTCTGCTGCTTTATGAAAGACGCTGTGGATCTGTAGCAGAACAAGCATTGTGAAACCCTGCTAGGGGCAGGAGGCAGTGGGGCAAGGTGGAGTCCAGGGTGAGAGCTGTGCTGCGGGAGCAGCCCGATGTTTCAGTATTGCTTTGCTCAGCTTTGAGTCGGATGCAGTGATACCTCTTAGCAGCAGCAGGTTTCCACACTTGGTGTCCTTTGACTTTATAGTAAGATGGTGGTTTGTGAAGAGTGAGATGGCATTTGGATGCCCTTCTTCGATTGTTACAGTAGATGGGAGCCCCTTCATCTAGGCAAGGAAAAACTTCCATTGTACTGGCTTTAGCTTTCTGTGTTTGCACAAATCCCCAGCAGCTTAGCTTCACTCCTGCCTTAGCATTCCCAAGTGTCTTCCCAGCTGATTGTCCGAACACCAAGTCAGCAGCAGTGGACACCCACCGTTGTATCTACGTCAGTGGACTTGCTATCCTGTTGCCTGTTGATGCTTTTTGTTGTATTGCCATTATTGCCGTATCTGGTTCTTGTACGGGAAGGGGGGCGGAGGGGATCCGTAATAGCAGCTCCTGCAGGACATATTTTAGACCTTCTGGTTTCAAAATGCGATGCTGTAACAAACAGGACAACCAGGCTCCTGCCTCTTCGAATATTGGATGTAACATAGGTGCCGAATCGGTAGCTCTGGCTCCTATTTCCACCAGAGTCGTGTGTTTGGCATGTTTTAGTTGTGATTTTAGTATGTCCATCAGATACCTTACTTGGCCTTCCTTTTGTGTGTGTTAGCACCTGTACAAAAGTAAAATAACTGGAAATTACATGTTCAGTTCTGGTAACAGGACGTTGAATCATGTTCTATTCTACTAGCAGCAAAGTGGTTCCTAAACTCACACTGGTTGTTTAGTGCTTGTTCAGTAAGCGTTCAGCAGTAAAGACTGTTTATTTTTGCATGTTAAAGCTCATTCTCCTGTTCAGAGCAATGATTAAATGCCTTCAACCAAGCACATAGCATACAGTACTCTTCCAGAAACACAAAAGCTGCTTATGGGTGTGTTTATATGAAGTATAATAAGTTCCATACCATACCTTGGCACGTACACTGAGGTCATTTATGGCAAATTTTATTTCAGTCCCCACCCAGACTCTTCTTAATAAGCCAGCTGGGAGGTAGTGGGACTGAAGTGGAAAACTTCGAAGTAAGTTGTCAGTGGGATACCAATGGTCTGCTTTGTAGCAGCTCTTTGGAAAACTAGAAATAAATGCATTGAAGTGGTGGGATTTAGTGAAGTGTGGGGAAAAGGGGGGGGGGTGCTAATTGTGTTTACAGATGAACAAATAAAATGCATCTGAATTGTGGAAGAGTTTACAATAAAAGTAGTGAGATCCATCCTGGCTGCTTTGCAGCTTGGGATAATAGTTCCCAGTTGCAATGATATTTCATTTTAAATACACTTCTTATATAAAAGGGTAAAACAGCAAAACATCTAACAAATAGCTTTGTTTGCAGTGACTTTCTACCAAAAACGTTGCAGATTAAGTATACTTCCATAGGCTATCATTGTATTTTGTAGCAGGAGATTAAGCGTATAGCATAGTGATAGCACCTCTAATATGTAATATTTTTGTCGTTACTGTTTAGATTAATTCAAGATTTCTATTCTCTCTTTCTTCCCTCACGTCTAGCAAAACTGTACAATCTAAAGTGGACTGCATTTTGGTAAGTACAACTCCAGAATGCTTTTTAATATTTGATAGAACTATAAGACCAAAATAGACAGCTCTGGAGACCAAGAGTTGTTATCAAGTCATTCCTTGGCAATACTTTAAGGTACTACCTCTAAATCTGCTCAAAAGTAGTTCATGTTGCCCTCCCCTCCCTTCTCCCCCCCCCACCCCCCCCCGAATGCATGATGTAGATTTGGTACTCATTTTCCAGGGAAGTATTGCCCTCTTTCTAGCAACAGCAAGTGATTTCCCTTTGCAGAGGCTATCAGTATAGATAGGACCTAGAACGATGCCTTACTGCTTTTGTAAACATGTTTTTATTAAATGAGGTATTACGGGTTGCACAGATCAGAATCTGCAAGAAGCTAGTTGTGCCTTCAGGTTCCGTTGCTCTTTAGGTTGCTAATGACAATGATTATTGCTCTTGTTTCCTTGAAATAGTTAATTCATGGCCAGTGACACATCTTAAGGAAGGAACTAGATTGAACTGCATGTTTGCACAAAGCCTGTCAGACTAATGCCCTGGTCTGTGAAAGTCTTGCTCATGTCATAATTGTCAGATTATTTGTTTATTTTAAATCTTGCCAACCTCTGAAGTTGTGCACTATCTTGACTACCTTCCCAGAAGTGAGCAATGCTACAGGTCCTGTTAGTTCAGCTGTACGTAAAACAGATGCTTCATTTATTGAAGAAAGGAAAGCCCTTGAAATACATCAAGATCACATTCCTTTGTGCAATAAAATAACAGAATCCTAGCCAGCGAGTAGAGATTATTTCTGGGAAGCAAGTATCTAGGACAAACTGAGAGGATTTGTTTGTGTTTAATAGTGAGCAATAGGTTTCAAGTTTCTTTAAATCAGAGTCTGAGTACGTAAGTCTTAAGACTGGAAGGGACTGCTTATTCTGACTTCCTACCTTTGGCATTTCATCCAGAAGTACCAGCGGGTAAGATAAAAACATGACATAGACAGCCATCTGGATACTATCAGATAGAATCTGTTCCGCTACATGGCTGAGCTAAATAAGAATATTCCTTGAAGTCGTGTTGTCAAAGGCTAATTCAGATGGCACTGAATTCTGTTTCCTTTAAATGTTACCTTAATTTATCATGGTGAGAGATTTCAAGTAAGCTTTATTGTTGTTTTGCAAACAGACTTTGGACCCAGTTTTACCTATGCTTAAAAGAATTCCTGGATGCATCCAAGTAAACGTGATGCATAATGCCATTTTTGTCCTATTTATTCCTCAGTGGCATCTGCGGATACAAAGCAGGTGAATATAAGATCTTTGGTACATGAGTCTTCATTGGCAAGAGGGCAAACTGCACTTGTAAAATTCTTAACACCAGCTTTTTCTGCCGTGAAATAGAAATGTGGTAGAAGTTCTTAAGTAGCATCAGAGAATGAATAAACAAGTAGCAGTTAACTTGTCACCGGCTTCTTGGAAACCTGTTCTAAGAAAACGGAATTTACAGTAGGACTATTCTTGCATTAGATTCTGCTGATTCATGAATTTTGGATACTGAAGTAGGGATTCACAGTCGGTGTGAGCCAATGTTACCGATCATCTGCACAAGTCAATTGTGATCATCCACCAGGTGTTTTTCTGAGCAGTGCTCTTGCACGCAAAGCAGTCTCCAGAGCTTAGCTTGGGACAGAGCAGTGGTTTCCTGATGGCCTGATTTTCTGTTCCAGGTGCTTTCTTGTCTGTCCTGCTGAAGCGTTCAGAGCAGTCCTATCAACAGTGGAAAGGTGACTGTAGGGCAGCAAAAGTAGATCAAATGCTGTTCAGGTAGTTTGAAAAAGCAAAATCTAAGACCAGAATAGTTTCAAGAAACAAAAATGAAGCTGAATCATGAAGCATTTTACGTGCTTTTGGAAAGCTGTAAGCTGCAAGACAGAATGTAAAAGTATATTAAGCTAAAAGGCCGTGACCATACAACTCAAAATTAATTGTTTGGAGCTTCCTTGCAGACCTATCCAGTTTTGCCCTGTAGAAGACAGATGAGGAGGTTTCCTCGCTGTTGGAATGTGTATGGGTTTGTCCAAATGGTCTGTGATTGGGGTGTTTGGACCTAGTACCCAGCTGCTTGCTGCAGAATCCGAGCCCAAGGTTATGGGCAGGTCAGAACGCTTCCTTCAAGTGCACTCTGTTAGATTTGGTTCAGATAGCAACCATCTCAGGGCCTCTGAATCAGTCTCATGAGGTATAAAGGGCCAGTGCTCATCCCTTGCATCTTTTTCTGTGAAGAGGAGATCTGTGACTGGCTTTCAGTTATGTTGAGAGGTACTGGTAACAGCTTAAAGCAGTTAAACTTTATCAGTTTGCTAGTAACTGTAAAAAAAAAATAAATACATAAATAAATAACAAAGATCAGACTGTGCTTGTTGTCATTTGTGTTTGGTAGCCCCAGTCAGAGCCGCAATGTGCAGAGCAGCACACGGATGCTCTTTAGAACATAGGCTGCCTAACACAGGATAGGAAGAAAAAGGGAGAAGAAACAGAGGTGATGGGAATTGTCTCTGCCGTGGAGGGTAGCTAGCACCAGAGGACTACGGAAAACAGCTAGTGTAAGGGCACTAGGACTGTAATTTTTATTTATACAAGAGACACAAGTTACCTGCCTTTTACTTGTTACATTGCAGCATTTACATCTGACATACTGTCAGTTTCTGGAAGATCATAAGAATATTGTGTGCCGTGCAATCCAAAAAAAAAGGTAATTAGCAAGAATTGTGGTGTAAACAGCCATTAAAAATTCATTATAACATCTTTTTAACTGTAGTAAACATGTCTGGAAGTCTCCTATGACTTTGCTTGTTATATTTCTTGCCACATACTAACTGAACTCTTGAACCTGATGTAAACAATTGTATGCTCCATGTAGTTGCTTAGCAGGAATGCTAAGGCTGCTTTCCTTAGTCCTCTGAAAAGAGATGAGTGCTGGTGAGAGAGGGCTGGATCGACGGCCGTGAAAACCAAAGCTGCCGATGGCCAGAGCAGTGGCAGTGTGGGCAGCAGCAGTGTGTGCCATGTGCTGTTGAAGCAACCTGCCTCAGTCCTGCGGCGCTCAAGGTGGCAGCTTGTCGCTTTTTGGCCCTACAGGAAACAGGCAGAAGCTCTGGGCAGCTTTGGCAGCTGTACTGGGACACTCTGTCAGTACTAAGCTGCCATGTATTTTTAGGGCTTGTTTGGAATATTTAGCACCTGAAATACGTTTCTGCTTCTGTTCAGATAAAGCCTACAAAATATGTTTATTAGCATCTCTTTAGAGTAATAGGTTCTCTTTCAACTTAGCTGTCTTCTTTCTGGATCATTTTTCCAACAAACCATCTGACCTTGAGCAAATTATTTAACCTTTGCTTCTTGTTTCTCTCTTCACACAGTGGGGAGATGATTGCTTGACTACTCTGCTATTCTTAGTCTGGTTGTTAAATAATAGATGTTTGTTCTTTTGAAATATGACAGGTTTTAGAACCAGTCTGCCAGTATGTGCAAGTTACATTGCCATTGGCATAGCCTTTTTTACTTAGATTAGAATATCGTTATATATAAACACTCAAAATGTGGAGAGAAATATTAAGATCAGTCCATGCTCTCTAAAATAGTGGTGTGGCAAAATGCTTGCAGCAGCGCCCCTGGCCTTCAACTCATTTTCACCAGAACCTTAGGACAGAAATAACCTGTAATTCTACCTTCATTGTAGAAATATAAAATAAGTCAAAGTTCAGTGCTGTTCATCAGCATTCAAGAAAATGTAATTCTGGTAATTGTTGCTTAGTGTATTTTCCCTCTTTCTCATTCTAAGTTGGGCCTGACTAAACTTTTTCTTAAAAAAAAAATAAATAAAAATTCCTTGGAGTTTTCCATGGTAATCCATTCTGGCAACAATAAGATGGAATTTGAGTAACATTTGTGACCTGCCAGTGGATCAGCAGTTGGAGAAAAACAGAAAGATTCAATCCATCAAAGTCAGGAAACTTCAAGTGATACTGTGTGAATCTGGAGACTCAAGTTGAAATCCAGCTTCTCCAAGCAGGACCGTGAGTCTCGTATTTCCTGTATTACAGATTAATTCCTTAGCTACGTTCCGTATTGAACTGATCTTTGTCCCTTTGTGCCATGAAGAACTTTGTGTCCAGCTAGTGTCAGTATGGAACCAAATGTCAAAAACTGTTTTTGATGAAAAAAATAGAAAGTTGCTATTATTTTAGACCTGCTTATTTGCTCAAAGAAAATGCCTGTTCGAATTAAAAAGAAATTTGCTTGTGTTCCTAAGAGGTCCTCGTTCTGTATTGTTCTTAGTCAGTAAAAGGACAGAATCATTTGGACCAGATCTATATTGTTTGTATGCACAAATGGATTTCTGATTTATTTGCTACATATTTTGTTCATTTCTTTGGTGAACTGCCTGTCTTTGGTGACTACCAAAATAAAGAAAAATGCCAGAGACTTCTGCTTCTTTATACGTTACCATAAGGCTTTCCTCGTCTGCGACTTGAGGTTTCTAGTTCTTTGTCCTGTTTTTCTGTGTAAAATCACTAAAATATTTTGAATACTTGATGTATTTTTTTGGTTAAATTGAAGCCAAATTGTAAAAAACAAGTATGAATGCTCCTTGCTCCCCATCGTCACAGTATCTTCCTTCATTTGATGTGGTTCCAATTACAGGAGATAAATATAATGTGTGAAGACCCAGAATAGCAGAGTGGTGCTTTGTGATGGCTTTACACCTCAGTCATACAACCAGTTTAGCGCTCTTATGCATCTTTCTAATGCAGCTTCAAGAAATACGGTTTATAAATAACCTTCGGAGAATTAAACATTCTTCAGCTGATTTGATAGAACCAGTTAATCAAGGTCTGGTAACTTCAAGCAAAAAATGTACTTAGATCCTTTTAAGTAGTGAGAAAAGATTCCCCAGACATTTTACATTCTGTATGGATATTAATACTACTGTAGCATAAACTTTAAGTGGCTACACAAAGGGGAATTTGTCCAAGATGATGCCAGCATTGCAGTTTTCTTTTTGATGCTCTGACTCTCTTCCACTCTGTTCCACATTTAGATTTCTGCCAAACATGATATTGACCTATTTTCTTAGTGGGAAATAAGAAAATTGGTAGTATGTTTTGTGTTGTCCTTCCTTTTTATTCATTTTCATATGTATCCAACTTAAGACACAGTGAAATTCAGGATGCGTTAACATTTTTTTTTAACTTGGTCCGAGAGATCTGTTGTCAGTAGGCCAGCTGAAACGTTCCTCTGCTTTCCCCAATGCTTTTCTGATTGCATTAAGAATTAGAAAGCTTTGATACTTGGAGCAGTCACAGTAACAGAGAGACTACTGAATTCACTGGAGCCTTACCACTGAGAGCCTGTAGATAAGGGCTACGGTTCAATAAGAAATTGTACTTAACGAGGCTGTAAACAAAGTTTTGAGAGTTTTAGAAACATTCAGAGAAAACAGCCTATGCACAACATAATGTTCAGAACTTTTTAAACAAAACATTGTTCCCTGAATCAATTAGCAGTGTCACATTCAATGCCTTTGGTGCAACTTCTTCAGCTTTGAGATGTTTTCATCTAAATAGATTCAGTCTCATTTAATAAGCTTAGCTTTATCTAATTATCACCCACGTAGGATTACCTCCCCGAACTTCCTCTGCATCCTGGCTGCGTGTTTTCTCTCCCGTTCCATAAAGGGCCTGCCTCCCCAGGAGCTCTGCATAGCCGTCGCTGCAAGCTGGAGGCGTTGTGCAGAGGGTGCAGCCTCTGGAGAAGAGTGGGTTTTAAGTGAAAGCAGAGGGAAAATGCTACTGTCCGGCTTCCTTTGCTGAGGGCGTGAGAGCCTTAATCCTCAACTGCCTTAGCTCCAGGGATGCAGTTGTGCTGAAGAGAGTCGTTGGTTCACTGGCAACTTCTGAAAAAGGTTCTGCTAACATAATCCCAGTCAGATTTCTTCTCCACACATAAATCAGGTTTTGTTTGAACGAATGCTTGTCAGAGGGGGCCTGCGTAGCATTGCCTCTGCAGCTTGGGCAGGGCCTTCGCGTGCAGCCCCTTCCTTTAGCTGGGAGGCAGCAGAAGTTGCTTCAGCTGCAGTGGGCACTGAGACTGCTTCAGCATTTTCTGATGAAAGTATAAAACCGCCCTTTACACTGCAAAGTAGCACGTTAGATTTGGAAACGAGGTTGTTTTCCACTTCGGTGTCAGAGTCATTAGGGCTTTTTTGTTTGCTTTGCAGAGGATCTCACCTGACCCATGTCTTTTGGTGATCTTTAAAATCCCTCCCAACCCATTCTGTGATTCTCTTGATTCTAAGCTCTTGGAAAACAAGAACGTCCAATCAACAAGTGTGAATTTTCTTGCAGCTGTTTCATTTCTATCTTTTCATAAATTTTATTTTCTCCAAAATGTTTCTTTGGAGAATGATCTCAGTAATGCTTTTTTAATAAAACCATTATTGATGGTGGAAGGCCCACCATTGTAAATGCCATCGTGTATGCGGGGGAGGAAGAACAGAGAATTTTACAAAACGCACCTGTTCAGAAATACCTCTTTGCATCTTTGGGCTGTGCACCATCACCGTGTAAGCTGTTAGAGGTAACAGGCATCAGTGTCAGCAAATTTCAAGAGTTTATGGGGGGGCGGTTAAACAAAAACCTAATGTGGTGGCTTGCTGAAGCCAAATAAAAGCAACAAATCCAATGTCTGCTCCCTGGCTGCTGTTGGAAATGTTTCTGTGAGCTCTGAGAGTGTCAGTCTTGCTGCTTTGCTTATTTTATTGCAAAGCCAGCAGGGAGGAGGGGGGAGCTCACCTCTGGCTCGTTCTCTTGCTAACTTTGTGCCAGCAGAAGTGAGATGCTTCTTGACTGGAATGGGTAGGGGCCCCAGTCTGAAGTGAAGTTTAGGATTTATTTTCCCCGCTCTTCTGTTTGTTGTTGAAATAAACAGACAGGCATCACTGGCTGTTGGTCCCATTCTCTTCCTTTTGGACAAGGTTATGTTGACAGTAAGACAGCAGTAAAGGAAAATAGAATCACCTGTAATCAAAAAGCTATATTCTGAATTAAAAAGACATGGTGGTATTCTTAGCCTCTGTACTGGTAGTGCACCTCACATACTGGTTCTGCAGCATCTTCCAGACAGAATCTGTGCGCTCGTTGCTGCGTGGCTTTACTCCTGCTGCTGCTGAGCAGGCTTGAATACCTTCCCTCAGCTGATGCTCCTAGTATGTCAGAGGCTATGTGGGAGATCTGGAATGACCCCACCCAACTCATACGTAGTATTCACTGTTTGCATACAGCAGGTAAAACTCCCTCTGGTGTCTGATGCTCAGCTGGTATCTTCTGGAGTAGGACTCGAGCATCACAGGGATTCGCGGTAACTGAAAGGCTTATGTTCAGTATTTGTACAGTAATTCTGATTCCAAAGGAAGCAAAGACAGCATGTGTTTAAATGACACTGAAGTCTGTGACACAACTATGGATGTGGTGGTGTGGATTACAGGATCGGGTCTGGCAGTCTGCGTAGTTACAGCTTAGCTGGTTTTTGATGCTTTGTTCTCAGAGGTGCTTCAAATGAGCTCTGAGAATCTAATGGAGGTTTTCATGTTACACGTCCAGTTACAAAAGTGTTCTCGTACTGCCATTTCTCCAGATTCTGCTTTTATTGTGTATGAATTTTGTAACGGTATTGTGGAGCTGGCGTTGTGGACCAGTGTTTTCCAGTGTGCAATGGTGTACAAATAGAAAATCTTAGTTCTAGACCCAGCGTACTCGCAGTAACATTCTTTCACATAAGTATTTTACTGTTTGAAAGAATATTATTTTGGAATACAATGTTGGATGACAATTTTAGCTGTCAAGCTCAACTCTTACTGTTTGCTCTTTCTACCCCCACCCCCTTCTTTTGTTTTTAACCAAAACACCTTTGTCATCTAGCAAGAAGTTGAGAAGTTTACAGACCTAGAGAAACTCTACCTCTACCTTCAGCTGCCTTCGGGTCCCAACAATGGAGACAAAAGGTATGTGTGTGGTAAAGGTAAGCAGCTAGTGCTGACAACACAACTTCCTGTGGCACTGACTGAGCGTGCATTTACATGACGTGTTTGGCAGCAGAAGCTGTCTTCAAATATTAAGAACTTGTTTTTTGGTGAAGATTGTTTTTAATATTTGAGCTTCATTGCTCAAATATCTTGTAAATATAAACCTAAAATGCAAGACTCATCAACAATATCTTTTGCAGCCTAAGTGTGATCATTCTTTCCCATTTTACATAGGAAGTGATAATATAGCAACATGAATGTGATGCTGGGGGAAAGAAAGAACTAATGGTATTTCTGGTAGCATTTGTTTGATTAAAGGAAGATCTAGAAAAACAACCTGAAGATCACAACATCATGAAATTAGCATCTGTTCCCAGTAGGCTGACTATAGGCAGACGGATGCCTACAGGAAGCACTCTGAGCACTTGCTGAGAAAGTTGAGTATTTGCAAAGGGCAGTTGGCAGACTGAGTAGGCAGAAGCTTAGGAATGGTCAGCAAAAAAAAAAATCAGGGAGGAGATAGGCACACTCTAACCCATCACTCTATGCGTGGCTGTGTATCAGGCAAGAACCAGAGTATGGAGTCTCTTTGTTGATTGTATACAAAAAAGGGAAATAATACTTCCTTAGCCTCAAAGAATAGCGGCACATTTGAGGTACTGGCCTTTGTTGTCTTTGGCATCTTTCTGCCTGTGCAAACGCACAAATTAGAACTGAGGGGGAACTACAGAGTAAAGTCCTCATCAGAACTGTTTCTTCTCTCACTAGTGATCAGATCTCCATGTCATCCAGCCGTGCACAGCAGATGCATGCCTTCTCTTGGATACGGAATACCTTGGAAGAGCACCCTGAGACATCCCTTCCCAAACAGGAGGTTTATGATGAATACAAGTGAGTGCTTCTGATAGTGCTTTCTACATACTGCTTTACCAAGTTGTAAATAGCTCTGTGACACTACTCCATTGACATACATATACGAGTGCCCGTGGAAGAACACGGCCATCCGTACTTGTGTGCTAATGTAACTGAGGCCAGCTCCATGCAGTAGCTGTGCCGCTGAAGACAGGACTGTGCTGTGTAAGTGGTGCATTACCTATGCTGAAGTAAATGTGCAAGTATTTCTTAGCAAGTAAGTATCAGTGTGAATATTGTTTTTATTTTTTGGACAGAGTGGCACAGATAGAAAGTGCCACTTGCTGTCTTACAGTGCTTTTTCTTCTAATTATATATACGTACACATGTAAATGACTGTCTTAACAAGGATGAAGGGCTGAATTGTTCCTCCTGGAAAGGCAGGTATTTGGCACGTAAGATCTAGTCAATGGTACCTTTCTCTCCAGAATAATACGTAAGTATTGGTCTTTCCTGCAGCAAACCTGATTTCTGCAGAGGCACAGTATACCTGAATATGCATGAAACCAGTAAGCAAGGCCACTGAGAGTCTGTTTTGTCAAGTCTCGAAGCTATCATGTAATGGGAGCGATTAGAAGCAAGGGAGAGCGAGCTGTCTGGCAGAAGTTGGATTTGGATTCATTTACAAAATGTTCCCCACAGGAAATAAATAAAAAAAAAGGCCCAGATGCCTGAAGATGAATAACAGATTCATGACCTAGTATGAATATTTCCATAATCTGAATGATTACAATAATTTGCAGGGAGTTGAGTGCCTTCACCTCACAAACGCCTACAGGATTCAGCCCTTGGTAGTTGTTGCAGCGCTGCATTAGGCGAATACCTCCTTTTAATTAACTCTCTCTGGTAGAGTTGTTTTGCTCTGACTGAGCTGCAGCATGATGGCATTAGCTTGCCTGGGGTCGATAAACACGCGCACACCTATTTCTGAAATCTCACCGTTGAGCTGAGCAGTGACGCAGCCTGGAAACACAGCCAATAGCACAGACGTGCCCGGGTAGCCAATCCGCGAGCAGGAGCTGCTCACGCAGACACAGCAACAGCGGCAGCTGCTGTGCGGGAGAGAAATGGAAGCGTTATTCTTAAATATATTTCTTATTTAATAATTTATGGCCTGCTTCAGCAACAAATCTGCTTGGCTTCCATGCTGTGCCAAGCTGCAGATGCCCAGAAAAATCATCATCTACAGATTGTTGAGTGTGAAATTTGGATGGCTTTTGTATGTAGCTGCATCAAGTATTTGTGTATTGTATTTTTTTGCCTAACAAAATAAGGGTGGAAAGCAAATATTCAGGAAAATATCAAATGTTTGGAATCTGTTCTCTTCTGAAAGCATCTGTTCTGTTTTTAAAACATTTAGTTTCTGGGAGTGTATTTATGAGCTATTCTTGCACACCAAAGGAAGAATAGCTTTGGAGTGGGAGGTGGGGAACAGGCGTATAAATAGATGAGTTAGTTTTGGTAAGTCATTTTTCTTTACCTAGGGGCGTTAAGTCCTCTCAAATCTCACTTCTCTCTTATTTACAAGTTATAATTTCTCTTCTCTGTGTGCAAAGATAAATGTTGTATGAGCTCATAGTGAGGAAACTTGTGCACTCTGCACATAATAAATGGAACTTACAAGGCTTCAGAAGAGTGCTGCATCATAGCAGCATTTCAATTTCTGCTGTAAATTTTGGTCAAAATATTCTTCTTATAAAAATACTGCTCTTCTGCATCACCTTTGTGTTGTTTTTTTTTCTTTGAAGAGAAAAAAGAAGCTTACAGTGCACACAAATCCAGCACTGGCAAACGTTGATAGCATTTGAGAGCATTTCCAGCTCCTTCACGTTTCAGTAGCCTTGTGTCCCTCATCTAAGTTAACACAATGATGCCTCTTTTTGGTTTCTTACTTGTTTTAATTGTAAATTCACATCTCTAGCTAGGTAAAAGTGAATGAGTATATCACTTATTTTACCCCCTTCAAAAGGGAGATAAATGCACCATAATATGAGCCAGTAGCACTTGGGACGATTGAGAGCTTGCAGCTGAATTTCAGAAAGGAGGTAAATGAGAGCTATTTCACCTCTCTTGTTGGCACTGCAATACCACTTGCACTGACAGAATATGCTGTGCTGTAAGAAGCTGTGTTTCAGCGCACGTGGTGCTTCTACCAGCTTCCTTTGGAATTTATAGGGGAATACAGCCTGGAAGATATTATTAGGACTCGTGGTGATCTGCCTGATTTCTTACCTAGCCTGAAGAGAATAGTTGCTGCTTCCCATCAAATAAATCCTTTCAGTGTGTTCTCGTCAGTCAGTTCTACTTAGGTATCTTTGCTTTGTTAGTAAACACCCTTCGGGAGGCTGCCAGGTGTAGATTAAGCTGAGTTTAGAGAATTAAGATTTGAAGTCTGGCAGTACTTACACAGAAAAAAATCCTTGTTTGTCCACAAAATGATTTTTTGAGCCTTCAGTAAGCACTTGGGTCCTCTTGCTGCTACTGCAATGATGCAAGAAAAGAAAGTCATGTTGTTCATATTTATGCTTGCTGCCCTAAAGATTCACTTAATACACTTATTATAGATTAGGAGGTCTTCGAGTGAGCTTGTATCTCTTATCTGGTCTGTAAATCATGAATCCTTGATTTACTGGCTGCTGGGCCACTTGATACCACCTGATGTGGTTGTGTGTGTACTAAGTGTTAAAGATGTTAACTAGCAAGTCAAAGAAGAATATTCAGAAGCTGGAACAGAAGAGGGCAGTAGGTACGGGACTACCATGGACATTAAACAAATTGAAGATGTGAGATGCATGCTAATCTTGTTTGATAGCTCTTAACCAGTGTTTTACGTGAAAACTCCAATAGGAACTGCATGAGACCTATTGTGTTGTCAAGTCTTCTGTTGTGAGTGAGTAACTATGTATTTCTTTTAAAAGCTGATCAAACTCCCATCTAAAGCAACTGTTTCCTAGCTTTGTTACTAGTCCTAAGAATCTGATACGGAATTCCATTTCTTTGATGGCTTTCAGACATCTCTATTCCATCCTATGTGATTTCTAGGACTTCTTTGCCAGCATTGTTGATTAGCTTAAGGAGAGCCTGCCTCTTCCGAAGGTTTTGTTCTAACCCATTTTTTAGAGAGCAGTTATCTTGGTGGATTGGATGAGCCCAGATCTTTGTTTCATTTCATGCAATAGGTTCTTTCCTACTATTCATAGTGGTTCTTTCTGCACCCATCTTGTGTTGAATTCAGCTTTCTCGACCAGGGTATGTAGAATACGTACGATGTTCTGTGCGAGATTTTGCCTGTACGTACAGTGACAGAAAAATTCTCCTCAAGTAATGCTGCTGTTTTACTCTAAGATCGTATCCACCTTGTTATCAGCTGCTATGGATATATCATAATTAACAACAGGATGACTAACATATCCATTTTATCTTCTGCTGCATTCAGTTGATGAGTGCCTACTTCACAGCAGCAGCACTTGCTAATTCTTGTGCATTATTTTGCATTTCGAGCTATTTAATTCCATCTCTTTTTCTATTCTTGTCTTTTCAGTTTTTCCGCGTAACACCCCAGTCATTTTGTTTGAATGATGCCTCCAGAATCAGATGATTTTGCCACATTTTTTCTGACAGAAACAATTTAATACAATATTAAGTAAGCAAGACAGTTTTTGAGGAACTGTGCGTAGCTTTCCTCTGACCCTTCTGTCTCAACGTAATCTGTTATCTCCATTTGATCCAGTTCTTTGCCCAGGTAGCTAATTAAGCTGGGCTGCATAGCCTGACCATCCTCGTTGGCTTCTAGTTGGTTAATCTTCTTTGTGGTCTAATTCAAGTGCACTCCCATTGTATTTTCTGTCTTGAGTACGTGCAATTTGAAAATGGACTTCCCTTGCCAAATGTACTGTGTAGGAGCGCTCTGTACAGACGAACATAAGCAATCATGCATCCGTTGTCACTCCTGTCTCTTTGTAGACCTTCCCTCCCCCATCTGATTCCCACCCACCCTTCAAATAAGCAAAACAGCTCCTGGGCTCAGCAGTGTGCCAAGAGTGCAAGTAGCAGAGAGAAGAGCTTCGGGGAAGAGACTCCTGGTATGTCTTGTCAAGTCAATGAGAGACCGCAGATGGACATGTAGGATTCTCGGCCAAGCCAGGAGGAGGAGGGGCCCTGTGGAAGGTTCTGTCTGAAAACTGAAATTACAGGATGATAATAAGAGCTCAGAAGTCACAAGCTCACAGGAGCTACCAATATGGATTCGAGGGGACCATGTAACTGGATGCTTGGTGCTGCTAGCAAGTAATCGTCTTGAAACAGATGTACTTGACTTGAGGAACTGATTTTTTTTCCTTTTTTCTTTTTATTTTTTTTTCTGGAGAGGGAATAATTTTATCTTTGAAGTTGATTGATTGATAGGTTCCTAATTGTGTTGTTTTGCTATTTTAGTTTTTTTGTTTTGTTTTGCTGACATTGTTGAGTTTCAGTCAAAAATACTGCTGACTACAGCAGAGAAATTCGGAGAGCTCCCCTTCACGTGGTAGTTGAGACTTCAAGCCCTGTAATCAGCATTAGAAAGTGACAAAGACCCACCTTTTAGGATTTTTCAGAGGGAAGTTAAAATCCAGCGGAGGCTGGTCAGACTCGAGATAAAAAAGCGCAGAGACGTGTCTAGAACGGCATTATGCACGAAGCAGTGTCTGATTCCTAAGAGGGTGCAGCTAGGCTGGAGAAGCATTCCTTTGTATTAACTTCAAAAGGACAAATCCAGAATCCAGAGACTGCAACTGACATGCATTGAAATGAATTTTGTTGGTATATAAATCAGGTAAAAATTTTCCTGGTGTCTGATACAGAAACATGAACTAGTTGGAGGGAACCTCTGGAGGTTACCTGGTCCAACCCCTCACTCAGAGCAGGGCCAGCTTTTGACATTTCATGATGTTGCCTTATCCAGGCAATCTGTGAATGAGGAAAATCAAGCGTTAGAATGGGAGCCCGAAGAGGGTGTGAAATCTTTTTGCCTGTTTTTAGGACCTGACTGGGCAAAGCCAAGCAGCCTGGTTTTGACCTCAAAGCTGAGCCTCTTGTGGGCTGGTGTTTAGACTGAGGTCTAAAAGGGTGCTACCAAGCGCCCTTCCCACTCAAATTAATCTGCGGTGCTGTGCCTCCAACGGTGGGGCATCCACAGTGTCCAGCAGCTCCTGTTCCTGTGGTCTGTCCACCTTCACTGGGAATGTGTCAGGGGGCGTCGTTGTGTCCCATCCCCTCAATTCCTTTTAAATAAAGAAAAAAAAGTGAAAGTTCTCACAAGAAGGGGCTGAAAGTTTCGGTAAGACTGGCTCCTCTGCACTGCATTGCATTTCCTTCTTCATTTTGGAAGGAGAAACAAAGGTCTTTCATTTCTGTCCCACGGATAACAGCAGTCTATACAAGTTTGCAGACAGAGCTGGGGAAAGTAAGGGCGCACAAGCTCTACAGGAGGATGTTAGAACCGAATAGAAAAACCTTGCTGTTTATCATCAAAATCATAACACTTGTGGCGGTGCTTTGCAAATGGATGATACCTACATACAGGCAAGGTAAAAGCAGCATATACCTGCTCTGTAATAACTAATATATTTACAGAGCAAATAAATGCAGTGGAAATATCTCAAAAATCTCTCTCTGTGTAGCTACAGTCTTTAGAGAAGGCCTTTGACTGGACTACCTGGATGCAGATGCCATTGCTCATTTGTTACTGGTTTTACCCTGTGATGCTGGGAATTAAACTTCTGTTTCAGGAGTGATACTTTTTGTTTTCTTCCTTGATGACCAGAGCTTTGTTTGCCTGCATGTACCCAAGTTAGAGTAGTGAGCAATGTAGTGTACGAAGTGACTGTCTTGATGTTCTCCTGCTATGATGCCCACACAGAGCTGTGTACAGTCACCTCTTCTGTTCAGAGACAGGTTGGTTGGTATTGCTGGTAGGGCTTCTCACAGGCAAGGAGGCTGTTGCTGTGGTGCTGACTCTGTGACCATAGGAAGTCTGAAAGAGAATGCTTTAATGGTATGCTTTTGGGCCTGAGCATGTCAACATCTGTGAAATACTACAATGCTCTTGAACAACAGGCAGTATGTAGTAGTGGTGGTATCTCTGTGCAGCCTTAAGCACTTGCTGCATAGCTAAGCATTCCAGAGCAGTTTACGTTTTTCTCCCTTGCTTTCACATGATTGTGATTTTTCAGAATGTTCACATTTTGCAGTGTAATCAACAGTTCTTGCTGTCTGCCTCAAGGAGATATTTTTCTAAATAGCTCAGGTGTTGAAACCTCTGAACAGATGTTGAAACAAAATTCCTTCTGCTGTTCTTGAGAACTGAAGACAGATAACGGTACCCATTTTACTAGAGAAGTAAATTTAGCAAAATGAATACCTTCTGTTGCTTTTTTTTTCCTGTGTCATCAACTTGTTCACTCAGTTGTGCGAAGATCAGCGGATCTACATTTGTAGAGGCAGTAGAAATCTGTGAATTTAGGGCTGGTAATTCACGTAAGGATATCTATAATTCAGCAGATCTTATAGTTCAATGGGGGCAAACAGCTGCTAGGAGGACTAGGTCCTCAATACATGGTTGTGTTACACCTATAAAGGTGAAGCTGGTTCCATGGGAAGCTATGCCTCACAAAAATCAGTTCGCTAAGTTGTCTCAAATTGCATCTGGATAGGCAGACAAATCTCTGACCTGCTGCTTTTCAAATACTCAATAGGACTTGAGGCCTTCCCACACTCAAGCCATACCTCTGGCTAGAGAATGTCACTAAGTCCTAAAGTAAGTGAATTGAAACATAATAGCTTCAAACTAAGCTGTGGAGTAAATCTTAACTGTGCTCTAGTTAATGCCACTGCTTGTTAAATCTCCACATGACTTGTCTTTGAACTCAGGAGAGAGCAAGGCAAAACCGATGGTATTAATAGCTCTGTGTATACATTTTTTATGTATTCAGTTCGTTGTGGATAGCTTCATTAATGTTATATGTGGTTCTAAATATGTATGGGTTTGAGTGTTTTCTTTTTGAAAACCTTTGGAGTCTAGCGTGCAGGCTGGCCTTTTGTATTAACTTTGATTCCATTCACGTTTTATTTCTCTTTGTTGCAGGAGCTATTGTGACAATCTTGGCTACCACCCATTAAGTGCTGCTGACTTCGGAAAGATCATGAAAAATGTCTTTCCGAATATGAAGGCCCGTCGTCTAGGCACAAGAGGCAAATCAAAATATCCTTTGCTAGAACACTTCTCAGTAACTTCTTCTGCAATTGCCTGGAGAACATCTGCTGTTACAGCTTAACTATCAGCTAAATTTAGTAGTAGTGTTAAATAAAATATGCAGACGCTTTCCTAAAATTCTTTAAAAATTATTAAATGCTATAGCGTTAAGTTGCAAGATAGCACTTAAGAAACAAGATAGTAAATTTAGGTTACACCATCTTTCTGAGAAGCTTAGTTGTCACAACAGTGAGGAACCAAAAAAGCCTTATCACACAGTGTGAAGAGGAATACTGAAGTAGAGCAACTTGCCTCACGTACATACAATAATATTTTATTAGCAGTACAAGTTCAGAATTATCAAAACATTTCTTGCTTCATTATATACTTGTGCACACCAGTATTTTAAAAGTTAGTTGTAAAGCCAAAGATCCTTCTTAAGAGGTGCTACAAATCTCTCATAAAACTGCAGCTCCTCAATCCACCGTTTAGGATTGTTTGAAAGAGAAAAGGGGATTACTGGGAAGCAGTCAAAAAGCTGATTAGAGACTTGGAAGTCACTTACTGATGGCTTGTCCTGCAGGGGTGAGGGGAACAGACTGCTTCCTTCCTTGCATGGTGCATACTTCCTGAGACAGAAAAGACAGTTCAGGGCAAGTGCTCCTAGGATGAGAAGCGACGTCTCTCTCCATTGACTGTGATCTCATTCCCTGTGCCCACAACTGGAATCCACTTTTTCCCTTCTTGCCTGTGGTAGAGAAATTCACTCTCCCAAAGGGTATGCAAAAATACTATCCTGTTTAGCCGTAACTTACAACAAAGCCTGAAGTACACAGAAAATGGATGTTGTCATAGTGTAGGTAAAGATATTGTTACAGGCATAAGTATGCACAGTTAAATGTTGAGACAGATTAGTTTATCAGCTAACCGGCAGCCACTTCGAACAAGTCAGGGCAAGTGCTGTGGAAGAGAGTCAGCTTATATCACTGGTGGTTCTGCTGTTTCAGTTTAGGGACAAGAAGCCCTGCTAGGAAAGAAATGCAGTAATCAAATCGAAAGGCTACAAGTATGTAATTTTTTCTCAGGCTTTTCTGAGATGAAGCTATGGTTTGTATTTACTGCATAGATAGCTGTTTCTGTCTAGTCTTTAGCAAGCTGAGGTATTCCATTAAAAAACAAAAACTGTTACTGATTTTCAAAGTAAGCAGTTTCATCTGCAAGAATCTAGTCTTCTCCAAGCTGAGAATTGCACCTTCCCTTGAGAATCTTTGGAAACTGTCATGAAGCAACCTGCTGCCTGCTGTGTCCCACAGGGCCAACTCTTGCTCCATCAGTGCGTTGCTCTGGTGCTGTTGATAGGTTGAGCTACTGCAGAAAGCAAGGGAGGGAGGGTTTTAAAAGGCCAAAAGACCTCAAGGAGGTTGTACGTTCCAATTAAAAAAAATCAAAAGAACTAGCTGTAATGATACGGACTCACTGTAACACTGTCTTTTGCCAAGGTTTTACTCTAAGCATGGTTGCAAAGAGAATTAATGCTAGCAGGCAGCCCAGGATTATTTGTCTTCTTCAGAGGGCACCAAAAAAACCCACATAATTGTAAATGAAGAAATTATGTCTGTTAAATTTTTCATTAAGTACAATGTTGGATTATGTAGTAGTGGAGTCCAAAACTTAATAGCAGCATTCTGGATGGAGCTAGACAAATTTTAAGGAAGAAATTATATGATGTGATTATAGCTTGACAGGATTCTCTTTCAGTTCCGTTTCCTAAGTTTATAATTCAGAATGATTAAAATATGACTTTACTTTGCACTTGCCTTAAAACCAAACCATCTAACATTTAATTTACTGTAATTATGTTCCGTCCATCTTAGTGCAAGAAAATGTAAACTCCATGATCTAGGGAAGAGAAATACACATTTAGAGAAAATGAAAAATTAGTGATTCTGCCAAGGATTTGCTCATCATAGAGAAGAGAACTGTATGTGAACTTTGAGGCTTTTGATTCTGGGCTGCTGTGAGGTTATGTTTAATGACATTGAATTTGAGAGCTGTTGCTGAGTTTAAGTATAAAGCTTATGAGAGGTATGGGAGGAATTACTGCCCTTCCTCCCTATGTGCCACCTAACGAGCAGAGATGATGTAGACCTTAATTCTTGATCACATATTGCTACAGTGGACTGAGGAAGAAGGCTTTTGTTCATATGCCAACACTGCCCAACCTTGACTTTCATAAAACTGGAGATGGGGTATGTTATATACTTACACATGTTTGTGCAAACTAACATTTATTATGTTACTTTTACTATCTTAAGCTTTTCTTACTATCTTAAGTTTTCCAAGCAAATTGAAGAGCTGTGTAGTTTTTAAGAATTTCTTTATGATGCTCAGCTTCTAAAGCATTGTTTGGTTTTTCTATGAAAATCTAGAAAGAATAGTAGTGCTATTATAAAAAAAAAAAAAGTACATTGGAAGGGAAGCAGAATTCCACAGTACTGCTACCTACAAGGTGTGTATATATATATATATTTAACTCTGATCCTGTTTTGGCTTTACTATATATTGATAAAATAATTCAGCATTAGAGGAGAATCCCCTGTGAAAGAAGCAGGTCCTGGGTAACAATGGCTGCTGAGGTGACAAGACTCTGGTTGCAAGGAGGATCAGCTGTAGGTGGTCTGAATGTTGGGATTCTTGCTTTAATTTTCTTCCAGAAACACCAGTTCCATATGGTATCTTTGGAAACAAGCAGTAACACGTGATTTTTAGTAGCATTGATGTTGTGGTCTCATTCTCCCAATTTCATAAAAAACTGTGAAAATCGGTATTCAACTTCCTGTGTGCTTTTGATCATCGTTTGCTCTGTATTCTTGTTTTCACTCCTTAGTGGTTAATAATGAAAGTAACCATTCCTTCTTCGTTTGTTGTAGTTGGATGGGACAGAGCCGTCTGGGCAGCTACAAAGTGCCGATGAGGAAGTTGTCTCTGCGGCCTGCCGGCTTGTTTGTGAATGGGCCCAGAAAGTGCTAAGCCAGCCTTTTGATACGGTCTTGGAATTGGCTCGTTTCCTTGTAAAAAGTCACTACATCGGCACCAAGTCAATGGCAGCTTTAACAGTAATGGCAGGGGCACCAGCAGGTAATGAGTTAACTTCATTCGGAATTGATGAAACCGGGGGTATTTCTTCTGAGAGTAATGCATTTTAAGTCAGAGGGATTTCTTTTAATCTTAATCTGGGGTGACCGGGAGGAGTGAGGTGTCTGGACAGCTCTGGACCTTTAGGGATTGATGCGGTTTGTCTCCCGTGCTTTGAGTAGGAACATATCCCACTTCAGACCTTGCTGTTTTAGTCCTCTCCAACAGGTGTTAGCTGAACCAGACTGATTTCAGTCTGCATTGCTTTAAACTGTTTTCTTGAAAGTAGTCTGGGTAGGAAGATTTGAAAATAAGCAGTGGCCTCAGGTTTAGTTTGTGGTGGTAACCTTTTGTTGGCTTGACAACTTCTTGCTGCAGTTTAGATTTGTGTTAATGGTCGCGTAAGGACTGGGTATAAAAATGCCTGGTAAAATAGTCGTGCTTCTTGAGAACTGCTTGCTGCCTGAGGGAGAGGTAAAGGGAAGGGAAGTGGGGGAAGAGAAACCTTAGTTGGTCTTAAAGCTACTACGTAATCACAGTCAGCGAAGTGTGGGGCTGGTCACTGAAAAGACTTCGGAAATTCCTCTGGAAGTCCTTACAGTTGAGTAAACAATTGAGCAACAGAGATTAAAGCAAGAAATTCTCTGTCAAGGAAATTATTAATGATATAATTTGAGGGGTCTTGTTCAAGTTGGTTTTCTAGCTTATATTCTCTGAGGTAATGAAAGGTAGGAGTTCGTGCGTGGTGGGAAGCAGTCAGGATGTGGGTCTTCCAGTCCACCTTGGCCATTCAGGTCAAAAACTGCTGCACTGAAGGCAGGGATGTGTGCGTGGTGCTGTCATTAGCAGACTGGTGATTCCTGGGAGCCGGCCTGCAGTAATTGCATGTGGCACTTGGACGGACACCTGTCTCCCCAGACTCTTTCCAAGGTCTTCTCCAATTCCTCTGAGGACCCTGGTCTTACCAAGCACTCAAAGGCAGGGTTAACTTTAAGCATGTGAGTAATTGTACTGAGCTGTACTATGCTAGATCAGGATTCGGGTGCCGTGACAGTGGGGGTTTGTAGGCACGCTGCTGGTGTAACTGTGTTTGTTTGATAACTTGTCCTAATTTGGAAACAATTGTCCGTCTTAATTTTCTCTCCCGAGCAGATTTTCTTACAGGCATTTCTGGTATGTCAGATGCAAATTTTCCTGAGATGTTTGATCTGTGTCAGGTAGTACAAGCGTGTCAGCTGTTGTTTTATGGATTATACTAGAAATAAAGGCTTGAGGGGCACTGAGAGGGACAGGAGAGCCCTCTCCAGAGGCAGTTTGCGTAACTGGGATTCCAGCACTTGATGTCAGATCTTTGTTAAGGATCAAGGTAAAGAGGAGAGTTACTTTGTATTTCACTACATCACAGAGGAATGGATTTCAAATTCACACATTTCAAATGGAAACTGGTGGTCAAGGCTGAAGACGGGAGATCTCCTTCTGGATCCCCTTACTTCCTTGAGGAGAAGGTGGTGTTTCAAGGAAAAAGGCAGTTATTTCCAGTGCATGCCTGTGGAGCTTGGACACTCATTTCAGGAGAGGTTCTATGGTCTGGGATGGTACATAAGATATTCATGCCCATTCCTCTTTATCGTGAGGAACTATAGTGTCTCTGTGTACTAACTGGTAGGGAAAAAAAGAAAGCTTTTACCCTTGAAGGTAAAATGGCGGTGTTATTTTCCTGATAAATGTTACTTGCTTTCGGTATTCAGACCACATAGGTCACTTATTTTCCACTAATTGCAATATATTTGGGCGTTTCACTGCTCTGTGAAGAAGGAATTGAACACTTAAAAGTGGAGACACGTTGTAGAGTTCAGGCGCTTGTGGTCTACGCAGGCTGCTAAAGGGTGGGCTACCAGAAGACGGTTTTTGAGCTTGTACTGGGTATCTAAACCCAAATTACCGCCCTTAAATGGTGATGAGTGATTTATAATTGAGTTATTTTAAAGTAACAGAGAAACCTATGGACTTATAAATGAAACTGTTAAAGCATATTTAGAAGGGCAATTCAAGAGAGTTGGGCGGTCCTTGAGAGAGCGTGCTTATCCTTTTGACTGTGAATGAATGAAAGATCATAGTTGTGACGTGATTTTGTAACAGGAATTGGTACCAGCTGCGCAGACAGGACCAACTCCATAGTGTTCTCCTTGGAAGCACCACTGCTTGCTTGTGATTAGCAAAGGCATTGTCTCCAGAAAAAAATATATATAATTCTAATTTCCATCATTTTTTCACCTTTTCCTTCATTTGTTTTTCCTTTCCTCCCTTGTCACTGCTCTTCTCGCCCTTCTGTCACCATTGTCCGTGATCACATGCTGGTTGCAATCCATTCTGACATTATATGTAGGTAGTATCTGTTCAGAGCTGCACCTCTCTGACACAGACCCACAGCTTCCTGGAAAGATTTTTCAGTTTTAAAACTGCTTTCAATATAGATAACATAACAAAAACATGGTAGATGATGGATTTTAAAGATTACTCTGAAACATATCCACTGCCCTCTACTGTCAGTTAAATTAATTGCGTTGTTTTTAGATGTAATTCAAAATATGTAGCTTGGGGTCACTAGAAAGAAGATGCCAATACTTCACATCTATCAGCTAATGGCCAGCTTGCCTAACAGATAGGAGTTTTGCCACAGATACGGAAAGAAACTGAAACACTGACTAGATGCGAGTATGAAATGCACAAATGGATGAGGTGGTCCCTTGAATGGTTGTGGAGATGCCTGCTATGTATCTGCAGCTGGTTACAGAAGTGGCACTACAACAGACAGTGTATGTATTGTTATAATTCATTCTTCTTCTTTTGTGTTCAGGAATAAAAGGGATCCCCCAGCCCTCAGCTTTTATACCTACTGCTGAAAGCAATTCCTTTCAACCACAAGTGAAAACTCTGTCATCTCCTGTTGATGCCAAGCAGCAGCTGCAGCGTAAGATCCAGAAGAAGCAGCAAGAACAGAAACTGCAGTCTCCTT
The DNA here is from genome assembly GCA_011074415.1 of Stictonetta naevosa. Lineage (NCBI taxonomy): Eukaryota > Metazoa > Chordata > Aves > Anseriformes > Anatidae > Stictonetta > Stictonetta naevosa. Next base: position 3,244,179 of record CM021706.1, on the reverse strand, counting down.
TGCCAGGAGAGTCTCCAGCAAAGAAAACAGAAGGCCCTGCAAGCAACGGTGTGACGAGTCTATCTAATGGAAGCCCTGCAATTCTGTCTCCTCAGCCCATTGGTATCGTTGTGGCAGCTGTCCCCAGTCCGATACCGGTAATGTTCTCCAGCAATTCTAGAGAAACCCCTTGTGAAAGTAGTTAAGTAGAAATGTCAGTGGGACGGAAAAATGTTTTTTGTTCAGACTTGGGTCCCTTGATGCTTTTCTGTCCCAGTGACTGTTACACCACAAGTGGTGTAACGATGTGACTGCGTTTGGGTTAGGTAGGCAGCAGTATTCTGATCGTATCACATAGGCCTTGTTCATCTTTGAAATCTTTGACAGCGGGATTTCAGCTAGCAGTATTGGTTATATGTGGGAATAATGACCCTTGAGATGAAGCTTAACCAGATGCGAAAGCCAGCACAGGTCGTGTGGCTCACTGAGCCCTTCATTTGGAATCCAAATTGACTTGCATTGGCCCAGCATACTTAGGTGACACCAGCAATTTTGTTTTTGCATGAAATTGATAATGTGGAGCTTCCTTGTCTTTCAGACATAAAAAATGGGGTTGGGAGGAAGGTTATTTGTTTTTAGGATATTAGCTGTGCTGTTTATTTCAATAGATGAGGCAGTTTCTCCGCCTGATACTCGGCTTGCATTTGATTTGCTTTTGAAATCCTGAAAATGAGCAGTTTTGAATGCATCCTCTCCTCTTTATCTTTTGTATTTCTGTCTTTTGTTCTATTTGGTGAAGGATTGTATGAGAATAATCCTTTCTTAAGCCTGATGTGTAGACCAGTGCCTTGTTCCTTAAAAATTGAGGCCATGTGTGTCTACCAATCCTAGGCAGACAAATACCCATTGCCTGGTACACAGTTGAAGAGCTTGCTTTGTTTTGAAGTCTCTAGCTTTGCTGTATTGAGCTGCATTGTCCTTCGCCTTCGAAATGCGTGGGGATGAAGTAGTCTGTGGGCTTTGAGGACTTTCTTGCTTCATCACCACACCATGTCTCTTCCTCTGTGAACAGGTGCCAAGGACCAGGCAGTTGGTGACATCTCCAAGTCCTATGGGATCGTCTGATAGCAAGGTCCTGCCGCTCAATGTTCAGGTGGTCACTCAGCACATGCAATCAGTCAAGCAGTCACCAAAGACTCCCCAGAATGTTCCCGCCAGCCCAGTTGGTGACCGCTCTGCCCGACATCGCTACCCGCAGATCTTACCGAAGCCAGCAAATACCAGTGCTCTCACCATCCGCTCTCCCACAACGGTGCTTTTTACCAGTAGCCCAATCAAGACTGTTGTGCCAGCTCCACATGTGAATTCCTTAAATGTGGTAAAAATGACAGCAATATCTCTTGCCCCAAGCAGCAGTAGTGTGCCTGTCAAACAGCCACCTTCAGTTAATAGTAGTGCGGGAGCAGTGGAAGAGGGGAGAGCTGCTCCACAGATGAAAAATGGATCTCTTGTTTCGCTTCAGTCCCCAGGATCCAAACCTAGCACTGTTGTAGCTGCATCTGCAGTTGAGATCAAAATGGAACCAGAAGCACTGCTGGATGAGAACCCAGTGCAGGGCCAAGAGAGCTCTGATGTATCTAAATCCATAAAGGCAGCCGCAGGCCTGCCTCCTGCTCAACAAATAAATTTTGAGGTCACAACCGTGAAGGTTTCAGCTGATGGTGTTGTGGAGGCAAAAACAGTTAAGGGCTGCGATCAGGGAGCTGAAGAAGCAGGGACCAAATATAAAACACAGTCTAATGAGATCACACCGGTTTCTTCAGCAGGCAATAATCAAAGCACTCTAAAGCTCTCAGTTGCCAGTCACTTGTCCAGCACCAGCATTGGTTCACCTCCTACTGGTGAGTCTACAATTAAAGACAAAATATGCACTAAAAGTCCAAGAAAGCGACAACCTGCTACGCTTCAAGATTCCCAGGTACCCCCTGTAAAGAAACCACTGGTGGGGCAGCTTTCAGCTGGTAATGCTGTGGAGGGTCAAAAAGCAAACAGCGTTAAGAAGGCTCTGAAGGTTGTATCGACAGCTAGCGGTGACAATACTGCAACGCTTGCTCAAGTTCCCAGCAAGGTACCTGTAAATGTCCCTGTACCTTCCACAGCTCCAGCAGTCGTAGCGACAGACTGTTCCTTGAGCACCAATTTAAATACCAGTGATTCTACTTTAGGACAGCAGCTTGCATCAGCATCATCTCCAGATATAAAAGTGAAATTGGAAGGAAACATGTTTATCCTAGAAAATGATTCAAAATCTGATGGCAGCTTTAACCCAAATGCGTGGCACCATATCACCAAAACCTCTGACTTTGCATCTGTGAATTGTGACCAGCAGCAAGATATCAGTGTTATGACTATCGCAGGACATTCTGGCTCTAGTGACTTACAGGAGTCTGCGTGGGAGCCAGTGCACTGTGAGGGTATACAGCAGGATGTATACAACCAGCAGCTACAGAGCCAGATCCAGGACTCCTCCTTGGGTCAAATACAAGCACAGTCTTCAAATCAGTTACCTCTGCAGTCTGAGCTGAAAGATTTTGAACATACAGTCCCTCAGTCAAATGAGAACTTCTTTTCATTTGATGACGACCTTACCCAGGACAGCATTGTGGAGGAGCTGGTGCTCATGGAGGAGCAGATGTCAATGAATAATCCTCATCCTTACGGTGGTTGTCTAGGAATGGCGCTTCAGAGTCAGACAGCAGCTCAAGGAGCTCCTGTGTCATCTCATCCCAGCAGCACGCATTTTTACCATTCAATCCATAACAACAGCACTCCGATTCACACTCCTACTCCCACCCCCACCCCGACTCCCACCCCCACCCCGACTCCGACCCCCACCTCTGAAATGATCTCTGGATCTCAGAACGTGTCACGAGAGAGCCCTTGCTCCAGGCTGGCTCAGACAACTCCCGTAGACAGCGCCCTAGGAAGCAGCCGGCATACGCCCATTGGCACGCCGCATTCAAACTGCAGCAGCAGCGTCCCCCCGAGTCCTGTGGAATGCCGAAACCCATTTGCGTTTACTCCCATAAGCTCCAGCATGGCTTACCACGATGCCAGCATTGTTTCCAGTAGCCCCGTGAAGCCGATGCAGCGGCCTATGGCTACCCACCCCGACAAAACCAAACTGGAGTGGATGAATAACGGGTACAGCGGTGTCACCAACTCATCGGTTGCAAACCACGGCATCCTTACGAGCTACCAGGAGCTAGTGGAAGATCGCTTCAGGAAACCTCACGCGTTTGCAGTTCCTGGCCAGTCATACCAGTCTCAGCCACGCCACCACGACACTCACTTTGGTCGCGTGACTCCCGTTTCACCTGTGCAGCACCAGGCAGCTCCTGTAAGTAACACTACCAAGCAAGAGGGTTTTGCTGTTCCCGCTCCTCTGGACAACAAAGGAGGCAGTTCCACTCTCAATAACAGTCTGAGATGCCGGAGCGTGAGCCCTGCTGTCCATCGCCAGCGTAATCTCAGTGGAAGCACCGTTTACCCTGTTTCAAATATACCGCGCTCCAACGTGACGCCTTTTGGGAGTCCGGTGACCCCAGAAGTTCACAATGTATTTACCAATATCCAGGCAGACACCAGTGCCAATAACATAGCGCAAAGAAGCCAGTCAGTCCCGCTGACTGTAATGATGCAGACAGCCTTCCCGTCTCTTCAGAAACAAACAAATAGTAAAAAAATAACCAATGTGTTGTTAAGCAAACTTGATTCTGATAGCGATGATGCAGTGAGAGGTTTGGGAATGAACAACATGCCCTCAAATTACACGGCCAGGATGAATCTCACTCAGATTTTAGAGACATCCACTGCTTTTCCTAGTGCCAACCCACAAAATATGATTAATTCCAGCACTTCGGTTTATGAATTCCAAACACCAAATTACCTCACAAAGAACAGCAGCACCGATCAGATCAGTTTCTCTTCTGGAGATAACCAAGCACAATCAGACATCGGAGAGCAGCAATTAGATTTTAGCAGCACTGTAAAAGACCTTTTGGGGGAGGACAGTCTGCCAACAAACCAGCAGCTGGTGAATCAGGTGGCATCAGATCTGAACGTTACATCTGTCTTTTCCAGCGACATCAGGTTGTCTTCCGAACTCTCAGGCAGCATTAACGATCTGAACACTTTAGACACAAATCTACTGTTCGATCCAGGTCGTCAGCAGGGACAAGATGATGATGCTACACTGGAGGAATTAAAAAATGACCCCTTGTTTCAACAAATCTGCAATGAATCCATTAACTCAATGACTTCAGGTTTTGAGTGGATGGAGAGCAAGGATCATCCTGCTGTTGAAATGTTGGGTTAATCTTGTTTTATAATATGTATGTAGCACACTGTATCTAAAAGACAGACGTATTGTATTTGTCTTAATGGAAGTGCCTCCTGCAGCAGAAACACTTGCTATGTTTTGTGGCATTTAAAAAAAAAGTTTGCTGTACCAGTTGCTCATACTTGAGCAATGAAAAGGCAGTCTTACCAATTTTAATCACATCTCTGAAGGTGATGGGCTATCAAAGAGCCAGTATTAAAATTTGAATTTTATAGTGTTTCCCATTCAACATTTATTATTGTAGTAAATAAAGTTAATAGCCAGCCAGCAATGACAGCTATGGTTGAGGCTTTGGGTGGGTGTTGTCGAGCTTGTTAGCAGGCTTTCCATACTTCGTATTGCTTGTTACTTCTAGTAGATGGTTCTTCCTGACCTCTGTTGCTGAGGTCTGAAAGGCAGGGTGCCTGCAGGTATGTAGGTGACGGGGAGTGGCTACAGGTGAACCAGGTGACATGCAGGTGCCTGACCACTGTGTAGCTATCTTGAGTACTGCTCAAGAGCCGTGGAAAATCTCTGTAGCGCTGGTGCCATTTACATCGCTAGTAAGATGCAGAGACAGGAAAACTGACGGGAATGATCAAGGGAGAAGAAAGATGCACTAAACTTTTTATTTAAGAGATACAGATCTATGTAGTTATTTTATCCGTTAATGTTCCTGACGTTATACTTGGTATTTTAGTTTTCATTTCAGTGTTTTTATATTAGGTAAAATTCATGGGAAAAGATTTTGAGCACTGAGGTTTAATCTAGGAGTAACACCCTATTTTAAAATGATAGGTACTGTTTGATTATTTATCAGAGCTAAAGAAGTAATGTGATGTTTTTCCCTCTTTTTAAAAACAAAAGAGCCGTTGGAGCTCATTAAAATACTATTTTTAAAGATTCGATTTTAAGTTTGCTCTTTTTTAACATAGTGGAGGGTGTAGGAAGATGTTATTTTCTCTATGTCTCAGTAGGTTGAGAGTTTCTGTCTTTCTGTTTTAAACAAAACACGATTAAAATACTAGAAAATGTGGTTGATCTAAAAATATTTCATATAGAGCCATAATACTGCCAGGCACTTTACAGATACACAGTCAGATGTGATCTTTCTTTGGGTAAAACTTTTAGAAGTGCTTACTGTTTTAGAAGGCTGAATTCCATTTTCATGGAGCGATTTGGGAGGACAGATGAATCTAATTTTTGCTAATAGTCCTTAGCTAGAAAATGGGATTTAGACTTCTACCTTGCTAGTTCACTTAACGATACAAAAAAGACCTGTTGTTTTATCAGCATGGCATGGTTTTCTCTAATGATGAAAAGAGAGTTTCTTAACTAGCCCGTGACCCTGTTGTTAGAAAGAGGACTTGCAGAGGCAAGCTTTTACAAAAGAATTGTACTAAGGATGCTACAGTACCATCCCTTAAGCTTAGTATAACATTGATTATTTATCTTGTGAACTGATAGGCACAAAACTGGAAGCAGAACAGAAAACATTTTCCTCTCTTGCATTCCTTCTTTGAATGAGCAGTCATGAACTTATGAATGGGAAGGCACAATAAGCCCTCCTAGACTTATTGAGGAAGAGATGCTCACATTTTTAGGTGACTTTTTTTCTCCCTCCTTCTTCAGATTCTGCTAATGTCTTGATCTCAGTACTGGATTTTTATTTTTTGTCTGTGCTTGATTCCAATTGTGATGTTGCATCGGCACTCCAGGTACTGGTGTACCATGGCTTCTTTTGCTCTTGCTCTGACTGACGCCCAGACTGTGGCCTCTTCTTCAGGGACAAACAGTTGCGATAAGCTGTAGCACCTTACATGTGGCCTCATTTCACTGTGCTTGCATCAGAAGTTTTGACGCTTCATTAGGAACAGACTTGGAGAGTTCAGATCCTTCCTTAAAACACGTGGACGTGCGATGGTGCGGTTTACTTTAAGGCCAAGTGACCCTTTCAATTTTTATTTAAGGAAGTGGGGAGGACTCTGGAAACCGCAGTGTAGAGTCCTGTTAGGTATCTGTCAGTAAGGCTGGAACCATTTTTCCTTTAGACAGAAGTTGCAGAAGGCAGGGCTCGAATTGTCTGTCTGTGGCTTTTAGCCAGAAAGGTGCTGACCATCCTCTTGTTGACTTCACTGGATCTGAGACACGTTCAGCACCTCTCTTTTCTGACCCTGTGCAAAGTGCTGTGAATATGTAAACCCTACCTGCCAGGGGAGAGTGGTGGGCAGGACGTCTGTGCTGCAGCCGTCTGTGTCCGCATGCTGCACTGGCCTCACCTCCATGGCGCTGGCACTGAGACTGACATGGGCTTGGTGTAAACAAGTTCTTGCCTAACTTCTGGTTCTCCAGAACATTGCTCAGTAAAGCAAGAGTAGATTTAAAAAGCTGATGCACTCTAAATTATGCAGCTGTCACCAAAGGTTTTTAAAAGTACCTTTTAAATTATTTTTAAATACAAACATTATATCGAACCTAACACATGACTTAATTAGCAGGCATATTCTGTAATCAGTGGATTTAAAGCAAATGTATGTTAAATTTAAGAAACGTTCAATTCAGTAAGGATTCTTTCAAGTGAAACCCAAGGCATAGGCACAGCTTTGTACATAGGTGTGTGTTAATTTATAGGTGTTTGTATGTTGGTGTTACGACTAATATCCTGTTAGGTCCCTATACCTAGTGCTAGTTAGTTCTTTACATTGAGACAGAGCACTACTGCACACCAAAGTATGCAATACCCAAAGGAAAATTCTGTGATTTTTAACAAACGGAAGCCTGTGTCAGATACTCCAAAACTAAGAATTTGAGACAGTTCTGACCCCTTGTTTACATAATTGGCTTCCTGCTAACATTAGAAATAAAATATTTTGATAGCAGTTTTTGCTAAAGTATACGAACTAGTGAGTTTGTACCCTGTGTACTGTATTGCAGCAAACACTTTAAATTTGGTTGGTTAGTCCAGCAAACTTTCTGGGTTCATATATTGCACTAAAATTCTGTTGAACCTGTGGCAGGCACATTCCTTAGGATAAATGCAACAAATACAGCCCACAGATTAAAAATAAATAAATAAAATAACAAAAAACACAACACAAAAACACACACAAAAAAAATAAAAAAATAAAAAATCTTTCTAATGTGTTTCATTATTAAAAGGCAAAATGTCATTAAAAGTGACAGGTGAAATTGTCTTATGTAGCAATGTGCATTGATCTCAATGAGATATGTCTATTTCTTATTCTCTTACATGAGAATATTACAGCAGGAAAAATTAAGTTTAGTTTGCTTCACCATGTTAATACATGATCACAAAATGTGCATGAGTGTTAATGACTTAATCTTGTACAGTAGTAGATATATTCCTGTAACCACTTTTATTTTTTTTATTTTGCTGTATTGAAACTGGTTAACCAGCGTTAACCATGTGAGCATAGTTATTCACAAGTTATTTACTTTTTTATGTTAACTAATTCAGCTTAGTTATTGTTGAATATGTTCTTTTCTTGGATTATTTTCTATTGTTCGGGTGTTGAGAAACATTTTTGCATCATTTTATCATGATAAGAATTCATGAAGTAAATAATTTGCAAATAATTGCAATAAGCACTGACTTCTGAACTGAAAAGAAGGAAAGCATTTCTTGTGCAGTGCATCTGACGTTCATATAATAGTCTTGTACTATACTGTGCTTTATTTACTGCACCGTAAGGAAAGAAAAATCCCTGTTCCATGTTTTCATTTAATGCAGGAAATCCAGTTTTCCCCTCTTCCCCAGTGTTTTGTTGTCTGTTGTACTGCTGAAACTACAGTAGTTGAATATTGCAGTAGCATTTCAGTTATTTTTTTTATTGAAAGTGCTCAAAAATTGTTTTTTAAATGTTTTCAAAAACAATAAAAACATTTTATATTAAAATGATTTCTGGATTTTTTTTCTTTATATGTATGTTAAGGTGGGCCTAAAATACAGAGCATCCTGGTTTGTGTGAAGACACATCACAGCTGTGTAGTTGTACTGACTGGCTGCAGTTGCTGAGCCCAGGCTTACACTTAAAGCTGTGCATGAAGGTGAATCTTCCTGCCTTGGAAACCTTGAGCAGTCTGTGCTGTCAGAGTCATCTGTTGAGAGAATTTGCAGAATTCATGTTCCAAGTCTGCAGTTATCCCTTTTTAATGTGGAAATTGCTTGTGTGACAATACTATTAAATTTGGAGGGGAAAAAAAAGAGGTTAAAACTGACAGGTCAAATATACCACCAGACGTGAAAACAGTGTTGTCTGAGGCTGTACTTCAGGAGACGATGGTGATAGTTGTGCTAGAGGTGGCAGATGGCAGGTTGGATGGTGGCACAAAGTAACTTAGTTCAGTCCACAACAGAGAATCGGCAGGGAGACATGAATGGAGCAGCATGAATGAAGGAGCGTCAAAAAGATGAATTTTACTATAACACCAGAGGGGATACTGTTAATATATCTCACTGGGTTCTAAATTAACATTCCCCAGAAAAACGTTTTCCACTATTACAAACAATATACTGACACTTTAACCATGTTCCACAGTCACAAAAAAAGTGGAAACTAAAATTTGCCAAGGAATGGAGTGGAAAATAGTGTAGGAGATACAAAAGGCTTTTTTTTTCTTTTTTTTTTTTTTTAAGCAAATGGTAGATCATCTGAAATTTTAATCAGAACCTCTCAGCTGTAGACTAGAGGGAATGAACTGGGGTAACAGCAAACCAAAAGGATCATAAGAGCAAACAAAGCTGTGCATGGAAATGGAATAGAAGTGACTAGATGTTTGTGTTTAACCCAGACAGCCAGAGTAAATTGTATAAAAAAAAAAAAAAAAAAAAAAAGAAAGAAACAATGACAAAAAAACACTGCTTGGAACTATTTTGACATCTCCAGAAATAGAAATCTGCATCGGTGAATGCAGCTGCTATTCTAGTAAACAGAATTTGTCCTCTAGGACCATAAAGACTGCTGCATTAGCCAGTGGTTCATGCAGTCTATACAGTGACTCTGGGACTTTATAACATCACCTTCTCCAGAAAAAGAAGCATTGTGAGGTGGTTGCAGAATAAACTACCTCTACAAATGCTGCTCTCCCAGACGCGTAACTAGATGCCCAACCTTGACACAGGGGATTAGAGCAGGGTCTGTGACTAGGTGACCTTCAGCACTTCCTTCCAACCTAACTCCATCAGTTTGTGTATCAAACTGGAGAGCTGAGGAAACCTAACTGAATCTGGCTTTGCAGCATGGCTGCTCTCAGTCAGATGAAGTTTAAGCATGGTATTTGATGATCATCAATTCAACTGCCAGCAAGCTTTTAATTATTTAAGCTTGCTGTGATGGATAAGCCAGAAATAATCAATACTTGGATCTTGGCTGCCCTCTTCCCCCTGTTAAAAATGAGGGAGTTAAGCTTGGATAAGGAGATGAAGCACATGATAAATGCATAGTGAGACTTAGAAATTGTGTAATAACTGAAAACCAATTTCAAACTTAAGAAATCAACAGTGACCTGATGATGCTTAAGATGTTTCTAAACAATGCTTACAAGGAAGTGCAAGGAAACGTACCGTTTTAGTGGTGTATACACTGTTGATCTGCGTGGTGTTTCTAATAGTTACCTGTGCAGCGTGCTGTCTGTACAGCTTGGATTGATGCCTGTGTTCTGTGCATAACCCCTGGTTGCAGGGGAAATTTGGCGAGGTAACTGTAAGAGAGGGGCCTGCATGCAGCTCCCACTTGGTATTGGTGATTACACCACCTGTGTGTCCTTGTCTTTATTTAGAAGTGCAGCAACTTCTCATGTGAACTTCCTTTCTGCTTGACAGTAGAAATGATGAACAGAGGTTTTTTTTTCTTGTAAGAATTTTTTTTAATAGCCCAAGTGACCAAAATGGGGTAAGTTTTCCACAGACAGGGTCTACAGTGTGTGCTCTATGTGAATCAGAGGCATGTTCATAGCATAGCTTGGTTTTCACAGCATCTGAAGGTATGTAGAACTATCTGCGCTGTCCTCTCTTTCTTCATAGTGCTAGCTCTAATAGCTTTTTAAGCCGTGCTTTACAGAATCTGAGTACCTCTGTCATTGCTAACATAACAAACCAGCACCTCCTGCTACCTAACTGACATTGACTAATAAAATTGCAAATCTGTTAGCTAGAAAAAAAGGTAGAATATAAACTAAGCAAAGCTGATTCAGTTCACTCAAAAGTCAGTTCAGTCGAAAGTGAACGGAGCACATGAGAAGTTTGCTTAGAAAATGTATAGTGCTGAAAAGACTGCAATTATTCAGTGTTTAAATACTCAAATACAAGACTACCTTGATATAATGCAGAATTTTATAGTGGTTATAGTTCTTGATAGATCATAACATTTCTGCTACATGCTTTGAGTATGCAGGAGATATCCTACTGGTGATGTAAATACTCAAGATGGTTGCCTTGCAACATTTGCATATCTATTCACCAATTGCTTTGTCGTGGTTCCTCCTGAGTCTGTTCTCCCTCGGCCTGCCTACCTGTTTTCTAAATCTGGTAATGCCTCATCTCTGCAATTATTAAAAGCTTCTATTTTTGCCCCTGTGGTTCATCTTTCCTCCATTGTCATCTTCCTTTAATAAACTGCTGCTTTTTTATGGACTATTGTAAATTATGTATCATTTGAAACTTTGCCTGTCCATACCAGCTGATCAGATGATGTCCATTAGAGTCATATTTTCAGTGGACTTCAAGCTGCTCTTTCAAGTGTTTTTAATTCACGGTATGTTACTGATCTGGAATGAATTCTATTATATGTGCATTTTTTTTCAACCCAAACTTTAAAACCATACTTGAAAAGCTAGTCCAAGGGTGGAAACGAGTTTGAGCACTGAAAGAAGATAAGTAGTCACTGCAGACTTCTTTGAGGAGGTGACCTCCTCATCTCTACAACTTTGGGCTTCTCAGCACGCTTATTTTACAGAGCTATTGGGCTCCCTCTTCTCAAATCTCCTTGTTTTTTTTTTTTTTGTTTGTTTGTTTTTGTTTTTGTTTTTGTTTGTTTTTGTCAGTATGGATGGATACACACAGATCTATAAATGTATATATCATTGTAAACTAACTGATCAGGACTCATCTGCTTTCTCCAACAAAAGTATCCCTGAGTCTTCAAAGCACCTGCTCCGTATCAGTACTTCAACAGGACCTGTGTTCCAAGGGCAGTGATAATCAGACCGCAGAGAGTCAAGCCCAATTCCTCCTTGCCATGAGACAAGAAGTGGAATGCATTCTGAAATGCACTGTTCAAAAAGCTTTGTATAAGCAATGCTTATTTCTGACCAGAACAAAATGCTACTTGTTTCTGTCACACACTGCTTTGAGTATCAAGACAATCTCTCCTCCTATATATGTATTGATAGAGGGGAGACAAAGCTCCTGTGTCCAAGAGGCCCCATTCAGAGGTTCTTGAGCAAATGGAATAACTAAAATCTACTCTGACTAGGATTACTTGTGGAAAGTGAGAGGAGTAAAGACAGGAACGCATAAATGCTGCTCAGTTACCCACCCAGTCTGAACAGTAGCTTCCTGTAGTCTTAGCAATGTTTTAGGCACTAGCAAAGAGCATCCAATATGTACTACTTCAAACACATATGGAGAATGATAATCTCAAGATATTTGAAGAAGAAAAGTCCAAATACATAATCTCTGGAAAGATCTTACTTCTGCGACATTACGAAGGGTTGAGCTGTTAGCAAAAATATCCACGACGACTGTGTTAACCATGGGATCACTGGTGGTGAATTAAGCTGGGAACAGTGACAGCAGTTGACTGGAGCTCAGCACCTCCGGTTTCTGTTCTGGCAGCTCTCCTCCCCCTCAAGCTGAAAATAGAGAGAGAAGAATGACATCTGAGTGACGGTGATTCAGACAAGTGTTTGCTGCTTCATTCAAATGCATATGCACAAGACGAGTATGGCTTTCCACCTCCGCCATAGTTGCTCTTCTTACTATGCAGGTTTGCTCATCAATCTAGAGAGATTTCTAAAATTGCTTGTAAACTGTTATACTAGTCACAGAAATTTGGAAAAATGTTTCTTACTGTACATCTTCCCCTTCTCATAGCCTCCCCCAGTGAGAGCTGGAGATCTCAGCAGCTTTCCCAGGGGAAGGGGATCTCTGCGGGGGCGACAGAAGGAGCTGGCCTGGAGCAGGTGTTAGTGTCTCGGGAACACGGACCCACGCTTAGGGAGCAGTGTGTGGAGAGGTGCTTGCTGCTGGTGTTAAATTTGGTGTGCAGGCTGCCCTGAAAAGGAGATACTTGAGTGGGGAATTTCTGGTTCACGTCTGGTCCTTGGGAACAAGAACCCCAAACAGGTTGAGAGGGAGGAGAACACAGAGGGTGGAGCTATATTTTTTCTTGTAATAGCTGTGGACATTTGCAGTCAGCCATTTCACTGGAGGTTAGCCCAGCAGTGACACTCCAAGTCAGGAAAAGTTCTTCACTTGCAGCAAAAGGTGCCCAGACAGGGGTGGCCCCATACGGTTAATGTGTATCAGGCATGCAAATGCTTCACATGCCTGTTGTATTTGGGGAATCCTGAAGTGGTTTTGTACATCTTCATCCTAGCTTTAGTCGTGGTCTGGTATCTAGGCCCTGAGGTGCTTGGATTGCTACCTTTGGGAAAGTTGCCATCATTCCTTGAAGTACCACTAAAAGCCCTTATCTTGGTCTCTTCCACCTGCAGTCAGTGCAAGTTCAGTGCCTCTACTGGGCCCCTGTTAGCAAAAGGGCAGAAAATGCAAAAGCAATGCAATCATCTTTGTTCTCTACTGGGGCCCAGCCTGGAGCTGGGGACTGTCCCAGGGTGCTGGTCATGCCTTACTGCCACTCAGCCTGGAGACAGGACTGCTGGGTTTCAGGCAGCTGGAGGCAGTGCCTTGGCACCGTGCAATGCACAAAGCAACAAGCATCCAAACAGAAGATGCGTTGCTTTTAAAGGTAAGTTGAAGAAAGCAGAAGTAGTGACTTAGCAGAAATGAGAATGAAAAAGGACCAGTAAGGGACTGGGAAAACCTGAGAGGAGTTACTAACAGTCTGGTTAAAATGCAACGTGCAGACGGTAGTCAGTCTGGGGTCATTTTTACCAGGCTGAAATTCTTTCTTTCAAAACTTAAGCTTTCATCTTTGTATCAGTGTTGCATCATGCTGTCATGATGTTTGAAATCTAGTACTAAGTGCCTGGATCTGTTACGCATTCGCACCTAACTGTGTAGCCAAGAAGAGTGCTAAGTCTTGGGCTCTTAACTCTCTCTGACATTAGTCTCGTTAGTGAGTCATTGTCACTGTAGTAGAGAAATTGAGATTACAAGGCTATCAATAGGTATTTACTTATCTTAGTCATAGCAATGACTCACTAGCAATATATGTATTTTCTGTTAATTCCCTTTTGCATGTAGTCTTCCATTTACCTGTCACTGTGACGCCATGTCTTTGTAACATTTCCTATTATATGACTCAGTAGAACAAAAGATAATAGGATAAAAATCTCTATGTTTGTTATTTGCATCGGGCTGATGTGTTTTGTAACTGCAGTTAAAATTACTTCTAATCTTTGGTATAAAGCAAGAACAATGAAGATAATTTATCTGATTTAATTTAAAATCCTCTATACCAAAACTGTATCCTATTAATATAGGACACACTTTGATGTCACTTAACATCCTACTGGTAATTTAACCATGATCACGGTTTCAATATATTATTAAATTAAAGATTATTTTATTATGATAACCCTTTGGAAATCTGAAACAAATCGTCTTTCCCAACATTATTTCTTCCTTAACAATGACTGCTTTGTTTTTTTTTTCAAAGCAGTTCAGTATTAGAACGTATGGATTCTCTTCAGCTCATAAAAGCATTTACTATAAAGAAAGACGTAAATTAAATATTGTAAATCAATATAAAATCTTGACCATAAATTGAGTCTGTCAGGTTGGATACCATCATCTAAGAGATGGAAAATATTTTTAAACTGTTTTTTTGTTTGTTTGTTTTGTTTTGTTTTGTTTTGATATTTCACATCAATTAAGGTTAATTTAGATGGCAAGGGAAGTCAAATTTCTCTGTTACCAGATGAGAACACACCACAGGGACAGAGTAATGAGATTAAATATTCATATGTTTTTAATGGTCTTGATTCACAGTTCAAGCATTCCATTGCACTTAGATGATCCAAATGCAGGTTATTCTGTGCAGCTGACCATCAATTATCTGCAGAAAGAAAAGGAAGAAGAGTTCTCTTCCTATTTGTCTGTAATTGCGTAAGACCATAAACTATTAAATGCTGGAGATATGTATCTTATATAAGAACTGAATGTTTGTTAACAAACAGACTGTGGTTTATTTTCCCCTGTTTTTAAGTAAAAGAAAGTATAAATTAAAATTCCTCTATTTTGAGTGAACTGCTTGATGTCTTGCTGGAATACTGAAGATAATTCTTGACCACACTGAAAATGTACGTAGACCTTAACTTAGCATATTGATGCCTCTGTCCTTATCTCAACCCTTGAGCCCTTTCCATTGTATTTTCTCCCCCTTTTCTTTCAAGAAGGGGAAGTGAGAGAACAGCTGTGGTGGAATTCAGCTGCCCAGCTGGGTAAAAGCACCACGCCATTAGAGAAGATGACTAACTTTCTTTTGATGGTTGGTGCATTAAGCTTTTGCAGAAAGTAACTGATGCACGAAATGCCTTGTTTCCTGAATATTACTGTAAGCTAAGGTAGCTAAGATTTTAAACAGAAGACATGGGGTGCAACTGACCATGGGGCCAATGACTACATGTTCTCTAGAGCCAACTAACTAGAGCTGAAAACTTCCCATCTCCAGACAATCAATCAGACTGATGACTCTGTGGAATGGGACGTGCAAACCCTGCACAAGCTTGCCCATGAGCTGCTCAGGGCTTGCCCCAGCCCCATAGCATGCAGCAGCTGTCAGGCTGCAAGGGAGCAGTCAAAAAAAGAGCATAGGTTCACTGGTGGGAGAACAAGCATCCTGGGAGGTCTAGCTCTTGTTGAGATTATCTTTGCTCAGAGCTTCCTGCTAGCCCGAGGAGGAGAGCAGGAGTGTATGTGATAACTGGCACAGGCCTGGGAAGTTTCAGGAAGTGTTACAAACCAAGATTTTGTCAGTCTGCTCGGGGCATAGTCCAACGAGCTGAGCCTGTCTGTGTTTGCTTTGGAAAAGGTGGGATTTCTCATCAGAGGGTAAGAGAACTTGGTCATGCAGGTCATGATGGGCCGGCTAGATGAGCTGAGAGATGATGAAATAAATTGTTTCCCTGCCAACTTTTTTCCCTGCCACATTTGCCTATTTTTTAGCAACGCACATGATTTTCCACACATTCATCCTAAAATGAAGTTACGCTCTGTGTTCCTGCAGGCTGCTCAGCACTCGGAGGAGTTTGGCTTGTAGACAGGCTCACAGCTATGGAGCTCAGCCTAAACCACCTACTTTACTTACAGGTTTCTTACCACAGCTCTTCTGCCTCTTGGGAAAGCCGGTGGGCTGGGACTGCTGGGTGATTCATGGGCTAAAGGCAGGCTGAATTTGGGCCATTTGCAGAAATAGGGGGGAAGCATGGTCCTTCAGAGGGCAATGAGTGGGACTGCGGTATGGTGATCCGAGACCGACCTCGAGCACTTGACAGAAATGTCAACGTGCTCCCTTACTAACACACTGCTACCACTTGTAAGTAGCTCGGGCTGGAGACAAATTTTGTTGGAGAAGATGGGCACTCCTCACAGCTCCCCGCTTTGATTTGGGACTCAGCTGGTGCACTTTATTGCTCCTCCGGCCCAGCAGCCACGTCAGGTCAGCTCCTTACACAACACGGGCTTCCTTCCTGCCCCCCGGCCCTGCCGAGGGCCGCACCACCTCATCCTGGCACGCAGGGTCCCCTCAGCACCGCCACGGCCCTTTCCCCCCCTCAGCTTTTCTGGGCGTTTTACACTTCTCAAAGGCGCCCCGGACGCGAAGGATTAAGGCAAGGAGCCCCAGGGCTGGCTCCCTGAGGCGCAGAACAGCCCGTAAGCGATGTAAAAAGCGGGGGTTAGGCGGTCGCTGGTCGGAGAAGGACGCCTTTTATTCACGCGGCCCCGCCGCTGGCAGCGGGAGCCCGGGGCAGGCGCCCTGAGAGAAGCGGCACCGCCCCGCCCCGCCCCGCCGGGCGCGGCGCTCGTCTCCGGGCGGGCCGCGGAGCGGGGAGAACCAATCAGAGCGGGGCGCTGGCAGGGTGGGCGGTGCCGCGGGTTTCCTGCGCCAATCGCGGGCGGGGAGGGTGAGGGGAG
>CM021706.1:3155927-3227079 GCA_011074415.1 Stictonetta naevosa | reverse complement strand
CACCTCCGCGCCAGAGGCCGTGGCGGCCTCTGGCGCGGAGGTGCTGGGGCTGCCGGGCCCGGAGGTGAGCCGGGGTGGGGGGGGCCGCGGGGCCGCGCCCGGCCGGGGGTGGGGGGCTTCCTACGGGCCGAGGCGGGGCGGCTCCCGCAGCCCCAGGTGCCGGGCCCGGGGCGGGGGTCCCGGCGGTGGGCTGGGGCGGCGGAAAGCAGCGGGAAGCAGCGGCCGGGGGCCGACCCCGAGCTCGGGGGGGGTCCCGAGGGGGAGCTGCGTGCCCCGGCCCTGCGAGGAGCGGTGAGGGAGCTCCGGGGGCTCGCGGTGGGGCAGCGGGGACGGGCTGCAGCCCCGGGAGGATGCTCGGGGTGTGGGGTGGCGGCGGGGTGCGGGCGGGGACCGTCCCGACGGCCACTTGTTGCGTGCTGAGCAGCGGTTCTTCCAGCTCGGAGGTGTTCTTCGTGCTCCGCTAGCCGCGGGGCTTCCTCGTTTGTGTTTCGCTTCCACTACAAAGCCCTCCTTGGCGTGTTTTGTTTCCCTGGCGGCGTTGCGGTTCCCTCTAGCAGACGGGCACGGCGT
Source organism: Stictonetta naevosa (assembly GCA_011074415.1). Classification (NCBI taxonomy): domain Eukaryota; kingdom Metazoa; phylum Chordata; class Aves; order Anseriformes; family Anatidae; genus Stictonetta; species Stictonetta naevosa. The sequence goes on along the minus strand of CM021706.1, from coordinate 3,226,509 downwards.
GCTGCGGGGCGCTCCCCTGCCCGAGCCCGGTTCCCGTCACCAGGACCCTCTTGGGGCTGCCTGCCCGGGCTCGGGCGCTTCCGTGCCGTGGGCTCGCGGCTTCAGCGTGCTCTGCTCAATTCCGGTCGGCTTTGTTGGTTTGGAGCCTGCCTTGCTACGGGGAAAACGTTCTGAAATCGGGTCAAAACTGAAAAATTCCCCTCGTCCTCTTGTTCTTGAGAACACGGGGCTGGGGGAAGTGGAGAATTCCCGAGTGTGTAACAAGTCTGTCGGACTTACCTTTGTCTGTAATCCAGAAGCTTAGCCAAGCTCTTTCGAGTTACAGACGTGGAAAATGCCGTTTGTGTATGATTAGGGACCCGGTCAGTTCCCTTGCAGCTCCAGTGTGTGATTCTGCATGTGCTCACCGCGGAGTGAACGACCTTAGGGTTGTAGGAAAGCTGCTGCTGGCTTCTTTGGCCTAGGGTGCTGCAATGGAGACGAGAGTTCTCACCTCTCTGGATTCACCTTGTTCGCCTTCCTGGAGTTCAAATCTGGAAGGCTGCACGTGCAGAACCACGGTGAAAACAAACCATGCAGAAAGCGACCTCAAGGACTTTCCTGTGGAAGCTCCCCTCCTCCCCCACGGTTTTGCAGGCTTTTCATAGTTTATGTCTGTCTGTACACTGCTGCTTTCCCAGGGCTGCTGTTCCACCCATTCTGCAAGATGTATTTGCCTGGGGAATGAATCAAAATGGTCTGGTAAAAGAAATGGTGTTATCTGGAAAACCTCAGTACTTGTTGCAGCTATTGCATAGGATTACGTGGTAAGGTAGCTGGGGTGGCAAAAGGTGGAGAGAAGATTTGTGTGACTTTTGAGGTGGCCGAATGCAGTATTACAGTGCGAGTTCTCTTCGCCTCCCTCACCCCCCGAGTTTATTCATTTATTGCTAATTTCTTGGTTAATGGTGTATTAGTCACTTGGACTTAACGCACAGCATTGCTAGCATGATGTTGCTGGCACAAACAAAACGATGGCGAAGGGGCTGGGCACGGAAGGAAGCTGTAGTTGAGGTTATTTGGTGTACAGCTGGTTATTGCGTATCATGTATTTGGGTATCAGTGCCAGGATCTAGCAGATACAGTTCTTAACTTCTCTGGTTCAGTTGTTCATCTGTAAAATGGATATAACAGCTTTCTGTCATCCACAGGACTTCTTGTGATTTGCATGGATGTTGAAATAATCAGCACCAGAAAAGTCCGTGGTGAAAACTACTAATTCTGTATTCACAGCAGGGTCTTAACACCGTGTGGAAAGTGAGGTCTCGGGTCATCTGCTAAAAAATGAGGAAAGGAGAAAATACGGAATAGTTTTCAACAATACCAATTTTTCCTGAGGTGTCTCAGGAAAAAAAAAAACAACAGTTTGTATCATCAGAAGTTCTAACAGGATTAATATGCATTAACAGGATTAAATTAATCTAATGTAGGAACAATATTAGAATAGAAGTGAACGCTAATCAAGTGTCAACTTTTTTTTTGAACTGCTTTACATTGCAGGTGTAGTACATAGAAAAAAGGCAAATGAACAAATTGCACTTCTTACTATAGCAGGTCTCAGTGTAGAAAAATAAAGAGCTTTAGGAACAGTTAAACGATGACTTTGTCATCTCGTTAACCTTTTCCAAAAGAGGAAAGCAGTGCCCTGATGAGCTTCCTGCCACCAGGGCAGGCCTTTTTGGTGCTCGTTCCACCTGCTGCAGCCTTTGGCTTACCCCGTGAGGTGGGTGCCTGTGCCTGTTCCTGCGTGATGGGGACGCGCCTGCCTCTCCACGTAGCTCCAAGCGTTGCTTCAGATCTGTGGGAGCTGCCTGACACTGCTGCTGCAGCTGCTTTTCTCTCTCGTGTAGTGGTGACTTCTGTAGTGGCTCTTAAATGTGCTTGCTGAGGTAGGGTGTCCCTCACTAAAGTGGTTTTCTTTGGCAGAGGGACTTTCTAACACAAAACTTCCAGGTTGTTCAGGCTTGGATTTGTGTAGAGGAAGCACTGGGATCTAGCATTTCCGAACGCTGAGCCACTCGCTTTTAGTTAGTGAAATGGGCTTTTGGTTAGTCAGTGATGGCAATTGGCTGCTGTAATGAACATCATTTTGAACAACAGTTGTGAAATGGTTTTTCAAAAATTGGAGGAAGACTAGTTGGAATCTCAGCTGCTGTTCTGTTAATTCTTTAGTTACAGAGGGAATTGCGTTTTTTAATTACAGAGGGAACTGTAGTGGGAAGCTAGATGCAAGGAGACATCGTGCCTGACGTACTTGCCATCTTAGCAGTCACTGGAGAGCTGCCCTCTGTAGAATGAGTGGTCTGGTTTTCTGCAGGTCATGGAAGGTCTCCCAGATGCATATGGCATTCTGCTCTGGAAAACTTCAGATATACTCTTCTGTTCCTTTAGAATATACTACTGCACCAGTTTTTTTTAGTGACTACTTAGCTTGCTGCTGGTGAACTGAATGTCTTGGGCTTACGGTCTTCTCCACTTCTGCGTGCCTTCCACCAGAGCCCTTCTCATAGCGCTGCATTTCAGAGATGACGCTGACAACCAGAAATCTTACAGATACTGTTTGGAGGCTGGTGGGGCCTATTCTTCCTTTGGGTTGCTTCTGATGAGAACAGTAATTATGCCTGGCTCGTTAGCGTCTAGGCTCGAGACAGCCTAGTACTTTGTTTTGGGTTCACACCCTGTGGATTCCCCAACGCCTCTCTGCTGCTGCCTGCTCCCTCTGCCTGTGCTGCTGCGGGGCACCCAAACACAAACAGCAGACACGCTTCTCAGCTCCAGAAGTGCTCGGAACCTACAGGTTGCGAAGGCTTTATCGACCTTCTGCAAGGCAGACAAAACAGTTGACAAAAATCCGGTGTATGTATGTGGTATAGCTGAGACACTTACAGAAACAGTGATGGTTGTGCCTTTTTTTTTTTAAATTGAAATATAATTTATGTAGATCTGGTAATTTCAAGAAGCTATCTTACGGAGTTGTTCTTGTGTGTTTAAGCCTTTTCTTCAGGGTGATCGAAAAAATGCCAGGTGTGACTGTTACGGATATTGGGTTGTGCTTGTTGAAGAGAGTTTTTTTTGTTGTTGTTTTTTAATAGAAAGGGAAGAGAAAGGCTTAAAAATATGCCAGCAGACTTTTACTTTTAACTCCATTAGTGGTCTTCTCGAGTCTTTCCTTAATTCAGAAGCGGAGGCATTAAATACAGTCTACAGCAACATCGAGTGTTTGGGGAAGGATGAGGCTTCCTTACTGGTGAACACGAAATGTTCTGTGGCACAACTACATCCAGGCTCTCCGTGCGTTAGTGAGACTGGACTGCAACCAGCAGATGGAAGTCGAGGACCTTACGTTTACCAGATTGATTGCTGTAGTCTGGTAACAGGGATCTTCCTGAGGCAAAAACTTGCCTGGCTTGCCTTGAGAGAATTTCTTTAAAGACAAAAGGTCTGGCTGTGTTGTTGCCCTAGAGGAGGAGCACAGCGCTGGCTGGGCTGTGAAGGAATGGGCCCGCCGGTGAAGTCTTGCCTGCCTCCCGTCTCCTGGTGAAATGGGCTGGTGATGCTAGCCGAGCTGGCGGTCTGCACAGGTGTCCTAACACACGCATGGCAAGTCTGCCTCACCTACAAGGTCTGAGCATTGCAGGAACTCTTTCCTTGAGTCAAGTCTGGCCATTCTGTGGCAGACTTCCTTTCAAGTGAGATGAGTTTTAACAGTGTTTTCATTGGGCTTGCTTCTCATGCCGACTGTCAACTTTGTGTCTATCTTCTGCCTGAACTGTTCAAGCTGAATATTGCTTAAGTAAGTCCTCTTAGCCTGATCTATGTTTTTAGATTAAATATTAAAGAATTGGATTTTAAATTATCAGTATTTCCATTGATATAAGAAGCAGGTCTGTTCTTAAATGCGATTTTTAATATTAGACAAATGAAAAGTACCAGTCTCCTCTCCTGGGCTGCTTAAGGGAAAATACTCTGTGCTAACCTCCATGTAGATAATGGAATAACGTAGATACTATTTGAGTTGAACAGATGGCTTATCGCTCAAGAAATGCAATTAAGGAATTTGTTTTTGGTGTGAAACACTAGCTTAACTTCTTATGGTCACTAATGATCTCAAGGCTTAAAAAACAGACAAAACCTTTCATTGAAACATGAAATAAGCAAAGTGCACTTGGATGGGAGAAGCAGACTAGGACCCTTGCTGAGATGTGTGTGTGTTTGTTTTCTTTTGCTTGTTTCTTTTTAGCATATAGAAACAGCAGTGCCACCTGCTAAAACAGAGCAGAAAGAGGCTATCCATTCAACACAAATATGCATTTGCTGTAGCTTTCGCTTGTTTTCAGCATTGTTTCCCAGCTGCTCCAAGGCTTCAGAACTTGTGATGATGTCCTTCTTTCATCAGTTTGTGCTTGGAATACAAGGTAACGGTGCAGTAAAACCGAGTACCTTGAGTAAGATGGCTCACAGATGTGAGATGCCCGTTATAAAACAAACTATATATTTATGGTGTCTGTTTTTAATGCTAGCACTTACTCTATACTGGGGTCTTGGGCTTTAGTGCCTTTCAATCCATGCAAGTGTCCTGCCTCTTCTTGCTGTTTACAGCTGATCATCAATGAGGTGAGCTGTCTGCAGATGTGCCCTGCAGAACACCGTGTAGTAGTTGACTAGCTCTTTTTCTTCTGTAGTTTGCAGACCTCAGTACACGGGACGGGAGGGATCTCTCTGTGTGCTGTGTACAACACATACAGCCCCTCGACCATCCCTTTCTTTTGATGCCCCGTCACTAGGCCAGGCTGTATACTGGTTTCAGTTGTGAACTTGCAAATTGTCGGTATGTTTATTTCAGCTTGCCTTATCTGTATGTACCTGAAGCAGTGCCTTCTGTTCTCTTTTTGTCTGTGCACTTTATGCAGACATGTTATGAAACTTAAGAAAACTTTAACGTATAATTTCAGATATTACCAGACTCTTTAAAGGTGTTGCTACTGCACTGTTCCATAGTTGTAACATCCTTTGATGCTCCTTGCTTGGCTAAATTTAATGGTCGTTGATTCTTGACCTATCTAACTGGAACAAAAGAATAACAGGATGTTATTGCCTAGAGCAATTGTTCACTACAAAACGTGCTCTCTGTAAGGCATGCCGACTTTTACACTGGCTTCCTCAAAAAAGCTGTTTAGTAGCCCAGCAGATAGTACCTTCTAATGTTTCATGTTAACAATCCATTTTTTTGCTGTTTCCTTATGTTCTGTATGAATCTTTTCTGTAGAAGTATATTAAAAAAATAATCAAAACTTGAATCAAAGATTAAAGAAAAATCAATAAAATTAATTTTTCAATACTAATCTAATATGTACTCTGAAGAACCCTTCTCCTAATCTAAAACATTTGTCTTTATTGCCATTCAAATGTTTAATCAGAATTTTACCTGTATCTTACGCATGAAGTGCTTTTTCTATATGGTAGTTGTTTATGCGAGTCTGACTCCAATCAGTCAGGCAGCTGTTGGGGGTTCAGAATGTCTCGAAATATTGTTCAATCTGAAAAATGGATTACAGCTTGCTGAAAGCTCTGGTGACATTTTTTTTGGACTCGAGGTGTTTACATTAACATCAAAGAGCATTTATAGGCACTGAATTAGATAACACAAAACTCTGCGTTGTCTTCCTTGTTCAAGTGAAGAAGGGTGTTTAGTAGCATAATACAATCATAGTCGAATTATTGGGTGTTGCAGACATGAGTGAGTGGTAAAGGCACATGCCTTGTGCTGGTGTAACGTTTTAATGTTTCAACACACAAAATGAACAACTTGGAACTTTTTCCCCCTCCCCTGTGTCAGGTACAAGCAGCAGCTAAAACTCCGAAGTTTACACCTTACAACTCTGTGTTGTAATCTGGTTGTGAATCTTTTCACCTTTGACTTGTGTGGGCCACGTTTTGTCATTTGCTGTCTGTGGGACTGGCAAAGCACTCAGTGTACACGCGTGCGTGCCCGCACTCAGGGACTGGAATCTGCCTTTGGGGATTTATACTGAGCTTACACTTTATCATCACTCTCTGGATTAGTTGATATCTTGTGCTGTAGTCATTGCCATGTCATCACTTCTTCATTTGTGCCATCTTTCTCACCCTTTCATTCTGTATATGTCTCATTGTAATTCTTTAGCTCTGTCCCGGACTTTCACCACTAAAATGGTTGCTACCACTGCCAGTTACTACTCCAAGCTGTCTTTGGGATTAATTTCCTACCACATGAATTTGGAAAAGTTGGGGGTGGGTATGGACAGTGTTAATATTTGTATCCCTGGTCATTGATTATAAATAACTAACTGTGCTGTAATCACAGCAAGACCATTCTATTCTGGTAAAGTAGTGAGCAGTTTTTCAACTTCTTAAGTACTTGCAATTTCTCTCTAAAGGCTACTTTCTTGTCCAAAACTCAATCTGAGACCTTCTCACCTTAATCTGTATTAATGTAATCTAGGTAGATTCATAGTGACTTTGGTGGAAATGAAACACTACTTCTAGAAATGCAAATTTTATCTTTATTAGTTTGACTCTTGCTTTGCTATGTACAGAACTCATTTTAAAAACTACTTGACACCTATTTTAATAGGCATACATAAAAATTTATGCTGCATTGCTATCCAAATATGGCAGGTTGCCAGGCATTTAAAGCTTTAAGTTATTGGATTGTCTACAGATCAGCTCATAAACCATCTATTTCACGATCTTTTAGTTATATACAATCTGTTAGTAAACAGAGTAATTGTTAGTGAATGTGAAAATGACACGGCAGAATGAGTTGGGTTCAAGTTCTGTTAATTTGAGAATTTGATGAGTTCGTGGAAGTGTTTGGTGCCTCCTGGAATTGGTGCAAAGGAGAAGTTGAGGGTGGGTGTGTAATGAGGTTATTCTGTCTGGCCATCTTAAAGGCTGCTCATCTTTTAATCTTCCCTCCTAGTTAATTTCAGGAGTGCAAAAGCATTGTTAGGCATTTATATCCCGGAAGAGGCTGTTGAGGAGATAAATTGGACTTTGAGAGAGAGGTTTCCTGAGAAGCCGCAGTGCTGCTAGGCATGGCTGGCGTGTTCCTGGCTGGGTGCCTGGGCCACCTCCTGCTGCAGCACCGCTGGAAGCGCTGCGGTGGGGATGAGTAGCGAGGCAAGCCTAAGGGTGACTACAGTCACGACAGGCAAGGTGTTGCTGCAGCCTGGCTGTGACTCCGACCACAAAAACTCTCAGGCGGCAGCTGCCTGTGGATCTACGGAAGCACTTACCGGTCCACCATTTCTCCCACGTTTGGCTATGAATTGGGCAAATACTGATTTCCTCAGCATGGTGAGTGAAGAAGACAAGGCTCAAAGTTGCTTTTGAAGCCTTGAAATCTTGGTTTTAACCTTGTTCCCTGTAGATGTGTTGAAGTTAGTTCTGTCTGCCAGGGGAGCATACAGCTGCCTAGTAAGGATGTCAGCAGTAAGGCTGGGACGCAGCGTGCCAGTGAGGAGATGCTGGAAAAAAAAAATGGGAAGTACACTCTTGACTGTCATTTTTCTTTCCCTCAGACCTTGAAACAGGGCAGGTCCGAGCACCGAGTAGGGCATGACTGTTTCAAGGAGAGTGGAGTAAGCACAGGTGTGGTGTGCTGCGTGGAGCTCTAATGTCTTGCAGCTCGACTGTGATCAGCCAGGCCCAATTGCTGGCACGTGGGGAGAAGAGGTCATACGGTCGTGCTGCAGACCTGTATCCTGTCAGCAGACCTCTGTCCTCTGCCAGATGATCAGAGGAGAAGAATGAGTCATTCCAGGGCAATGTATTTCTGACTGCTTTTGGGTCAACCTGTCTGAATTTCTCACGGTCTGCCCTGCTCAGTGGTGTGACCAGAGACTGGGCACCAAAACCGTATGTGGTGGTTGTTGCTGGGTCTTTTGTTTCTGGCCTATTAGATTTCCTATTAGGAGACAGTTTTCTCTGAGGTGAATTTGGAGGATAGACTTGAGGTTTGGCTGGAATTGTCTGGGCTGATTGACCATTTCATCGTGCAGGTGGCTACGGTGCCTCTCAGCCCCCTGGCAATCACCTCAGAGGGTGGGAGAAGGCCTCAGGACTAGCACTCTAATTCTGTCCATCAGCTCTGTGAGCCCCTCCAGTTGGCGGGGGGAGTCCAGCCCTGTGGTTATATGGGAGCCCAAAGACAGAGTAGACTTCCCTGAGTGCTCCCTATGTGTCTCCTTTTGAAAGCACTATCTGTCATAGATGGAATTCAGAAAAGACCTGGGGATGGCATCTGCTGCTTTACCAAGTGCTCTTGGTTTCCCTTCTAACTCACTCACCACCAGAACAGACCAGCTTTCCTCACAGTCTCTCTGACTAGCCATTCCTTACAAATGCTTCTTCATTTGCAGAGCCTTCTGCTTTCCCAAGAAACAGTGCTTTCTCCTCCTCTGAGAGCAGCTGGGCCTTTGCTCCTGAATTCCATACCTTACCACAGGAGCCCTGTAAGACCGTGTCTGTGTGTTTGTGTTAATTAGCAGGAGGAGCGTAATTGCAAGTGGAACTAAATTCCCCTGTCAAACTGTAATTTGAATAATGTGTAGCTGAAATAGTGGGTTGTTTCTTGTTTTTAAGATCTCACACCTTGCTGATGCAACTTAAAAATGCCATTTTTGGGGGTCTAACCTCTCTGCGCTATAAAATAAAAAATAGATGCCCAAGTTCTTCATTCTTAACTTTTTTTTGTTTCTTCACTGCTTTATCAGTCTGTTCTGACAAATTTGATACCCTTTTACTTCCTCCCAGAAAATAAATGTATCACCAGAGGATATTTCCCACCCAGTTATGAATGCTGGGATGCTATTAGGTAAAAACTGCATGTTTTTGGCCAAGTGCGTATTGCAAGTGGCTTCAATGGCTAGCAAGATGTAAGTGACAAACAGTGCTTTGCTTCCTTCCAAACAGAAGTCATTACAGTGTTCAGAGTGTGTTCTCACAAGGTCCTTGCCTGCTCTGGTAAAGGGCAGCCAGGAGTTGCCTGCTAAGAAACAGAGGGCTGGAAGCTGCTCCTGGATGCTCTCCTTTCTCTGAGCAGCTGGGAGGTGGTGAAAGCCACTGGGCTCTGCAGACTGCGGCAACAGCAGCTCGCTCTTGCTTGCCCGTGCTCTAGAAGGTCTTCGTGGGTGTGCTGTGCAGTACGTCCAAACCGATGGGAGTGTATTGCAAGGCTTTCAGGGGAAATGGTGACTGCCACTGCCGGGCCAATTTATCTTCATCTTGGTTCTGAGGGGCGTTTGGGAAGGAAGGCTGTATGCTACGTTAATGATTCTGTCCCGCAGGACGGTGATAATACTTGAAAAGGGGTAAAAGTAGAATAAACTTGCTACTGAATGTTAGGGCTGTTTCTATCAGATGAAATACCTGTATTACTTGTGTGTAGTTTTCAGTATGAATCCAGAACTGTACGAAGAATTGCTTTTTAGTTCTATAAATAAAAAATAGATCTGAAAAATAAATCTGACTGAATGTCTCCTGAATTTTATGTTTTAGGAGAACACACGAATTGTCAGGGTGAAGGTTATAGCTGGAATTGGTCTGGCCAAGAAGGATATCCTAGGAGCCAGGTGAGAAAAAATGTGGTCAATGTCTTAATGTACAGCTGATTCTTTAATTTCTTTCCATAGCTATTTAGATCTTGGTAAATGCTACTATGCCTCTTCCAAAAAAAAAAAAAAAAATGTTTTAACTGGCACCTTATAAAAATTATCAGATGCTATATAAACATGAAGGCGTCTACTTTCTTGCCCAAAAGTCATGTGGACAGATATATGCATTGGCAAAACAACATGTGGGAAGTCTCTGCATGCTGAAATAATCCTGTCTTGGAGGACAGACACATGCACATATTTTACTTCAGTTAGAGTGCAGCTAAAACAATAGTTCAGTTTTAATCAAAATTGTCTCATCTGTACTTTAAAGACTTGGAATGAATACCGTACTAAACAGTGGTAGCAACAAGAGCACTTTAAGTCAAATTATGTGCACAGGAACAGCATCCACCAATTCTACAGATGTGGTAAACCCATGCCAGTGGCTTCAGGCTCTGCGTATATACAAATTTAAAAGTTAACAATCTGTATAAGGAAAGAAACAATTAAAATGATTTAACATTTACCACAGTAAAGATCAGACTTTGTAATTGGAATGTGTTGCAGGATCTTGTAGAATTGGCAAGTGGTAGCATGCAGCTTGTAGTAAAGTTATTGTTTTTTTGTCCCATGAATGGAGGGTCTAAAAAAGTACTGGTGAGTTTAATACTAGTTCTGCTGTCAGCTTTTTTTTACATATGTGCAGGAATACTGTTATTTTAGCACTAGCAGTATTATTTTTACATGTGACATCCATTTAGCATTAGAAAAAATTCTCTTGTGCTACTCCTATTTTTAAGCCAGATAATCTCTTATTTTTTCTCACATGCAAATTTCTTACTTAAAAAAAAGACAACTTTTCTCATCTTAATTTAATATGTGAAAACTGTATGTTCTGTTGTTGTATGGCGGATGGTCCTCATTACCTTTTTTAATAGTTTATTTGAGCAATTGAATGACTTGTTTCTGTTTATGGAAAGTAGTTACTCATATAATGTTTCTTGTACCACAGGAAGGAAAAATATCTGAGGCAGTAGGCCATTTTGAGCTGTCATATTAGACACTTTCATTAACAGAAAAATTCAAGTTAAACTCTGAAACAGAACATTTAGTAAAAATACCGAGTCTTTAAGGAAGTACCTGAAATTCCAGATGTTCCAAATTCTTTTTGTCAAAAACACGAAGTTTAATAGTTAAGATTCTTCAATCACAACTGATTTTTTTCAGGCATGTATTGTAGAAATGCAGTAAGATTATTAAATCTTTTCTCATGCAATGAGAATTGTGCAAGAGGAAAGAGAATCAAATTGTAGTAACATACAGAATGTAAAATGGCATAGCTACTATGGAGATAAAAACTAATCAAGCATTATTACTGATTATCTCTAAAACTATTTAGAAAATGTGTATAAGTGCCAGTGGATATGGTGTTTGTAAATAAATTGTAACTTCTAGTTTTATAGCTTCTGTTAATTTAAGCTTTTTAAAACTCAACTGCTAATAACGCTATAAATAACAATAAAAAAGTATATCTAGCAGTTTGCTTATCTTCTTGTTTTTCCCCCCACAGTGACCCATATGTGAAAGTGACAGTGTATGATCCAGTGACTGGAGTCCTTAGCAGTGTTCAGACAAAAACTATTAGAAAGGTTAGCATTCTTATCTTTGTGGGTGTATTTTTTTTTTTGATCAGACTCTGAGGGAAAGGTAAGAATACAAGAAATAGAAGGATTAATATGCCTCAAGTGAAAGGAGTGTTCCATAATCTACCCTATTTCTCTGTTTATGGCATTATTTTTAGTATTTTCCTTTCAATAATTTCATTTCAATAATTCAATAATTTCCTTTCAATAATTTCATCACCACTAAAAAAGGTGAGGTAAGTACTGATCCAAAACTGAGTAGTTTATGGACATACTGGGTGGTTTGGATTGCTTTGGGTCTTTAATGTCTCTTTCTGTACAACTTTTCTATTTTGTACATTAAATTGTACGGTTCACCTGAACCATGATAGTCCTGGTTTCTCTAGAATACCTGCAGACAAAAGTCAGTGTTAGAAGTGATAATTTCTATTAGATCTACTAAAAATGGAAAACAGAGAGAAAATATTCTTCCAAACTGCTGTTCTCAGATAATGGCTGTAATTTGTATTATGACTGACCGATGTGTTTTCTCTTCTTGTTGATAATTGTTAGTTTAGCTATGGTGAGAGTGCAAAACATCTATAGTATTTCTGAAAATAACCCCAGTTGAGAAAGGTCTGTGGTTGAGCAGATCATATTCTGTTTGGTCCATCTGTGCCTGGTGTGTTGATTACATTGTCGGGAGATCTGGCATTTGGTAACAGTTCATAATTTCAGGATTAGTTTGTTTGCATGTAAGCAATGCAAATAGCGAATCTGGACTCAAGCGGAAGCAGTGATTGTAACTGAAAACATACCATGAATTAACAGTTTTGGATTGTATGACATGCCTTTTTCTGCATCCTTGGCATCAGCGAGAATCTGAGAATACTTGCTTAAATTGTCTCTGTTCTGCCCTGCAATAAACAGCATAAGGCTGCTAAGACTTTTACCTGCAATAGCAGTGTTAAAGCTTTTGTGCTTTAAGTGTAGTGTTATATGAGATAAGGCAGACTTAAAACAAGTAAAGAAAACAACAAAAGATACCTGTATAGAATTGTTCCCATAATCAGTGTTGTCTTTTTTTTCTTCCTCCTACATACAGTCCTTAAACCCAAAGTGGAATGAAGAACTTTTATTTAGAGTAAGTGTTTTTCCTTTTTATTTTTTTTACAGTCTTATTACCTATGTTGGTTATTATGGTTGGTTATTATGTTAACAGTAGGAAGAATATTTTCTTGCTTCTACAGCTCAAGATCAGAAATGCAAACTTTATAATTAATATTCAAAGACTCACAGACTGCTTTCCTTAGAAATACATTTATTTTCAAGACTGAAAATTTAACTATAGCACAAATAAAAATCTTAGCTTCTTTGTTCCATGAATGCTCAAAAACTTGAGCATGGATTTAAAAAACATTTTTGGGATAGCGCCAATCTTGTCTTATTGGTTCCGATACAAATGTGCTGTGTAAAAAGCATAGTATTACTTCTATTTTAGGAGCAAGGTGTAGGTTAGATGTCTAATTTGTCTTACTTGTCCAACAAGCATGCAAGCAGACAGAACATGTACTATATTGCTGAGAAATTCATAGACCTAGAGGCCCCAGTTTAGGAAGTGCCTAGTCAAGGGCTCAGACTTCTGTGTTTTTCAGCATGCTTAATAAAGGCAACCTTCTCACATTCAAAATGATGGTGAGTTTCCCTCCTCTGATAAACAAATCAAATCTTGACCGATGAGGAAATTACGACTTTATATAAAGTAATGTGTAGCATCAGCTTTCAGTCACCAAGTTTTATTATGTGCTTTTCTGCAACATTAAAAAAACCTGTACTGTTTGATTCCTTTATACATACAGTTAGTCCTAGAAAGTGATCTTCCGCCCCTTTTTGTTCCTTTCAGACCTCTAGTTAACACAATATACTTGCATACATTCTGAGCTGCTATAATTAGAGAATCGGTATTATAATCTAGATGCCAAAATCATTTAGTTAATATTCTGGTTTTTAATTTGCTTTCTGTGGTCCAGAAACTAAATTAGCCTTTCATATTACGTTGTGGGAGAGCTCATTTAGGCTTTGTCAGAAAATTTGTCCAGGCATTTCTTGTTGTCAACTAAGATTTATTTAAGCATTCTTTACCAAATATATGGTACCCTCTGCTAAGTGTCATAAATTTTCCACGTAACTTGCTTTTTATGAATAGCAATTCTTGATAGCTGTAACTGCTGATTCACGTGCTCAGAATGGGGGAGCAGTTTCTTCATCTGTAGCCAAAATGACTATGCAGGCAAGTTAGTGGACTTCGGAAATAATTCCTGAGAAAATTCATAACACCTATGGGTCTTTAAGTATTGGCATACTCCTTTTTCCATAGTATTTTGAAATCTTGCCTGATGTTTTGCTGTGTTGATGCATGTAACAGTTGAGACACCCTTTTAACTTTGTTGGGACAAATGCTTCCTGTGGAGAACTTGAAGACCAGGGGTGCATGCTTGTAGCCAAGGATATTTTGAAAATGTTCGTCTTCCAGAATACAGATCTGAGGGATTTTTTTCTTCTTTGGTGTGTAAATATGTATGTATATATAATATTAGCAATGATCTCGCATACCAAGTTCTATGAGAAACTTTTTTTTTGAGTTTTTATTAGTTTTACTGTGTTTATGCAAGAGGAAAGAAATTCTGTCATTTGTCTTATGACAAACAGTAGAATTCAGTGTATATTTTAACTATTAACATCTTTTTTTTTCCTAGGTTAATCCTCAGAAACACAGACTCCTTTTTGAAGTATTCGATGAAAACCGTTTGGTAGGTCCTTTATTAATTTACTGGAATTTACTAAACGCTTGAGTGAAATCAAGTTCATCTGGATTCTAAGCTCAAGATAAAAATAAACAAAAAACCAAACTAACATCCATAATGAAACTTAAAGGAAACCTGATTTGTTTATGTGTGTGACATTACCATACTTTGATGATCTGAAGCAATCATACTATTGCTCTTAACTTCTAACGTGTTTCAACTCAAAAGCATCATTTCTTTATATTTCATCTCAAATGATATGGCCAAATCCCTCCATAATATTGAAGGCTCTGCAGTGAATGTTTATTTTTACTACAAAGTAGTATTAAGAATGTAGGTATCTGTGTACATGTGTGAGAAGTTTCTTCAGTATGTGAGTAACACAGAAAAAATGGTGTACCTTTTCTTTGAAAATCTCAACGAGCAGACCCTGGATGCCTATATCCCAGGTATATAGTGTCTCATTTTATTTTATTTTTTTAAATCAACTTTAAAAGGCATCATCAGCATTTGTAGTTTACATGGCAGGTTAAAAGTGACTTTTCAGATGTGTGTTTCTAAATTATGTTTTGGGCTATGTTCTATTCTTCTTGAGGTAGAAGTACGTTGTAATTAGTCATTGGAGCTTTGCTGCCACCCTGTGGAAGTCAGGATGCATGACTAGAAAATCAGATCCCTAATTTTGGGGAAGGCTAATGTTTTCTTTTTTGTTTTGACCAAGAAAATCCCCTTACCGTTCTTTCTCTGTTCTCAAGTAGATAAGCTGTTTGACCTGTTTTTTTTTTTTTATGGGAGAGGAACCAACAAAACATCTCTTACTGGATCAACTTGGAAATAGTGCTTTGTTTCCTACATGTGACTGCATTTAGAGACCAAAGCAATGTGCCCTAATCAGTCACTGTATAGTTCTACAATAAGAGTATTTTTTTTTTCCCATCTCATCATTTGGTCAATGGAAAAGGCTGTCTCCCTATTTTTATTTAGCTTCCTCTTTTGTGGTGAAGACTAAATTTCTGCCCCACATGTCTATAACTACTTTAAGTCAGTCATATCTTTGCCTTAGCTGTGAGTGTTTGGGATTGACAGACTTCCCCACTTCTATTAATTTATCTTCGCATGTCATAAGTTGTGGGTGCCTTGCGCGTTTTCACTAGGATATGTACCTATGATCAAAAGGTGTTTCATCTTTCATGATTTTAGTTGGCTTGAGTATTAAGCAGCATTTCTTCTGCCTATTTGATGACTGTTTAAAATCTAGATGTGAGCAAGCTGATGGAGTTCTCTTGGAGCTGTGAGACTGTCCTTCTAATGGGTGATTTCCTCTGTAGAATTTAGTCCCATGTGCTTTTATTCCTGGTAGCTTTTGGAGAGAAATTGAACCTTGAAATCTTAGTTCTGTTTTTAAGAAATGTTGCTTTCTTGAAAACTGGGCTCAAAACTCATTTTCAGAGTCCAGCTTA
Source organism: Stictonetta naevosa (assembly GCA_011074415.1). Taxonomy (NCBI): domain Eukaryota; kingdom Metazoa; phylum Chordata; class Aves; order Anseriformes; family Anatidae; genus Stictonetta; species Stictonetta naevosa. The sequence goes on along the minus strand of CM021706.1, from coordinate 3,210,946 downwards.
AATTCCAAGTCCTGCAACATTAAGACTCCAGTTGTTGGTGATTTAACATCTTTCTGTAGTAGGTCTAAGACTTGTCAAAAATCACCTGATTTGGACCTGATTTAGTAAGGGAACACTGAAACTTACTTGTTTTGCTGACTTGATGCAAGCCATTTAGTGGAATAAATGGCTTGACCAGTTTGTGGAATCCTCCGTTAGGGCTGTCTTTAAAAGCACATTAGAAAAATCTGTCAGGAGGAAGAAGAATGAGCTTGTTTATGAGATGGGCCAGTGCAGGATCTAGCTGACATCTTGCAGTCTTTTCCTGTCTTACAATAACTTGTCCTAGCTCTGCATATTTCAAGTGAAGTACCAGAGCCTATGTTATTTGATAATGAAGAAATAATATTAAGATTTGCATGGGGCTATAGGTCCTTCTTTTATTATTATTATTTATAATTGCTATGGCAACTCTAATTCAGTAAGACAGAATGTTGCATTTAAAAAGGCATTTCTGGAGTGATTAAGGAAGCTGTAGCTGGCTGGCCATACCTGCAAAATCATAGCTAAAGAAAAATGACATGCTGAGAAATGTGGCTGAAATCTTAACTCTGAGTTGCCAAAATATGTCAGTTTATCATTTACTTATGGGTTTCTTGGGAAAATTGGGAAATAAAAACATTTCAGATTATCTGTTGGGGGCAAAAATGTTGCTTTCTTGTACTAAAAGTATTATATCTGATAAAATTGTTGCAATTTGTTGTGCATCACACTAGCATGCTAATAAATGTGTTGTCAGGACAGAAAGGGGCTTTCAGAACTGCATTGTTTCTTCTTCGTTCACACATCTTAGCATGTGTACACTTTTTTTTCTTTTTCTAATATATTGGTTGTAGTTCAAATGTGACTTTTAAAATCTGTGACCAAGAAAGGTTTTATGGTGTTTGACTTTCCTTCCTGCCCCAACCCCTCTCCAGCATGTAACGTTAGAAGAAGTCCAGTTGGTGAAGCATAATGAAATAGATGAAGTATTGTATTTGTTGGCTTTTATGAATAAGTTAGTATTCGTTTACTGCTGCATTCTAATCATGGAATTCAGGTAATGGAAGTTAAGTAAGCCCTGGAGTATAATTAGAAAACAAATTTGTTGCTTGCAAACAGAGTACTGTGAATTCAATTCTTGGCTCTTATTTGGGAAGGAGGTTTAAATGTTAATTTTATTGCCTTCTAGCTTAAAATACAGCAAAGGTTAAATAAATATGGAACAGAAAAAAAAATCTAGTAGTATGACCTATAAAAGTATAAATGGCCTAGTGTTCTCTTCTGTTTGCACTTTTTCAGCGGCACTAAGTAATTTCATGTTAGTGTGGTAGCGTTTAGTACTGCATCATATATGGCTTCTGTGTTCAAAAGTACGTTCATTACCAAATATGTTTAAAACGCAAACAAAAAAAAATACATTTAACAGTAAGACTGTCTTTTTTTAAAAGTCCCACTAGATGCCAGCAAAGGACCTTTTCAGATAATGTAAGACAGTGAAACGTTTGTAGGAATTCTCAGTACCATTACTCTTACAAGAGTTGACAATATATTCATTTCTTTGTGCTGTTCATTTTGATAATTTTATTGGAAAAGAAATTAGTAGTTAGCTATGAATATATGAAGTGGTTTGTTTATAATATACAGAATAGCTTTCTTTTGTAATTGTGCTCTGTAACCATATTTATCCTAGTACATAATTCTCCTGGTGTTTCATAGTTATGTAGCTGGTCGTATATTTGCATGTCATATCAAACAGTAATGAATGTTTGCTTAACCTGGACTTCAAGCAAACAAGACGGTAGCTTGCTAAGATGGTAGCTTGCAAGAATATTTTTATTTCTTTCTGCCTTTAACAGCTGTAATTTGGAAAGGTTAAAATATTACTTAACATGGTAGGCTGAAAGTAAGTGCTGAATTATCAGGGTAACTTGTTTCTAATTCAGTTGCATCTCACTAAAAATTATTAACTAATTGGCAGGAGAGCTTTTTAACATGTGCAAATCTGTACAAAGTGTGATTGGTTAACAACGTGTAGATTGGTAGATAATGTCAGATTTCTTTCAAGTTTTATTTAAATAGAGTAGAAAAACTTTTATTTTTTTTTTAGGGGAGAAGGGTTATTTCCCCGGTTTATGCATAAGTCAGACCTCAGCAGTTTGCTAGCATGGTTACTATTTGGAAATTCAATCCTAGACTTGATACTCAATTATATGGGATTTCATTCCTACCAACTTCCTGTAATTCTAAACCTACGGGTAAAAATATTAGTAGTCATACGCTGCTGAGGAAAGTACGGACACATTGACTCAGCTAGTGCAGCTGCAGCAGGAGTTGCTGTTTTAAACTTGGAAATACTGGGAGTTTATTATATTCATTTATGCAAATTACAGAAGGTATACTTGAAACAAGGTTGGTAGTGTTTGTCAGTGTGTTGCAGCTGAGGTCGTTGGAACATAAGTGCTTTATAAATGAGTGCTTTCTGACTACAAGCAATCAAAGACGGTCCAGAAACTGCAGTTCAACGAATGGCTGACTTATTTCAAGAGGTACAGTCTTTTTTTAACACGAGTATCTTGTAGAAATTAGGACAAAGCTTGCTACTTCTGAGCTTTTACTGTTGTGATGTACTAGCTCTAGGTTCTGTGCAGCTGCCTGTAGCCTTCCTGCTGAAGGATTTTTCTGGTTTTCATTCACTAACATGCGTGGAAATGAGAACAAATGGCACAACGGTTAAGACTGCATTTTGCAACTCAAAGAAGTAACACAGATCCATTATCAGAAACCTCCGAAGATGTTTTGGATAGTAACCATCGGCTGTACTTCAAAAGGACACAGAACTCTGAACCTAATGTTACACGAATGAACCTGACTCCTAGACAAGTTGCTTGTGCACCTGTAATGCAGCAAATAATTCATCAAGAGAGAAAGGCAAATATTTCTTCGCTGCAAAAAAAAAAAGAGCACCTCACTGCATATTTCTCTACAAGCTAGAAAGCATAATGGATATTTTCGGTCTGGTGATGGCGAAGACACTTCATTCATCAGTATTGGTAACGAAGGAAATTGTGGCACTAGAATTGTGGTTGATCATCCAGCTAGTGATAGCCATCTGAGCAATAGCACTGCGTGCAGTGGCAGTCTTAGCAGTATTGCAGCCAGTGACAATGGATCCTTGAGCAGTGCTGGCAGTGACTATGGATCATGTACAAGTACCACGAGTGATGGAGGTTCATATAGTAACAGTGTCATCAGTGACAGTGGTAGTGGCACTCTTTCGACGAGTGATGGTACTTATTGTAGTGGTGTTGTACATGGTGATTTTTCATATGGAAACATTTCTAACAAGTGTAATCCCTATAGAAACAACTCACCTCAGGAAGAAGTACAAGTGTGTAGAAGTAATACTACTTTTGACCAAGATGCTTTGTCAGTGAGGAAGAAAACTAAAATTCCACTGCGGCGGTGTTCATCGTTGGTAATTTTCCCTAGGAGTCCTTCCAGTACTCCCCCAGCTTCTCCCATAACCTCAGGTCAGCTGCCACATAGAGGTGCCTATCAGACATCACATAAACTAATTATTTCTCCTAGTGAGCCCGCACATAAAGAAGATCAAAGCATTTCCAAGGGTTTCCTTTCAACAGCAGTCAATGGACTTCGACTGTCTAAAACAGTTTGCTCTTCTGGTGAAGTTAGAGATGTTCGACCGCTTTCCTTGAATACATCATTACAGGACAAAAGTAAAATTTTGAACGGTTCTGAGCAGGCAACTTGTGAAGAAGTAGCTGGTGGCTTCTCGTGTATTTCAGTTCATCTGACTCAAAGAGCATTTGCATCGAGCAGTGAAATGGTTAACGGCTGTTGCAGTGCAGAGTTAAATCTGAACTCCAGTGCAAAATACCCTCCTTTAAAACTGGCACGTAGCACATCTGCATGTTTACCCTCAAAAATAGATTCAGAATACCAGATGAATATAAATGAACTGGAAAGACCAAATGCACAGACAAGCAAAACCCACCATGTTTTGCAAAGAAGTGTTTCATTGGAAGGATCACGTCAAAAAGTTTCTTGCTGTTTATCCAGTCTTAAATACAAGTGTCATAGTGCAAGGACGTCTCAGTTGCATATACAGTTCAAGCCTGGGAATGAAGGAAAAACAAGTGGTGTTAACAAAAGATATGGAACCTCTAAAAGGGAAATATCTAGCACTTCTTTGTGGAGGCCCCAAAAGGTGAGTGTTGTGGTTTATAGAAAAATCTGACAGTACTTACAGCTGAAATTTAACTGGAAAACAACAAAATCTATAATCAAGGTTTAGCACAGCTATTTCAGAATTTCCTAATGATGTCAAACTGTCATCATTAGGAAGTTATTTTTTATATGATCTGTATCTAGTTTTTTAGATTTGTGTCTTAGAATATGGTACTCTTTTGGTGAATAGGTCTTAGAGTGGAATACTTGTATATAACATGTATTATAAACTTTAATTTTCTACTTACACAACTTGAAGGGATTTTCTTGTCTAATTATTCAGACATTGGAGGTATCTAAACTTCAGTTTTGTAAAGTTTTAAATAAATAACTTTACTGCCTAATAATAATTATTATTAAAATTGCATATAAAATGGGTAAAAATGAGTAGATTAGAGACTTTCAGGTTTATTTCTTATAGGCTTTATTTTACAGTACAGCTCACTCTATATAGAATTAAAGATAAGTAATATTTGAGCAGAGAAACTGTAAATACCATTTGTTTCTGTATACACCCTGAACCACAGGAATTTTCAGAGTTTCCTTTCCCCCCTTTTTTTTTTTCTTCCAACCACTACTTCAGTCTGAGCAGTACACTGTAACTTAATACCTCTCCCAACAACATTGCTGTCCAAATTATAGTACTTCGGTCTAGATAAATATATTTTTTTGGTAATGAAACTCATGTCCAACTAAACTTCAGAGTGTGTTTGCTCTTATTAACTCTTGAGGCAGTTTATATTAGTAAAGTATAAGCCATGTGAAATGTGGATTTTGGAATTTGTTTAAATAACATTGTGAAGATATGAACAAGCTGAATATTATTTATTGGTTTTAATTGTAAATGCTGATGAAAGAGCAACAACTAATATTTACAAAAGTTATTTCAAGTTTTAAGACCTCAATCTCCATGAATTAGAATTACTGTAGTTTTAATTAATTTACTTGTAGAAGCAATGAGTTTTATGCCAAAGTTCTGTATTAGTGACAGTTCCTTGCTGAACTAGTAATTGTATTACCTTGAAGAAAATATCCTGCAATTTTTGTTCTGTCACTGCCTTTAGTTAGAGTAGTACCTGATGATTCTATGCTTTTTGACTTCTTTCAAGTTTTGTATTGCTTTATGGAAAAAAAAGAAAAAAACACGTTCTTTTTTTATAGAACTGGGATTTCAGTTTAAGCTTCGTTTTAAAGCTCATAGTGGATCACAGGTAACCACTATGTATATTATTTGGCAGTTCCTCATCCCCAAATCCAACTGTTAATGGCAAATTCCACAATAAGCACAAACAGATTATGACATTTTAAGTAGCCTGAATCTAGTTATTCTTAAAAAAAAAAAAAAAAAAAAAAAAAGAATGGAAAACGTTGAGTCATGTACTTGAAGTACATTTCACTGCTAGCTTCTGTGTTTAATGTCAGTTGATACGTAAAATATAAAATGCTTAAATACTGAATTTTATTATGTTCCGTCCAGTTAGAATCCAAGTTCAGGATTAGTTTGTTAGTAAACATTTCCAGAGAACCTCATAGCTCACTGCACTGACAGGTTTGTGTCAGTTCCCAGGAATGGTGTTCACAGTGTATTGTCATGAAATCTAGGCTAAATTTAACTTTTTAAAGCACTTTAGAGCATGCTCCTGTGATAGGACAGCATCTTTACTGTGCTAATGTGGCAGCATATTTTAACCTTACCAATTTCTTAAAATTTTTTTACCTTCCAGGTAGAAAATGAGAGAGATTAGTCTTTTTTATTTGTTTAAAAAAAGGCTGTCTGAATCCCAAATTGTTGTGGTTACATTGTACCTTTCATGCATTTGCAGATACTTGGTTTGTGCCAAATATTTGATTTGTACCGTGACTACATACAAATTAAAAAGGTTTCTGATGCCAGAAAACTGGACGCTAAAGGTTTTATAGTAGTGTGTTTGTTTCAGATTCCTCTGAAAGGCACAGAAGCATATTGCTGTTCAAGTGGCCCTATCAGGTCTTTATGTAAAATCAGTTTTTGTACAATATCCTGTAAAACATGTAATAAAAATTCAAAGGCTCTCCCACCAAACGAAGGAAAAGCCATAGTGACTTTATGGCAGCTTAGTAATTCACTGGAATAAACTAGATATTTTTGTGTTTGCTGTTACAGCCTTTGACAAATATAATAGCTTCTATGGCAATCATTTAATTATATAGTCCAATTAATTATCATGGTGTGTTGTGACTCATTTAAAAATAAACAACTCCCAAAATATTTCTCTTGACTCCAGTTAGTCTGGCCTAGTATATTGATATGCTGAGTCTGAGTTCAAATTTAACAAGTTGATACTGGAGTAGCATTTAGTAATGTCAGCTATCTGTACAGAGCAGTCGTGAAATCAAATCAGTGCTTTGGTCAGAGACTGCAGAGTCTGAAGCAGTGAAAGGTCTATGCATTCTTTTCTTATGTGCCCAGCTACTAGCCTTCAGCCACCTCGTATCAGGTTTCCTGCTTTCTATAATCAACAGCTTGTTAAAGGCTCACTTTAAAAAATATATATATAAAAAAAATCAAAAAATCAAAACATAATTTCTGTGACAACTGGCCTTGGATTATTTTTAATTAAGTTAAAAAATGTGGGGAATGGTGATGGCCTGCATGGCACTGCTGATCTTTACTGGAAATATGTGGAATAGGTTCTGCAGTAGGGAGTGGAATTTTGTGTATGCAAAGCAGGAGGAAGAGGTATACAAGTGCGTGATTGCATCATTGACAGTTGCCCCTGACTTTGTATATATGTTTTTAATGTTGTTTTTTTCAGTGCTTATGTCTCTTGGGGTGGATGTAAATCTATAGCTAAAGCACTTTGATGTCACTGGTGTGAACTGGGAGGGTAGGGCTGAGTAAGGGAGCAGGTTACATGTTGCATATGCAGACATTAGGAGGTACAGAGGAAGGGCAGTGGCTACAGTTCCACTTCTTGTTGACCGTGAACAAACTTTTTGAAACAATAAGAAAAAAAAAAACACCACTATACTAATCTCTTCCACAAATACGCTGTTACGGTGACATCCCTGTTGATATCAGTACTTCCTTCCAAATCAGTATCACTGCTGGTTAGAAGATGTGTATATCATAAATGTACTTGCAGATGTTTTAGTAACTGTATGTCTTTAACATGATTTCTTATACAATTAACAGAATTGTTATCTCTTTGCTTACGAGTAGTTTTGCTGAAGTTTTGTCTTCATTGAATGAAACTCACACTGAAGAAAAAAAATTAGAGGTGATTTAAAAAATAAAAAGATTTTATATTGTCAGCTTTGTGTGAAAAAAATAAGTTGCAATTCTTCAGCTATTTTCGTCAAGTTCTGGAACTTCCCATTTTGCTTTTGTAACAGGAGATGCTGTTTGAATAGCATCAGCCAATTCTTTATCCACCAAATAGTCATCCATCAAATCCCTTTCTCACCAAGTTAGAGACAAGGGACTGTACGGGACTGTGTCAAACAAAGGCCTTACAGAAGTACAGGTAGCTGACATCAGTTGCTCCAGCACAGAGGGCCATTAGATCCTTCAGGCACGATATACCCTTGGTGAAAGCCATGCTGGCTGTCTTGAATCACCTCCCTGTCTTCCATGCGCTGTGCCATAGCTTCCAGGAGGCTCTGTTTCACCATCTGCCTAGGCGCAGAGGTGGGGCTGACAGGTTGGTAGTTCCCATGGTTTTACCTTGTACCTTTTTAAAAATGGCTGTGATGTTTCCCTTTTCCTAGTCACGGGGAACTTCGTCTGGCTGCCAGGACTTTCCAAATACAATGGGGAGTGGCTTGGCAACTACATCAGCCAGCTCCCTGACTAGTCCGGAGTTGTCTTTTCTGCACAAAGGATCGTGCTACAGGGCTGCCTGTTGCCCATTCTGTGTTGTGGGATATCAGTTCAAGGAGAATTCCAAGTCCCGTTTGGCAGTGATGAACCACGTGTAATGTTCAGGATACTGCCATCCTGAAAAGAACACTGTCTTGGCTCTAGCAGAATACTTTAATAACTCTGTACATTAAAGCTCTAGGGCTTTTTAGTCAGCAGTGAAAATTACATGTATGTATTAAAAAGGATTTTTTTTGTTGTTTGTGCTCTGCACAAATTATAATTAACCTCATTCTGTTTATAGTCTGCAGTTGAACTGAGTCGGGGTAGGTTTCTCATATGCCAACCAAAGGGAAGACTAAAACCACAAAACCATGTGGAGCAGAGCTCCTGAAACAGCTATATAAATTTTTAATTACCCAGTCTTCAGGTTGATTCATGTTCTTTTGATCTACCACAAGAGTGGGGAAAAATTCATGGTGTGGCTTCTTTAATATAGCCATAAGCTATAGTTACTGTCTCTAAGGCTTACTGAAAATAAAGAATGTGTTATAAAGTAAAACTTTGCTCCCAAGGGAGGATAGAGGCATTTTTCCCTTCAATCCTGACTAGCCAAATAACTCTGAGGCTTTCAGATACGAGACTGTGATCAATGCTATGTTCTGATGTCGTTGTTTAGTGGTACATCACTTTTGCTTTTTGTGAGAAATTGAAACCCCAACACCTTTTTTTTAACCCAGTATTTATTGGAAAACGTGATGTAGAAATCAGTCTCTGTAAGCATTATGGCATAAGACAACAAAGTAAACTGTACCTGCAGGTATTCTTCCAAGAATTGTCAAGAAGGTGAACTAGAAAATGATTAAAATACTAACGATAATATTTTTTTGATCTATTAGGTTGTCTTACTAAGGGAGGTGGCCAGTGTTTTTAAGTGACTGAAAGGGAAATGAAGGGAATTACAAGCTACTGCAACATGCCAGTCTGGAAGGAAGAATATAGAGAATAGGCTTACCAGGTGTGACAGGGTTGTTTGTTTACAGGGAAGGGAGAATGAGCTCAGCTTTCAATAAAGGAAGCCACATCTCACAGATCAAACTAACCAGCAACACAGGAAAAGGAGTGATCTGGTTAATACAGGACACTTAAATTCTCAAAATATTTAACAAGAACCCTTAGTAGAAGTTCTGAAAAGTAGTCTCAAGGCGTACGTATAGAAAATGCTTCCTCACTGGTAACAGCTAATTAAAAGATAAGAAACAGAAGTGAGAATTAAATTGTCATCTCTGAAATTGAAAAAAAAAAAAAATGGTAGTGAGCAACTAGACAGTAGGAATGGATGATTTGAAAATCAGTGTGGATAAATGCCAAGTAATGCACACAGGGGAAATCGCTAGTGATGCAGGCATAGCAATGGTCTCCCATCCTGGTCAGGAAATATTTTATGTCGTGGTGAATGACTCCCTGAAAATGTCAACTCAAGTCTTCTTGACAATTTAAAGGCAAATAGAATGTTCAGTTTTATTAGGAAAGGAATAAAGGAACAAAATTAAAAACACCATTCCGGAGTTGTACAAGTCCATGTATGATATACAAATTTCAGGTCATCCTCTTTCAGAAAGCATGTCTAACTACTAGAAAAATAAAGGTCACAAGATTGGTGTAAGTTTTATGTGAGGAGACTAAGTAGACCAACAGCTTTTCAGCTTGGAGGAGGGAGGGGAGAAATGATGTAAAGGGTGTTTAGTAAAGTTATAGTTCAGGGGAGGTGAACATTAACCGGGAATTTACTCTCGTATCATAAATATATTCTCTGCTGAGTTGCTTTTGCAAGAATTTGTGGGTATCGAAAAAAAATGGATTTCAAATGAAGGAAGGTCCATCAAAGTATATTGCATTCTTGATATAGAAAAAGTCCCTGATGAACTACTTATTTGAACCTGGAGGATATATTGGGGGAAGTACTACTCTTACATGCTGCTCTTATTTCCTTTAGCATCTGTTCTTGGCCATTGCTAGGGAGAGGATACAAGGCTACGTAACATTAATCAAACTCCTAGGTTCTTTGGTGCCTGCCCAGCCCTTGCAGCCGGCTAAGATCAAATGGTAGAAATGCTCTTTAAAGTTCTCGCATCAGCCTGGGCTGAGAGTTTTCTTCAGTGTTCCAACACATTTTTTTTTCCTTGTGTTCTGTAAGTGGATGAATTTCACAGATTGAGGAAGCAAGTGAAACTGACTGGCATTTCCAAGTGAGTCAGTAGCTTGCAACTTGCCTTTTACCCTTGTCTGAAGGGGACTGCCCTGCATTTCTGTTAAGTGTCTCTGTTTCAGATGAACTTTCTTCCTTGCTCCTTGTGACAAACAGAACGTACTGCTTTGGGAATGCAGCCAGCAAAATGGTTGTAGCTCCTTTCACTGCTGTTTCATGGATCCGTAATCGTCCATGTTTTAAGAGATCACTCACTCGTTGCATTGTGGCAGTTCAAGGTAAACTGCAAGTCTGCAGATGGATGCAATCATCATTGAAGTCCTGGGCTGCTTTGGGCTGTATTGACTGGAGCATAAGCAAACAGAATTTGAGGAGGACATCAGCAAGTTCCTGGCTGAAATTATATTCAAGCTTTAACTGGAGTCATTGAGGATAAGGCATATTAAAATGCAAATGGGACTCAAGCAGAGGAATGTGGGAGGAAACAGAACTGAGTTCTCCTAGACCTGCATGGCTTCTCTGGCAGTCAGATTTTCATGGCATAAGGGAGAAGGCTGCATTCAGTAACATGTAAGCACGGCTTTCCAACGAGGTTTCTAGAACTTAGAACAGTGCTTACTGTTTTTTAAGTTTCTACCTTAGCTATTTGTTGTGTTTGTCGTTGTTCCAAATTAAACTTACTAGGAATAATAATAGCAAATACTTAAATACAAAGAATATATCCAAAGTGGTTAACATCTGCAAATTATAGGTTACATCTGCAGAAACTATCTAATGTGGGAAGTGTCAAGTAACTTTCATAAGAACTGTTGAGCTTATCTGAAATAAAATTGTTATACTGCTGTTGTTGTAGAAATAATTCCAGGTGGGTTATTAGTGTCCTCTTTGCCTTGTGTCATAGAGATTGAGGCATCCAAGGTCAGTTTGTGCAGGACAGTTTAGGCCTGATGGGATTTATTAATTTGAGCATAGCACAGCTTGAGACAAACCAGTAAATGCTGCTGTAGCCAGGTCATCTGAGGACTATGTTTAGGGTTGGCAGCAGTGGGTTTAGGCTTGGGAGAGGTGTGTCGTGTCATCCCCCCCCCAGTTTAATTTTGTTTTATTATGTTTCTTGCTCTGAATAACAAAAAGCTGACTGTGTGTATTGAGTCCACTGGATGAGTGTATTTATTAGCCAGTGTGGTTAACATCTGTGACATTTGAAATGAGAAACAGATCAAACCAGGAAGAAAATTACATGTTTAAATTACATTTAAATGTTTGATAGGTTTTTACAGTTTTTAAGTGTGTTAACCTTTATGTTGTTAATTAGTGTAGGTAAAAGTGCACCTGTAATTGTTACTACAAGTGTTTTTCTCAGCCTTTAATTGAAGGCATAAGGCTTGGCACAGAATCTCCCACAAATAGATGCAAAAGTTTTATGTTTTTTGTTTTATGTTTTTTATACTATTATAAAGTTGACTTGATATGAGAAGCAGCTTGTCAAAGTAGTAATTAACCAAATATTGGGTACTGTTTTCTGATTTTTTTTTGATGTTTATTAACAGTGTTAGCTGCTTGAACACAGAAGGCCAAATTTGGATTGAATCTTGACAGTTATAAACTGTAATATTCCTGCTTTTCTATATAGTAGCTTATTTGGCACATCGTTCCATAAAACCAAGGGAACTCAAATTCCTGATGAGTAAAACATACCCTTTACTAGCTTTTGACTTGTTCTTTGTTTATGTTGTGCTTAAGTATGCTCCGGTTATATTAGATGTCAAATTATCTTCCTGTGACCCATGTGAAAATGACTTCTCATATGCCAAAAAAGCACCCAAACCTGTCTTGAATTACTTTGTTAATGACTGTGTAAGCCCAGGTTCTTCAAGTAGCAAACACTGAATGGAGTAATATGAATGGTGTGTTAAAATAACTGTAGGCTAAATATGAACTTTCAAGGAATCTACCTATAGAGAACTTGGGCTGTATAAAAAGTATAAGCTGTAAATGGAGAAACATGGTATTTTTTTCTCTGGTCTTTGTAGAGCAGGAATTCTCTGAAAATATCTTTAAAGGCGAGGGAGAATTAGTGAAAATAACTCATGTCATTTCTAAATGCTGTCTGTTAAACAGATGGTAAAACTGCTGAGGCATGTTATGCTGACACCCTTCTCTGGAAGCAGCCAGCGGGGCTGAAGGTCCTGCAGAAACATACGTTGTGTAATAACTATCTATCTAACACTAGCTATTTTCTCTTCTTCGAAAATGCCAATGGGTTCTTTTCTCAGTAACTGTCCACTTGTATTTGATCATAAAGGCCAATTAAAGAGAAATGCCTGCATTTCATGGAGAAAAATCTCTCCTCACCATCTACCTTTGCCCCGTGAAAATACAGGTAGAGGAGATTGGGACTTCAATGAATTCTGTGCAGTAAGGTAGTCATGGCTTTGCAAGATAGAGAAAACATTGCTTTTAGAATCCATGAACTTGGTGAGATCTTAACATGATCATTCAGTTTTGCTCATCTGAAATGTCTATTTTCCTGTGACATGTTGTTTGTTGTGCAAGAAAAAACGCTCAATTCTCTTGATTTAGAGTTCAAGATAGCTAAATAATACAGTCAGGGCAGGCAGCATGAAAAGAAAAATACTTGAAGTTGCTAGTGTAGCTTGGGAAAGTTTGTTTTTATTTTCAGTGTTTTTTTTTCATTCTCATCAAGCTTGTAACTAACATTGATGTTTGAGTCTTTAGGCAAGAAGAATGTTGGTTTTATAAGGGATCTATTGAGCTCTTGTTTTCTTAAGCAGCGATAGTCTGGATCACTGTTTGTTTTTTCAGTTTGAATTGATACTTTATATTCTGTATAATAAAAGCTGTGTATTTTCTCCTTTTCCCATACAGCTGCAGATTTGTGTGTGAAGACCAACTTCATGTACAACTAGTTGTCTGTTCAGGAAAAGAGTGGGAACATGCTTCATGCACTAATACCAAGAAAAACTTAATCACAAAAGTTGGTAGAGAAAATGTTATTTCAACACCATGGTCTTATACAAAAGCTGTTTCACATGGCACTGTGGTGAATCCAACAATTAAGAAAGGCATTAAATTCAGATAACTGCTCAAACCTGATAAATTTTGGTAATGTTCTAAGTATTGCTCTTTAATGTGTGACTCAGTACGATGACACTGGGACACTCAGATAATCATGTCTGGTAGCAGTTTAAAATCTGTTTGTACCCAATTTATGATAGGAAACAGGAAAAAAAATCCAGCATCTTAAATGCTAAGGCTTGTTAGGTGTATATATATATATTTATAAAATAGATGGGAATGAGTTTTGGACTTCAGGTGTGTCTGGATTACTTTTTCAGTGCTTTTACTCTTTGAGCACTCACTTTGGCATTGCAATAGAGTTCTTCAGATGTATTGTATATAGCAGCTGTCTGTCCTTGCATGTTTTTAATAACTTTCTATAGACTAAACCACTGAATCAGTAAAATGAAAGGCCTCTTTGTTAATGTAATATATCATTAATAGAGGTTTATGCACTTACGGTTTGGCAAGCGGAAAGTTTGAGTTCTCTGGCTGTCAAGAAATTAAAAGTTGACAAGAACAACTGGCCCACTTGTCTTTCCTAAAGAAACTGGGGTGCCTGCTCTCACGAAACAGATCCGAACAGTTTCAACTCCATTGACATTTAATTGTTAATGTGTGTGATGTCTGTTTCAAAGCTTCTTTGGCACTTCTTTGAAGGCAGTTAGTCAGCTCGTCATAGCGAGGCACTCTGCTTCAGAGCATTCCTGCTATCTGATCTATGCATTAGTAGTTTGGAGGTCAACAAAAATCTCCGCTGGAGGATTTTACTCGCTGGCTGGAGGAGAAAGTACTGTTAAAGGTTGGTTATCGAGGCTAGCTCTGCTAAAAATAGCAGGAGAGACAGCAGCATAATAAAGTGAATAACAGGAGCCTGTACTAAAATAATGCTGGTAACAAACACAATGTTCTGCGGTTTTCTAAAATGCAGCAGACTTTTGTCCCACATTCCAGTAATTTATTTGAGCGGCTTGTTCCACTTGAGGATTGCCAAGAACTTTACAAATATTAAGTCTTTTAACGTGTCTAAGGTATGTGCTGTGCCATTTTAAAAAGAACCTCATAGGCAGAAATGATAGCTATATTTTTCCAGAAGCTTGTGGTCTGTAATAATACAGAAAATTTTCCTTTACTAGGTCAGGGAAGCTTCAGACACTTCTGGTATGAAAACCTGTTGTAGCTTTCTATACCCAATGAGTTTGTGAACTGAAAAGCTATTTACTTTTGCTTTGTTTGGTTGCCCTCCCTCCTCTCCCTCCACAGTCTGAATACGAGGCATACATAACCTTAAGTTAAATTTATAGTGCGTATCTGTAGATTTCTGGCATGCATGATATGTATGATAAGCTATGCAGTCCAATTGCATATCGTGCTTTTTGGGAGGTATAAAGATTAAAGCTTTAAGTTAGCATTGACAATAAACTCATACAGGTATGAGGCACTGTTTCTACACATACACGTACAATTTAAAGATGAAATGGGTAAACCTGGGACAGCAGACCTAAAGAAAAGAGGTACTAGAATTATTAAGGGAGAAATAACTGCTTGAAGAAACACCTATATCCTTTAAAGTCAGATGTTCGAATGGAGAATGCGGTCAATGGGACAAAAAGATTGGGTAGAATTGGACAGGAGTTTTAGTGTCTTGAAACCTAAAAATACAGTCATGCTTGCCAGAAGGTGAAATGTACAGCTTTGTCCTGAGGTGAAGGAAATAGATTTCAGTGAGATGCGGAAACCGGGAATGGAAAGTTATTGAAGAAGATCATCAAAATCCTTGGGTGATGAGTTTGAATAAAAGCTTACGGTACAGCAACAAATTTAGGAGGAAGGTCTGAAAATAATTGTATTGTTCTGTGAGAAATGCTTAGTTGTTAAGTATATATCAAGACAATTATTTTACTTGAAATAGCTAGTGGAAGTGCCTTTACATTTTGCCCTTTAAAACGATGTTTCCGTTAGAGATGCTGAGGATCTCAGTCCTAACTCTGAACAACTCTTTTTCCATTTCATTAGCATTAGTCCGTGTGATCTAAACAAACAAAATGCAAATTCCCACCACCAGCTTTGTCAAACTTCATTTATTTTGAGAAAGACAAAACTGTCCAAGACTCTGAGTGTTGGTTCAATCAGAGTTTGTTCTACACAGAACAAGTGTTCTTGTCTATGCTTCAAGAGTGTCTTGAAATTCTTAAAAAAAACATTGCTATATTATCAGGGGTTTGAAAAAGTATTTTTAAATACTTCACAACTGTAAGGTTTTTGTGCTTTTTCTTTGTGTTTTGTTTTCCCTAGACTCGAGATGATTTTCTTGGGCAAGTGGATATTCCTCTTTATCAGTTACCGGTTTGTATTTATTTATTTATTTTTGTTTTAAGATTGTGAAAAAGTGATTTTGTAAACAACTGTTTTAGTTATCTAAGAAAGTAAACCTTACTCATGATCTAAGTGTTTGAATTCTCCTGTTCTGGCTGTGTTTACAGCTGATACTTATCAAAAAGATGGAGTTTACCTTGTATTTAGATAAGGATTTCTGCTGCTATGAGAGTTAAAAATGCTTTTAGTTTTTTCAAGAATAAAAATAAAAGGTTTTAAACTGTCTCAAAGCCAAGAAAAGATTATAATTAGTACAACATTTCTTAAAATATTTTGTTTAAAGTATTTTTGTTGCTTAAAATGCTAAGCAAAATTGCTTCTAATATTCATTATTCCCATAAACAAATACACAAGAGGGTAAGTGGGAAATAGAGCTTGTTACAGTGTTTTTAGTTTTCTTTTTGCATTCCTTCTGCAAAGCACGTTGCTCATTTGCAAGGAACATCACCAAGAACTCTGAAATAAGTAAGACTTTCTTTTGAGGTTTCAAAACATTAGAGAGTACTAGCAGTTTTATCAACAGCTGATGTAAAGACAGGATAACAACTGTGGAGAAGAAAAACAAACAAACAACAACAACAACAAAACAAACTTTCCAAGAGCAATTTTCTCCTTTCATTCTGGTAAGTGCCATGTTAGGAGTAGTAAAAAGTCTGTCCTGCTACCTGGTGTAACTGGGGTGGGAGATCACATGAACTCCTTTCCCTCAGGACAGGTAGTTTGGAGAGACTGATGGTAATGCCCTTCTGGACAAGACTGTCCCTTCCCACTAAGAAGCTGGACAGCAGTATCACAGAATTTTGGGGATATCAGTGCTTTATCACTTTCTTTTAAAGCAAAACCTAATTTACAGAGTCTCACTTAAATATTTTCATGTCTGTTTTCTTATCTTCCTTAAAAGTCACCTTCTCCCTATCTACTCTTTGTTTCCATCTTCCTGGTTCTTAATTACTTGGATTTGCTATCTAAATCTAATGTACTTTATTGGCCCAAGCACAGGGTGATTTTATTTTACTTGAAACAGTCTTTCATTTACATAATAACTAAATATATCTTGGATAAATGAAATTATCAGATACATGAAATTATCAGATAAAATCAGTCTGTTATAAACTTCATTGCATCTGGTTTTGATTCCCGTTTTATTTTCCTTGATACTATGCAAATGCAACTGTTCATAACTAAAAAGAGCTGGTAGTCAGGGACGGGTTAAAAGGATAACTCATTTCTATGGTAAGATAGTGAAGAGGTATTAATTTAATCTTTCCAAAACCAAACTCTATTAATTCAAGACTAATCTAGTATTGAATCCAAGGCAACTCTCCTTTTTGACAAGTCATAAAAGTAATTACAAAACTTAGATTAAGAAGACAATGTTTTTTCTTTTTTCTCATCTGATGTAGTTCCACAGTATTTTAGTGTGGTCTGTTCAGCAGGAGAAAAAAAGGACAGCTTAGTTCCATTTTAATTTCAGATAAGTATTTATCTTAGTATTAATAAGAGTTTACACTGAAAAAGTCTGTAATACTAGGTGGCATTTTTCTGAGGTTCAATGTAATAGTTATTCAGTAAAATTTAATAAGGTTATATTTCCATTTCATAATATCTTTTATGACAAAGACATGGGTCTTTTCCAAAAAAAATTCTAAAACCTCTAATTTAATAATGGCTAACCTTAGATTCTGGAATATTTTGCCTCTTTCCAATCAAATATTGACACACATTAGACATTCTTTGAAAATACCATTATGGAATTAGTTCAGCCTTCAAGAATTCCTTCATCTAACATTTTTCATTAAGTCCTACAAATATAGCAAGTGCAGTTTTTTCCTCTTACTATGTAGTACTTTTTGAGATGGTTAAAATGTATTAACAAGAGCCTAGAGTTATACCCCAGAATTCACAAACAGCTGAAATAGAAAAATCAATTTTGATTCAAGAAAAGAGATTTCCAAATGTTCCTCAATACACAGTATTGTAAAACAAAATCAAATGTTTTTGGTAAGAATTTTAGAACAGCAGCTGGATTATAAATATTTATGTTAACCAGAAAAATAAATACCTTTTTTGTTAATGGTCATTTATGTCTATTTCTCTACTTTGACCTGGGACATATATTTTTAAAATTGTCTATTTACCACTGTGCTTCTTTCTGTTGAGCAACTTCACTGTAATGAATTAGAACAGAGATGTTCTCAGAGTGGATCCTTCTGTGATTTTTTTTTTTCTTCCAAATCCTAAAGCTTTTCATATCTGTTCTGTATCAACATACTTGAAAATACTGAGGTAGCAAAAAAAATTATGGTGGATCTTTTAAATATGGAAACTGAGTAAGTATTTACTAATTTCAGGCTAAGCAGTTATTTTTTCTTGTGCTTTAGAAACTAAAAAATTCTAAATGCTTCAGTGGCTAGAAACATTGGAAGGTAATTTTTCCTTGAACTGGGGAATTATCTTTATTCTGAAGACTAAAGCTGATGATTGCCAGAACTTTAACTGAACCAATAATTTAAATTTAAAAGCTTAAACAGCCTTTAAGAAAGTCATTAAAAACTTCTGATAATTTTCCTAAGCAAGTGTTTGATACAGATTTTTCTTGAAAAACCTTCTCTTATTCCAGACAGAAAATCCAAGTATGGAGAGACCATATACATTTAGGGATTTTGTTCTTCATCCAAGAAGGTTAGTAAATACCACCTTGAAATTCTTAGTTTCATATGTAAATGATGCTGTTGTATAAGTTCTTGTATGTACATAAATATTGCCTAGGTTTTCATGCTTTCATGAATGAAATTTAAAAATCAATGGAGCAAGATATTTGCGATTCTACTAAAAAGCATTTGTTTAGATCCTCTTTCAGCTTGAAATTATTTCCTGCTTTCCTTTAAAAGATGTCTCTCTTTGCCTGTTCCACATACAGTTTCATGTGACCTTAATTAAATAACAAAGCTTAAATTGAAAAGCTTCTCACATTTAAGAAGTCCTGTGATTTGAAAACAAGGAATTTTTAAATGATATGTAATGCTTCAATGTTAAGTGTTGCACATTTCATATTTGTTTTAAAAATAAATATATTCTTAACCTTCAATCTGAGGAATTCATAGCAATCCTTGTTAGAAAAAAATATATAAAATGCTTGTCAACATTTTTCTGATACTGCTTTCTGATTCAGAAATAGGATCAGAAGATACGGGAATCTGTAGATCTTTGTCAGCCACACTGTTAGCAGAAATAGTAATTCTAAAGTATTCTGCATTTTTTGATTTTAGACTGGGTGTATTTTGAAGCCTTGAAAATTCGGTACCATTACAGAACTTTATTAAGAAAAACTATAAAAAGTCAACTTTGTGCTGAGAAACTTCAGAATAATCTTCCTGCTGTGTTTTCTTTAGCTATTTTATTCCTAGGTAACAACTTCACAAGTGCACAGTAAGAATAGTTATGTTTTCTCTCCTGCAGCCATAAGTCAAGAGTTAAAGGTCACCTTAGATTAAAAATGACTTACTTACCTAAAAGCAATGGATCTGAAGAAGAAACCACAGAACAGGCTGAAGAATTGGAGGTGGGAAAGATGTATTTATTGCTGAGAAACCTAGCAAATGGTTGGTCTTCAGACAGTAAGAGTAGTTATCATAAAAATGAATGTTAGAAATCACTAAGCTGTAAACAGTATTTTTATAAACAAACCAGTTAAATCCTATTGCTTGTATCTTGCTCTAAGTCTGCATAAAATAAGTTTTCTGACTGCAGCTTTTCTAAATAAAGGAGTGGTTTGTATCTAAAAAGGAAAACACATTAGACTTCTGATTTTGTTCTGATACTGGGTTGCCATATTTCCGTGTAACTTTTCTTATTTTAGAATTAATGGCAGTATCAATGCCCAGTATTTTTACTGCTGTTTAACATTATTTAAGTGTAGCCAGCCAGACACTGACATCTTGTTTGTTTTAGAATTTCACCTTTCTCCAATTTATAGGCATACTTCTGATCTTAACTGTTTTACTTTGGAATCTGTAGTAAGCACATCCAGTTTAGATCAGTAGATCTCTTTTCAAGACCTTAAATTACTCTAATTAGCATAATCACTTCTGCTGTTACAAAATGTTATGCTCATCTGACTAGTATGCTGCAGCGTATGTATGAAACTATTTAAAAACAAAATACTATTCCATGAATCCTGTTCATTTTCCTGAACTGGAATAAGCAAATCTTAATGCTAATGTGTTTAAGGAATTTGATTTTTAAGAATATGACTTCTGCATGCATCACCTGTTCTCTCATTTCTCGAGAAATATACACAAAAAAACTAAGAGCCTAAGATATAGCAGGACTTCACCTTAAAAAGGTGGTGACTTAATAAATTGGAATACTTTTTTCAACTTTGTCAATATTGATTAAAAGTTGTTAATATTGTATCTCTTAGCCTGGGTGGATTATATTGGACCAACCGGATGCTGCTAACCAGCCACAACAGCAGCCGCAGGAATCTCCTCCCCTGCCTTCAGGCTGGGAAGAAAGGCAAGACATCCTCGGCAGGACCTATTATGTCAATCATGAATTCAGGAGAACACAGTGGAAAAGACCAACTGCTCAGTAAGTCTTTTGTCCTGAAAATTCAAGCCTTACATTAATTTTCAGTCTGCACTGAAAGCAAGGGGAACCGGAAAATATATAACTTGAAAATGAGTAGAGACCTTTTGACATTGTAATCTTCAAGCCGGTGTGCAATGGTCTTTGACTAGTGGTCAGTTTAACTGCACAGCGCTCTTCCTGCTCTCTGGAAGTTGATACTCAAATTGAAACTGGTCACAATTGTAAGAAATAATTATAGTAATGAAAGGAACTTTTTTTTCCTCCAGATTTTGTCCCTTAGCATGTGAATTACAAAACCAATACCTGAGATGCTATCTGGCTCTTTAGTTTTACTTACGCTTCCTATCAACATGAATACTTCTCTTTAAACAGATTACATTAATCTGTATAGCTCGTGACTGCTTCTCTTTTTTTCTTCCAAAATGACTATAACGTACGTTTTGTTATTGG
Organism: Stictonetta naevosa; assembly: GCA_011074415.1. Lineage (NCBI taxonomy): Eukaryota > Metazoa > Chordata > Aves > Anseriformes > Anatidae > Stictonetta > Stictonetta naevosa. Next base: position 3,190,127 of record CM021706.1, on the reverse strand, counting down.
AAGGTGAAATGACTGCATGCTGATACATACATACATACATACATACATATAATTTTTTGTTTTCACCAGGGACAATGTAGCTGTTACAGATATCGGTAACATGCAGTTGGAAGCCCAGCATGTATTCACTCATCGGCGACAGATATCAGAGGATACTGAAAATCTAGACAACAGAGATTCCCCTGAGGTAAAAACAAATATTTCTAAATATTTCTGAAATGCAGGTAGGTTTTTAACTTTAGTCCAAAAACTTGTTTTAAATATCGGTAACTTACAACTACTCTTAAAAATGTTTGTTTTTTTTCCCTGTTTTCTATTTAAAGAGCTGGGAAATTATAACTGAAGATGAGGCAACAATGTATAGCAATGAGAACCCTCAAATACCTCTCCCACAGAGTAATTGTGATATACAGACTCATCTTGCAGAAGAGTTGAATACCAGACTTACTACCTCTGGAAGTTCGGCTACTGGCCAGTCAACAGCCTACACGGTACGTTATGTTACTTGTTGTTCATATAGAAATATTTAGAATATTTTACACAAAGTGTTACTACTGCTGGAAGTAGATGCATGAATACGTTGTATTAATTAATATATGCTTAATTTTATCACAGGTGTTGAGAAATTAAAAGTAATTTTACTATAGAAGCCCATTTAAGCAACCATTTTATTGTTTACCACTTTACTTATAGGGAACAGGAATTTTTGCCTGAAACTAAAACAGACTTGTCAACTATTCTTCAGCTTCTAAATCTACCTCTTATCCTAGTATTATGCTGGGTTGATTACTGCTAAAAGCACAGATAAAGAAAGCTGTCTATGATTATTTTGATATCTAGGGGAATAGTTCTGTTCACTTTTTCCCCTAGGACGAGTTTAAAAATAACTGATTTTTTATTGGGAATATTGGGATAAGGTTTTATGACTGGGCTGAGTAAACCTGATGACTACATAGCAGTGAAAAGGGGACCTCACTCTTACAGTTCTACAACCTTTGCTCCAACTGTGAAACCTGTCTGACCTCCCAGTGAGTCCATTCAGGTGGCTAAACCAGCAGAAAACACTTACTTTTTCTCTCCAACTCTGTTTTTTGCTGTTTTAGCAAGCTGGAACAGCACCCTGGGTTGTCTGAGAAATGTTATACCAGCAAAGGCAAAGTAGCAGGAGGATACGGCAAGGAGTGAGACTTGTCTTTTTGGTGGCAGTAAGCAATTAAATAAGCTCAGCTGTCTTGTGAAACTTGAACCTCACAAACAGCTTTGTAAACTGATATATATAAATACAAGACTTAAAACCACTGTCCATTGAGGAAAGCCTACAGAGGTGACCCAGACCATCTAATATATAAGATCTTGCTATTTAAATGAAATCATCAGTTTTTGTGATGCTCAGATTGCCATTCGAAGTATGAATTGAAGGTAATTTTTTTTTTGTGAGATTGTGCAAAGGCATCTCCAGTGTTTCTGGAAGTAGCAAAATGAGAACAAAAAGACTTGATGTGCTCAGAATCCTATGGAAAACGTTACTTCAGCTCGCTTCGTGGGTAGTTTAAGCAAAGGAGGAAGCAGATGTTCAAGTTATTTGCACCAGCCAATTAGAAATGACAGTCTTGCATCCCCTTACCTCCACCACCTTCCCCACTCCCCAAAAAAAAGAACTTCAAAAACATACATTTCCTTTGAAATATCCTAAAAGGGTACATTGATAGGAAATAAACCTTTAAGTAATTTTGGAACTTCTGGAGCAAGATGAAGTACAGTTGCTTAATTGTAGCAGATGAGATCTAAAAAATACCTCTAGGCAAAAAAAACCATGTGCCTATGCAAGCTATAGGAATTGAATCACCTTTCTTGGAAAGCGGGTATCTCAGACTCTCATATCTTACTACTGATTTAATCTGCTCTCTGTAAAGTTGTGTTGGCTCTTATGTATCAGAGGCTTTAGTCTACTACAAGATAATGCACTAAGTTGTATATTGGCAATTCAATTCTAATAAAACTGGTTGCAAGTAACTAACGTTTTAAATGACAAAATGGCTATTGTTTTCAGAAGTTTCACAAACCTTTTAAAATTCTCCTTGAAGTTACAATAGACACTGTTAATATTTCTAGTAATGTTATATTAGTTTACAAAATATTATATTCAATAGATGTTTCAAAATGAATCAGACACTTTGTTCAAGATGAAAACTATAATAATTTTAAGTGTGATATTCCTTGTTGACTGTTTGCTGTTAATCCTTAAAGTTATAATAACACTTAGTATGTCATTCTTCTCCCCTACTTCAAGAACCACTCTGGCAGAAGAGGTAGTCTGCAAACATACAGAGTTGAAGAGCAACCTGCACAGCCAGTGGTATGTCATTGTCCAAAAAACACAGGCTTGTGTAGCACAGAAGTTGGAGGATGTACAACTTTTTTTTAGCTATTTATAATGTCCTTCTGGTAGCTGTCCTGAACAAATTGCAATTATGAGAGTCTAGCAAGATCGTAGTTCATTGGTACAGCTTCCTTTTCCCAACTTCATGTGTTCAGTTTAACATTAGTTTAATGCATTAATTGAGCTTGCAGAAGGAAGTCATCTTCCAGTGACATTTTGTTTTTAAAATTTCTTGCTTTATAATAAAAGCTGTACCATCATCCTTATATTATGTTTTCATGGTGACACTGCAAACTTGCAATGAGTTCATAGCCAGAAGTACTGGGCTGGATCAACCATGCCTAAACCACGAATCCTTTTAATCCTTTTAGATGAGGACCTTGAATTAAAAATAAATGAGTAAAATGATTCGGTCACTTCATACTTCAGTAAGTATTTAAGTACTTCTGTTTCATTTTATCCAACTGATAGTAAATCATGAGCCTACTGTTGTTTTGTTGTTGTTGTTAATTAAGCAGAGGAAAGCCTTTTCATAGTCAGTTTCATAATTTTTGTAACTGTTGTTCTTGTGTTATCATTAATATTTAGTTACTGCCTACTTCATCTGGATTACCCCCAGGCTGGGAAGAAAGACAAGATGAAAAAGGGAGGTCATACTATATAGATCACAATTCTAGAACTACTACTTGGATAAAACCAGTTGTACAGGTACTTTCTGTATTCTAATTATTGATGTTTTCACTTATGCAACCTTTTAATCACCTCACATAATAGAAGTAAAGTTTAGAGATCTCTTTGAAATATAACATTTGAAAGGCATAAAATGATAAAGTGCCACATAAAATATCAGAGGGAATGCAACTAGAGCTAGGAACAGTAATACTTACAGCAAGTCTACAATTAATGTACCAGGAAAGCCTTCTGGAGTGTGATAGCTGTTGGAGAAGCCTGAAAAACTTTATCTTTGGTAGCATAGTCTGTGATTGTTAGTTAATGTTGTTGATAAACAGATCTGTGTATTCTCTGGCATTTGCTTTATGCAACTGCTTTCATGAGTCAAGAAATATTGGTACCTTAACAGAAAAAATACGTTGCTCTTACACGGCCTATGTTTTTTTTGTCTTTTGTCCGTAGATTGCTGTGGAAGCAGGTCAGTTGTCAACTGCACAAAGTACTTCTGTAGCAAGACAACCACAAGCAACATCAAGTGATTTACCACAACAGTCTTCTAATCAGCAGCCTGAAATGGAGCAAGGTTTTCTCCCTAAAGGCTGGGAAGTTCGACATGCACCCAATGGGAGACCATTCTTTATTGACCACAATACCAAAACTACAACATGGGTAATGGAAAACTATTTTCATGGACCGAAATTCTAGTTCCTTTCAATTCAAAGTTTTGCTGCTTTCAGTGAGATTGTATGGATTTCTTCAGTGTCAAGATTTCATTGCTGGCATCTTTCATTTAAAAAAAAAAAAAAAAAAAAAAGAATACAAATGTGAATGTGATTTGTCAGCAAAGATGGTGTGATGCTGACATTTCACATTCAGGCAAAATAGCTGTGTTGTTTCTGTTAAGGAGTGCATGTGACAAAAATGCGAAGTCATTTAAAATACTTTTCATGAGTAGAACATCATGAACTTTACAGACTGTATTATCACTTGAAAGTTTAGCTTGGAAGGAGGAAAACGTGTATGGGAATGAGTTTTGCAGATGTAATGCATTTCCTAAATGATATTTCCATCATAGCTGTAGAACTGTGATAGCTTATATGCACTGTTCATAGAAATCAGATTTGTAAACTTACCTTCCAGTAAGAAATGCATTACCTTGAGCCTGTCACACGCAGTATAGCACACAATGCAAGCTTCTGTGGATTCTTGAAGCAGGTCGGGTGCAGCTGCAATGTGGATGAGGGTGTTGTACAGCTATGGTTCCACGGAGTGGCGCTGCATACCACTAGTCAGTGCTATTAGATTGTCTTAAGCATTTGAAAAGTAGGTCAGTATTACTGTTGGATGAAAGGGAAATATAAAGAAATTCATGAAAGTGATTCAAAGTGAATGTTGTTTTTTTCAGGATGATGGAAAGACATCACTTAATACAAATATTTTTCCTCCCACCCCCCACAACACAAACCACAAAATGAAAAACAAACAAACAAACCATAAAAATATAAGATGTCCCAGAAACCCTTTGGAAAGATTAATTTTCTCAATTACATGAAAACTGAATTGAGTGAAGGAATTTTTAATATTTAGAAAAGTGAGAGAATTTGAATAAATTTGAGTAAAAGACTATGATTGTAAAGTACTAGAAGGCTGAGAATCCGCAAGGAATCACCTAGCTGTAGAATATGCAACAATTATCTTGCTGGTACTAGGCATGTTCTTTACGTTAATACTAACAAGGAGGAAAACAAAACAACACAAACCTCAAAACAATTTTAACATGCTTGTTATTTTGCTTTCAAAGGAAGATCCAAGACTGAAAATTCCTGCTCATCTGAGGAGAAAAACTTCCCTAGATCCAGTAGATCTAGGGCCATTACCAGTAAGTAAACCATTTTACTTGTTTTGCAGGTATAACCGTTTAGTTTAAACTAGTACTATCAAAACTTGTACATGAAAAAATGTAGCCTGCTTTTTTCATTAAAACAAACAAACAAACACATTAGATTTTGAATTCCAGTGTTGAGAATAGATGTGTGGGATGGGGGGAAATCCATACAACTGCAGATCACCTTGGGTTCTATGCAAACTGTATGGTTAGAAATTTATATAAAAAGTGTCTCCTTTTTATAGCCAGGTTGGGAAGAGAGAACTCACACAGATGGAAGAGTATTCTTCATAAACCACAGTATGTACAACGTGCTGTTCTCCTACCAGTCATAATTTTATTAGTTAATGTTATCTAAATTAACACATTATGAAATACCTTGCAGATACAAAGAAAACACAATGGGAGGATCCTCGACTGCAGAATGTGGCAATAACTGGACCAGTAAGTTCTGTTTATGTAGCTTTAATCATACTCTTGAAAACTGTGTAATAGAATCCAAACAAACTCTCATCATTTATCAGGTACCCTGGTCCAGAAGACAAAACTTCCACGGTATTTGAACAAGGCATTTTTATTTCTTGAAAGATTATTCACAAGGCTTTCTGTGGAAGTGGTCTTTAAAGGCCAGAAATAAAAACCATTTCAGCAAGAAAATGGCTTTAAAAGGAATGAAACTAATTTCCAACTGAAGAATAATTACCTAGCCTTGATTCTTAATCTCAAGTGCAAAATTACCAGGACTAATTGCAAAGATGGTACACATTATAATTATAGATGGGTTTTAGTGTTCAACTGATATCTGTGTTTATTAATAGCCCACATATGTAAACAACCTTCTCTGTCCATGGAAAATAGAGGTGTTTGTAGCCAGGTTTCTCATGATACAGCAAGGAAAGATTATGTGCTACATACGTCACCAGACATTTGGGCATTTTGATATGGGCAAGTCAATGATTTTAATCAGTTACATCAGTTAATAGTGAAGTATAGAAAAAATTCTATGGAACTGGTAGAACAAATGTTTTGAACAAAGCAGTACTTTTCATTTCAGATGTTTTGAGCTGTCCATAGATTGATACATTGAAAATACCCTTCATATTTAGTAAAAATATGTATTCTTGTTTTCTCATAACTTAAACATTTTTTGTTTTACAAATATAGACTGGTTTCTTACATTAATTGTTAGAGTATCTAAAGCAGTTTTTCAGTTTTTTTCTTCACTTTTTTTTTCAAAGGCTGTGCCTTACTCCAGAGACTATAAGCGGAAATATGAGTTCTTCCGAAAGAAATTGAAGAAACAGGTTAGTAATCAGCAGCAGTCTAGCAGAAGGTTAAGAAACGTGTGCCCCTAAACATAGGAAAGCTTAGGTTACAGTAAAAATAAATGCAATTTCTCTAACCTGCTTAGAGAAAGTTAGAAGGACTTTCTGATTGCAAATGCAGTTACGAAGCAACAACTTGATTACAATTAGTGTTTAATTAGTGAGGTTTTTGACTATGGAGTCATGAGACTGAAAGCCATCTAATTGAAAAGCAGAAATTTTAAAAGATTAAAAAGTTAGCCTAGAAATCTTGTTTGCATGTTTTTCATAAACTGGCAGTGACAAGTATGTTTATAACACTTAGCATCTGGATATCCAGATAACAGTACATCTCTGCACAATTGCCATTCAATTCAGTATCCTTGGGTGTTATTTTATATATATATTTTTATATTTATATAATATTATAGATACTACATATATAATTTTGTATTTATGTAAAATAATAGCCTTTGAGTTTAGACCTGTATTTCACCTCTTAACTACCAAATTTGTCTCTAGCCTTTCTGAAACATGCATTTTGAGCTGACCTGTAAATTGTATGTAATTACATACACATCTATTTTTTTGTGTTCATAGTTAAAACAAGCTTACCATCTATTCAAATGGTAGTACCCTAATCTGAGAAGTGATAGACAGCTTGTGCCTACAATATAATTGTAGCAATTTAAGAAATATATGTGTACATTGTAAACCTTACGTTACCATTGCCTTTTAAGCATTCAAAACTATCTAAGTGGTAATTAAAGTAACAGGTTGATTTAAATTGAGATTGACTTATTGAATACTATTTTAATCAGTTACATTTAGGTTTAGAAATTATTTTTACTGTTCTTTGAAGTTCTTTTCTGAAACGTTGATTTGCAACTCAAGATAAGATGTTTGTACTCTTTTGCTTTCTGACATGATGAAAAAGACCTGTGTATTTCAGCCACTTTGTAAATTTCATATCTAGTATTGTACATTATTTTGCAGTTTAGAAAATGTCAAATAGTGCACTCTAATCACCCCAACTTCATTATTTTTTGTTTGCATCTTGGACCAAGCTAGTTTTGGATATAAATAAGCATTAGATTTAAAGGCAGCATTCTATTTTTTTCCCACTAATTTGGGCATTTCTGCATTCAAAAATCCATCCTTTCTATGCAACATATGACTAGTTCTTTGAAATCTGAAATATATTGAGTTTCATTGCATCATTGTAATCTGGCAAAATGGGTTGAAACTTTGTTTAATTCTTATGAATTTCTGAATTTTGCCTAAAGTAATTGCTGAAGTAAACTGGCTGAAAACAAGTGAAACCAAGAATATATTCTGTTCTCATGTAATGATTTAATACTTCAGCAAAGTTTTATCCCAGGTTTATTAGGGGACTTGCTCTGAAAGCTCAGCAGCAAGTTATGAGCTCCTTGGATATTTCTTTGTTTAAACTTTTTCATATATGAAAGTAAATAAAAACCTTGTAGCTTGTTCCTGTGACTTCAAATTCGAAGTAGGCTGATTTTGCTTTTAATATTGTAGGAATACTTTTTTGTCCCATCATTCTGTTTTCTTATTTCTTTTTGTTTCTTATTTTTTAGAGTGATATTCCAAACAGATTTGAAATGAAAATTCATCGCACAACAATCCTTGAGGATTCTTATAGAAGAATTATAGCTGTAAAGAGAGCAGATTTCCTTAAAGCGAGACTCTGGATTGAGTTTGATGGTGAAAAAGGTTTAGACTATGGAGGAGTGGCCAGGGAATGGTTCTTCCTTCTCTCTAAGGAAATGTTTAATCCTTATTATGGATTATTCGAATATTCAGCTACGTAAGTAATGCAGGTCCAGAAGACTTGAATTAAGTTAAGGAGATAGATTCTATGTCTCCTATGTACTTTGAGAATTGAATTACTTTTTTTCTCCTTTCTTCTCCCTCCTAAACCATGTGAAGGTTTAGTTGATAATAACTTAAATACTCTGTAACTAGTTCTTAGCTTGTCAGAAGAATATTGTGGAAACAATACCAGCATTTTTTTCAGCAGTAAGCCATGTCATCTTTACATAGACAAAGGTACACCTGCAACCATCTACTGCTTACAGTACAAAGAGCTAATATTTAAATTTAATGCTGAGAATATTATTCTGACTCCTTAATCAGAGTTAAGCACTTCTCTTTGATATATCTCTAACTTTCAAAGGTAGTTTGTGGTGTTTAAAAACTGTTACTTCTGCTAAGCTAATAGAATCTTCTGTTGAGTATTAGTTAACTATTAGGTTAGTGATTTCCTAATCCAAATACTTTTTTTTCCTTTAACTTCATGAAAAGTTATATCTGATTTAATTAATGATTTCTTTCAGATCTTCTAATGTGGGACCATTCTAATAGTACAAAAATTTGTGTTTTTGTTTCTCTTTCCTGCTGCTTCCCTCAACTTCAGAGATAACTATACTCTGCAGATCAACCCAAACTCTGGACTCTGCAATGAAGATCATCTCTCATATTTCAAGTTTATAGGTCGAGTAGCTGGAATGGCTGTTTACCATGGCAAACTTTTGGATGGTTAGTGTTTATTTTATATAATATGATGTTTAGATTAATATTGTGCACATCTTGTGCTTTGTTACCTACTGTTCAATTTGTTTGTTCTTCTTTAAAGCCTTTTTTATTCGTCCTTTTTACAAGATGATGCTACAAAAACCAATAACACTTCATGATATGGAGTCTGTGGTATGTAATTTACCTTATCTCATATGTTATATTACATGTTAGGTTTTCATGCTGAGTTTTTCCTATGTATCTTTAATGACATTGTGAAGGTTCCAAGTGCACAATTCAAGAAAATTTTAGGATACAGCCTTAATAAAACTAAGTTGCATAGGGATTAAAACTTTCAATGGAAAACAGATGGACCTAAACTCTGTTCTTAGTCAGTTAAGCTGTATTGAAAACTTGATGTTAAACTTTATGATGTTTCTAAACATATTTTTGACAGTAAGATTCTTAGAATTAAATATAAATACTAATATCTCTGGGATCCCTGTGCCATGTTTTTTAAATTAGTTTGTGTATTTTGATTATTAAACAGAAACATATTACTTAAACTTCCAGGGGTTTAAAATATTTATTAGTAATTCAGTATACTATTTTCAGAGGAAAACAGCCTTTTGCTAAATTTTGTTTGTTTGTTTCCCTGATAATTGTTCTTACCTGGAACAGCTGTGGCAGAGTGTTTTTCTATTCAATCTCTTTAATTCATTAACTCAAATTTGAGCAGCTGGTTTCTGGTAAAGGAAACAAGAAGTATTTATTTGTTCCATTCTTTGTTCCTGATGCTTACAGTAACTGTGCTTTTCAGAAGCGCAAGATATTGTGTTTTTAATAACTAACCAACTAAGTATGTTTCTCAACAGTTCCTGAGGTTGAGACATTAATGATAAAATATAATCATTGTCAAACTGACAGCACTCCTCTCGTACTTAAATTTGAGCAGCCTTTTTCAGAGTTACTAGCTTGTGCATCCAGTTTGAATACTGATGGAATTTCTTTTTATTTGGCTGTTTTTCTTTGAGCTGTACTGTAGCAGGAATGTCTACATCAGAGCTGTAGAAGACGTAAGCTCAAAATATGTGTAAAATAAATACCCAGGTACCAGCTAGGCATTACATCGGTTTGTAAACCTCATAGGCCTCTTCAAAGGCTGATGCTGGAACACCATTCATAGTGGTGCCACCTTCTGGCACCAAAGTAGTTAGACTGGCACAGTTCTTTTAAAACTAAACTAAACACCAAACACTGAAAGGTTTCCCATCAGTGTCCTGTACATCTGTGCTTCTTTAACCAAGCTTTTCCTAATGCAAAAGCCCAGACCCCATGTAGTACTGTATCTGGAGAGGGAATGTTATGTTCTAGTTTGTCATGTCCCCATGAGAATATTGACGATAGTGAATGAAAGAAACAGGAGAAAATCTGATCTATAGTTTATGCTTGGAAAATATTTGTCATATATAAAATGCAATTAAATACGTTATTTCACATTTTTTTCCCCAAATTTTAAGCTATACGCTATTCTGTTGAGGATTCATTGCTAGAAGCTTTCCGATATATCTGCTTTCCAAGGTCCTTGAAACATAATTCTCCCTTTAGTAGAGAAGATTTGTTGTTGGCTTTGACAGTTAAATATAATGAAATCACTATTGCACTTGGTCTGCAAAAGATCAGAAGCTTTTTAATCCAGCTGGTATTAGTTTAAGAAACACTGATTTTTGCTGTGTCTACTTCAGATAAATCTATATTCATTCATTAAACTTGTAATTTTCTCTTTTAGGATAGTGAATATTACAATTCTCTGAGATGGATTCTTGAAAATGATCCAGCAGAGCTGGACCTTAGATTTATAGTTGATGAAGAACTTTTTGGACAGGTTAGTATGCTTATGTTAAGCAGAATAGACAAATGACAAAAAACATTTGACCTGTGAAATTAGCTGATTTTATCTTTATAGTATTAAGAACACCTTAAAAAAAATCCATCATTCAGTCATGTTGGTTTGTTTACTTAGCTTCTTCCTTTTAGCTGACACATGCTCATTCAGTGCTTTGTTAGTCTGGCAGTGACGTGACTTGGAAATAAGCACAGCCTTAAAAACAATAGCTTGTGCTTTTTTCTTAATACTTGTGTTGAAATGTAGCTAGCTGTTACTGTGAATGCAACTAAGACTAAAATATCCATATACCCATTACTTAATCTAGGGGATAGATTGTTCTTAGGTGATCTGCTGAAAGTATGTGCCCTTTTGGAAATGACTGGAGTTGTAAATTTCCCTGAGATAATAATAGTGTGGATGGGGTTTTCTGTTTGTTTGTTTTAAGCTGTACAAGATAACTATGGAATAAACCAGTTTAGTGTTATGTAGAATGTTGTCTGAGATGCAGGTCACATAGAAATACCATAGGTATTTCCAACTTACAGGTGCCAGTAAGATTTAAGTAGGATAATAAGCCTTTGCGGTCTTGTGTAACTAAAGAAGATCCCAAGTAGGAGCATGAAAAAGCGCATTTGTAATAAATAGGAAAATCAGGTATTTGTCTACTGAGGTTCTGGTGGCATGAACGATTAAGTAACTGATATGCATATAGATTCACTTATTTACTGGAGTCATTGCTGGAACTGTTCTGTAAGTGTTTTTACTGGAAGTTTGGAAAAAAGGCCTGGTCATTGGATGTGCAGTTAGTGAAGCCAGCACTACTGAAAAGCTGTGTACAAACTTAAGAGCAGCTCCAATCTTACTAGAGCAGGTCAAAGAAAATCAACATTGCCACATTGTAGTCTGGTATCCCTGAATAATACATCAGGGAAAAAAAAATGCATTTATTCAAGCAACCTGTGAAACTGGTTCTGTTTCTCATATATTTCAAATTCTGTATTCAAAGTTACCTAAATTACCTAATATTAATGCATGAATTGTTACGTATGTATCTCATATAAGGCTAATTCTGTGTACCAAATTTAGACCCATCAACATGAACTGAAAAGTGGTGGATCAGAGATAGTTGTCACCAACAAGAACAAGAGAGACTATATTCAGTAAGTAGTGGTCACTGCAATATATCGTGCTGGATAGCCCCTCTGATAATTGGGGTTATGTGTTGGCTATAGTAACAAAATGCAGTTGTTTTGTGTATAAATTGTTTGTATTTGAAATGTTCTTTTTTTTTTTTTACAGTCTTGTAATACAGTGGAGATTTGTGAGCAGAGTACAAAAACAAATGGCAGCCTTTAAGGAGGTAAAATTTTAAATACAAAAGGCATTTTTAGAATTTGTTGCATATAACCTTAAGAAAAATTTTTTAGAATGTGACATCCTAAATACCCATAGATAGCTTTGTTACAGTGGCACTTTTTGAATTTTCTCAGTCTTAGGTAATTTTGGTAAATGTTTACTGAGATGTTTAATTCATATTGAAAAGTTGGCTTATTTTCCAATCCTGGCTGACAGCTTTAGCAGTAGTGCAAATTATTTAATGAATTCTGAAAAAATAAAAATGAGATCAGACTAATAGGATTAAATTAAACTAGTTGGCTTTTCCGTATTTGTGTAAGTAATATTACATACATGACTTTGAAAGTTACATGTTCACCACTGAGTGGGGCACAGTAAAGAATTGTGAAATATGTCAGAATTAAGTGTATTATAATCACACAGGGGACTGCTGGTGTCCAAAGATCTGTATTTGATGTTTAGCTTAGACTTTATTTACTAAAACTAAAATATAATTCTTAGTAAACAAAAGTGCTTAAATATTGTTAACTTGATTTTAAAAACTTCTCTCACCTTTTTTAGGGCTTTTTTGAACTAATACCTCAGGATCTGATTAAAATTTTTGATGAAAATGAGCTGGAGGTAAGTTTATCATGGAAAGGAAAACAAAATATGCTGGAAGTTAATGTTACTGACTTACGCTTTCCTTGGTTTGATTGTTGTTGTGTTTTTTTCCTATGTATTTATGTAGTTGCTAATGTGTGGACTGGGAGATGTGGACGTGGCTGATTGGAAACTACATACAAAATACAAAAATGGCTACAATGTAAACCATCAAGTAATACAATGGTTCTGGAAGGTATCGTGAAATTCTTTTATTTTTTCTTTTTTCCTTTTTCTTTTTTTTTATTTTAACAAGAAAACCTGTTCAAAAGCTGCTGCTTTTCAGCTTTCAACTATGTTAGGTTATCATGTGGTTCACCAGTAGTTAGGTAAATATTTGTACACTAAAACTCCTGAGAAAGTTGGTAAGAAACCCATACATGAGATGCATGGTAAGAATATAATACGCTACTGATAAATTACTTTAAAAAAAAAAAAATCTGGGGTTGAATATTTCTGTGTAGTTTTCTGTGGCACTGCTGTACTAAAGAGGCATTAAAGTCTTCTGTTTGATAAAACACAGGAATTTGGCTGCTAGTTTATAACATCAAGAAACTTTAAAAAAATAATAGAGAGGCTGAATCTTCAAGGGCAGTATTTTACAGCTTGCAAAATAAGCAACCATATTGTTGTTAGTGCCATTAAAAATTGTTGACTTTAATGGCTTTTAGCAATAGGCAAAGAAGTAAATGACACATCATTAAATACATATATTCTTATATATATGTAAAATAAGAAAAAATCTTCTATGTAAAATCATAGTTTAAACCTCTCAACTAAATCTTTAATTGTAATTATTATCGTACGTAGGCAGTCTTAATGATGGACTCTGAAAAGAGAATAAGATTACTGCAATTTGTTACTGGCACATCTCGTGTACCTATGAATGGGTTTGCTGAGCTGTATGGTGAGTACTTATGACTGTTCACAGTTAATTAACAAAACGTGATACTGAAGTTTTCACGATATTTAACTTTAAACATTTATTTTTCGATTTCTGCTTTAAAATGAATGTATTCTGACAGGTATAAGAAGAAAAGTTAGCAAAGACTCAGATCACACACACAGTTCCCATGTTCTAGAAATACTTCATTTTAATTCTCTTTTTCAGAAAGAGTTGTTAAATGTATAGGACTTTTCCAATGAATCTAGATTTTGAAGCTTTAAAGAGCTGCAAAAATCCCTGTTTAACACCTTAGTCAGTTTGAAGAAGATTCTGTTGCATAAAAAGCAAAGACACGCTGGTACCAGCAGTTAACTGCAGATTCTTGAGTTCCCTAACTGCTTTTATCTGCCCACAAGCTGCACTTAGATACAGTTGTTTGTAAGGATATACTGTGAACTGGACTACTGAAATGACATGAGTTAAACATAAAGCCAAAAGGGAAGTAGTGAACATGCGGAGGGTGGAACAAGCAGATGGCTGTGGGGAGTAGACTTTAATAGCAAAGCTAGAAAGCCCACTGTGGTAAGACTGTGGGCAAGCAGATAGAACAGCCCACAAAGGGTGGGGATGTTTCTGCTTCTGGGAAATCTGTTTTCAGCTGCCATCAGCTACTATGTTTTCTGCTAGATTACTTTTTTAAGGCTAAAATGTGAATGCAAATGAGTGAATATTGAATAAACATTTCCTTCTTTGTAAACAAGATAGTGATTTGTTTATGAAACGGCAGAATTATGAACAAATACCAGCCGTTATTTCACCTTCCTCATTTTACCCTGTCATCATTTTCATCTTAAATACTTGGTTTTACCTTTTTTTTCCATTCCATCAGTGAATGACTTGTGAGTTCCAATGAGGACAGTGCCTGCAGCGGACTTGAGCCATGTGGCTGCTGTTGCACCTGATCTATGGTACTGCTGGAGCTGCAGTACGTGCTTATCACAATGGAACTTGATCAAAATTCTGCTGCCTCTGGGATTTTTTTTTTTATTCATCTAAAAATACTGCCAGGGGTAGAATTAAGGAATGATATATGGAAAGAAACTGTTGAAGCTCTTAGCTCCCTGCTGCCCAGGGATTGGGATATCCTTAGGCAGTCTTCTAGCATTTCTCTAGTTCTGTTCACTCCTGATGAGAAATTCAGTGAGCAGTTGTCTTGCACAGTGCTTTTTGTTTCTTTCTTCTACAGTTATTTCTGCTTTGCTATGGTCAGCATGCCATTCTCACTAAACCCCAGTATTGAGCACAACCACATTTCCAGTACCTGCTTGTATTTGAAGAACTGTAGGTGGTTCTTCAGCGCCCCGTGTTGGTACGCGGCTTTTTGCTGCTGCCGGGCTGCCCCTTTGGTTCCTGCTCCCCACGTCTGGGCTGCGTTTCGTGGGGCTTGCTTCCTAGCGGCACGTCTCCCTCTTGTGGCCAAGCGAGGGAGTTCTGCTCATAAAAACGGAGTGCTAATCGACCGAAATTTGAGAACTAGGGAACAAAACAGAGTGGGCCTTCTTGTTTGTATTTCTTGTCTTTGCCCCCGTTCTGCCTTGTCAGCCTTTAGTTTATTAGTTGGACAGCTAAAATACAGGCTTACTCCCACGTAGCTGTTAAAAGGGAGTTTCATCTTCATCTTGCATAGTAGAACGCATCGCCAGGTATAGAGCTGCTTCTCTGCTTCATCCTTCTGGGCATACTTTCTAGTTGCCTTTTCTAACCAGCCCTTTGTGCTGAACAACCGTGGAGCTGGAAATACTCCCACAACTCCTCATCTATCCATCCCACTCGATATTATAGGATGGAAGTGCTCAGTGTCTGCTCTCATCTGTCAAATTCTTTGACTAAACTTGCACGTAGTGTAGTTCCTGTGCACTGGTTGCTATTTCCTGCCTTTTTTGTGTATGCTAACAGTAGTGGGAGGATTTTCTCCTCGTTTTATTTTCACTTTGGGGATGTATTGTCTGTTGTTTATTTTCTTTTTAGTATGTGTTGGCTAATATCTTCCAAATCTACTTCTGCAACTTTATGTGCAGTGATCTTATTTGTTAATGGCATACTGTGCATATTTGTTATTAGCATTATCATTACATTTTATTATGAGTATGTATACACTTCTTTTTTCATTTCTCCATAAAACCACAAATGAAATCTTTTTGAACTGCCAATTGTAACATGTATAGTCAAAAAAAACGTTTTGGAGAAGCCATGAAAAAAGGGAAGGTGACTATCTGAATTCTAAAACCAAAATGATTTTGTAGGTGTTGTGTAGAGTACCTTTAGCTGTATACATAAGCTGTCATTACTACTCATCTGAAACATATTTCACGTCTTCCATGTTAGAGGCAGAGGGCTACTCCTCCTTGGCAGCTTCCTGTTTGTATTGGTGGTCTCCTTGTAGAATAGCACCCAACATCAGAGATCACCTCCTGTTCTCTGACAAAACAGTGATTTTGTATTACACGGTCTTTTTTGAGAAACACAAATGCTCTCAACATCTTAAGGAAGTGGTTACAAAATACCCTTTGTATCCACTTGGGGCTAAATTCAAGAAACGTTCAGTTATGACATGCTGTAAGACACAGGTGTAGCTGGAGCTGCAGCTGCTAGCCACAGGTTCTCTCAGGTGCTTATCTACTATGTCTCTGGAGTTACATGTATGGTCACTGCATTTCAAAAAGTTTTCAGTTACTTGGCTCTATTGTTGCCTAGTTAAAGGTAGGTACTGAATGATGTCTGCCAGGTTTTAAAGCTTGGCACTTTGTGATAAACATGTCTAAATTTTTACATGAAAAAAAAATATTTATAAAAAATTATTTATAGAACTCTCTTCTGTATAAAATTTTCAATGCTAGATACTATGCATATGCTTTTAGCTCTTAGACTTTGGAGTTAAAGGTGTAAAAGTCTCTTGAAATTAAGATGTAGCAAGAAATAACTAAAAGTATCAGTAAATTGGGATTGATGACCATTGTATACGCTGTATTTGATTCAAACAGGTAGCTCGTGTACTAAAGTCAGAATGGGATGACAAAAGCACAATATATTTCCTAATTTGAATTTCTAATGATTAAGAAAAGAATCTCATAATCAGGTGAGAATTGAAGTACTCTTCCCTGCAGGTTCAAATGGACCACAATTGTTTACAGTTGAACAGTGGGGTACCCCGGAAAAACTGCCAAGAGCTCATACCTGGTGAGTATTTAATTTAGGTAAACTATGTCCTTCAGTTAGTGATAAAAACTTAAGAGTTTTCTTCTGTTTTTCAGCTTTAATCGCTTGGATTTGCCTCCTTATGACTCCTTTGAAGATTTATGGGATAAACTTCTTCTAGCGATTGAAAATACTCAGGGGTTTGATGGGGTTGATTAAGCCACAGACAAAAATTGTGTCGGTCCAGTGCTGCAACTTCATTTTAAGGGTTTACAAACAGATTTGAATTTTCCAGGGACTACCGTTGTATTTAGCCACATGGATATTAAATCTTCATAACATCACTTGTTAAAATAAGTATTAAAAAATTCACTAACTTTTGAAAATGGATATTGCCATTTCCACAGTTTTGTGTACTTTGCTGATAACTACAATATATACATTGGATGGGCCAGTACCAAGTTAAGTCAAAAACTAAAATGTTTTTAAGCAGTTGCCTCTTACGGTATTTGACAGACTGTCCTGCAGTAAACTACTGAAGTAAAACTGTGAAGAAATCTTTGCAGAGGTTGTAAATTTGAATTGCTGCTTTAAGAGAAACAACTGAAAGTATTAATCCGTTAAAAATACACACACGCTTTGTGTAATGCAATACCATCATCTGTGCTGCTTCAGGCTGTTTGCTACAGATCTGTCCAAAGCACCTTATAATTCAGCATATTAGGTAAAACATTGTAAAGCATTTATTTGCATCATCAGCCATCAGTTTGCGGAACATTGACTTGCTTACACATTTTTTTAAAATATGTTTCTATCTTGCTTTTGTTAAAACTGTAACAAAATCAGGACTTTTTATAAGACACAAGCAGCATAAGTCTGATTTGTAATGAGAAATTTTATCCTTTTTTTGTCTGAATTTGTATACTGTCATTGGTTTGTTGAGTGTTCATCACTTTTTCTGGATAAATTTGTAGTTCAGTGATGGATAATGTTTTCAATTCAGCCTTTTTGCAACAAATTAATCTTAAAGCAAGATTTTTATGAGTATCACAGAGTATTAGTTACTGGTAGTTAGAGGCCTTTATTATCCATTCTTGCAGTATTGCACTACATAACAATAAAGAACATGTTTACAGGGTTTTCTGGGCCAAGTTCAGCAGTCTGATATGTGCAAACTTCTCGGAACTGTACGGCGGTTTTGCACATGTAACCAGGGGCAGAATTTGGTTCTGTAATATGTTTACAGGTTATGCTAGTTTCTATAGCTGCGTTTTTATATTTTTTCTCCACTGTTATTCTAGAAACCAAACTTGTTAATACAATATAACCAAAGTCATAACCAACAATGTGCAATTTATTGTAGATCAATTTGTCATATAAATATTAGTTTGATTTCTTTTGTAAATGTGGACTTCTTTTGTATTAATTTTAACTTTTTTTGAGCAAGTGCTGGTTAAAACGAATTGCCACCTTGGTTCTAAAAAAATATATATATATACCTGTCTTGCTCTAATTTGAACATTTTGTTACCAATACGATCTGAGGATATGACAGTACCTAGCTTTGGCCAGCAAATTTCTGTTTAGTCACAGTCTTTACAAATATGCAAGAAGGACGTGTAGCACATCTCTATAAAAAAAATGTAAATTATGTAACAAACATAATGGGTCTTACGGGATATTTAAAATCCCACTTTGTTTTATTCTTTGACTAGGTTGTTAGAGATGAGAATACTACATGTAAATAGAGGTAACTTATACAGATTTCCCAAATCTATATGCAGTTTTGTAAAAACATGAATGATATATCAGTAAATCTGTATAGATTTGAATGTAGCAGTATTTGTTGCATACTTCAAAGTGTAAAATAAAGATCCTGCGAGCAGTAAATAAAAGTTTATTCTAGTAAGTTGTGGCTTGGTTATTTGAAGTGCAAGTCACCAGTCTTGCACTAATAAGAATTGATTTATTGTTTTTTTTAGTATGATAAGTACATTATGGGCAGTAGTTCCACCGTAATACAGTACTGCAGTTATGTAGCTGTTGAGGTGCAGAAACAGTGTTTCCTTGTATTCTGCTCCCAGACATGCAATCTCTGAAAAATTATAGAAATGTTTTTATAAAAACTGTAGCTAACTGCAAGCCTTCATTGTATTGTCAGCCTAGAAACACTACACAGCAGAGAGGCAAAGGTGGATTCCCCACAGAAATTCCAGCTGATTGTCAGGCCCTGTTCACCTGCTGTGGGAACACCCTTCTCAGCTGGTCACAAGCACACAGCTGACAGACATCAGTGGTGAGTGCAGCAGGGCAAAGAAAAGGGCCCAAAACTCTGGTCCTAAACAGCATGGACTGCCCAGTAGTGGTGGGGATGTGCCACAGGGCATGGTCTCCAATGCCAGCTGTGGAAAGCACCCTGGTGTGCTAGAGGGAGGGAGCTCCTGGGGAAGGATGCTGCTGCTGTGGAGTGCCTGGTGCCTCTTCTGGGGGCTGAGGACTCACTGGCCATACTCACAGGAGCTGTGCTGTGGGCAAGGTGCTGAGCTGCCCAATGAAAGCTACAGGAGAAGTAAACAGGCTTTACAGCATCAGGGAGGGTGAACAGCAGGAGCATCACCAGGGTCTTCACAAAAACCTCCCGGAGGCAGATGATCATGCAGTGAGAGTAAGAAGGGGCAGCTGGAAGTTATAGGTGGGCAGGTGCTGGATGGAGATTCTCGAGATGGGTAAAGCTGGAAGCTTGTGACTTTTGGCAGGCTTTTTCTCCACCCTAAGGTATGAATTTTCAGAATTGTTTTGGTGCTGTTACAGACTAAGAAACGAACAAGTTATGTTAGGGGAGGGTTTGTAGCCAGCTGGGCCTGAACCAAGTGTTCACACTGATAAGTGGTGGGTGACAGAAGGTAAAGAGTCCCCTGCTGCAGGCTTTAAAGTAGGTTTGTTGAGGGATGGTAATAACAGCTTGTTAAATGTGAGAACAGGATCGATAGTGCTAAGTACTGGGGCAGGGTGGTGGGACACAACCCTTCTGGAGAACGCCACAGGCTGAAGGCAGCCCAACTGGTGCCTGAACACAAGTGCAGGTAGCCAGGGAGAGACCAGGGGGAATGCAGGCACAAGATAAAAACAAGGAGCGATGTGACAGTTGATATGGCTGCAGGTGCTTGGATGTGAAGAGATCTTCAGAAAGGACAAGAGGCTGCTGCTAGAGAGCCTTGTGTTCTGGATCTGAAAAGACACCACTACGGGTAATATCCTGGTGAAGAGTTGGTCTAGGTCACCCAGTGGTCATAAGGAAGTGGGTACGGTTGTCTTGAAGCATCTCATAGAGTCCCAAGAGTGCAAGCCGTGGCTTTTACAGGAGGCGAAGTTCACTAACCTCTGCCAGAAGGCCAGCACATGGGGATGCAAGGAAACTGGGAGGTTTCTGGAGGGAGGGGGCAGAAACAAGCAGGTGCTGGATTGACCAACGAGGGCAGTGCTGTGCTGGACCTGCTGCACGTCCCTTTGTACTTGTATTTTGATGCATCCGTGTTCTTGGAAACACGCACTCAGATTTTTGGAGGGTAACTCCAAAGATACTACTGTAAACACTTACGAAATTCTGTCACCAGAAACACTTACAGGTATGGGTCTGTGTGCCAGCTGCATTACGGCAGAGCATTACAGATTACACCTAAACTGCTTCCTTGTGCGTTCACCACCTTTGTTAACAGTGCCATTACTTTGTAACACCCAACAGGCAGAAAAAGTTTCCCAGGTAGGTTTGAGCTAAATGTACCTATCCATTGATAAAAGTATACAGTGTTGATATTTACCAAGAGATTTTGTGGGGATTTGATGAAGAAGCATACATTTGTAAAGGTCTTTTAATGGAAGACTTGAGCAATGCCAAGGGTAGAGCAGAGGATGGACCAGGAAGCAAGGGATAGGATGGCTGTAAAAGGAATGGTTTCTCTTACTCAGTTTTAAACAGTGCCCTGAAAATTAATAGGTGGTTTTGATATTTTTTTCTGGGCTTTGCCAAGGCTGAAAGCTGTAAGCAGTAGTGTTCACTGTCATTGATAGCGGCTTCTGCAAATAATTACTGATTCAAACTGCTTTTAATAGAATCTGAAAAACATGGCTAAGAATCTGGCCTGCACTTGACCTTTTCCTTTTAGCATGATGCTGATGCCTTCCTCAGCAGTCGTTATCTCGTCTGTTTGACTTCGGTTAGTAGCGGCTCGAAGAGCCCGAGGGTTGGCCGCCTTGCTCCAGCTTCTGCTTCCTACGAGCCCGAGCGGCTGATCGCTGCAAATGGAGGCCCGGCGGCGCCGTGTGCGACAGGCCGCAAGATGGCGCCTGCGGCCTTGCCTGAGGTACCGCGGAACGGGGAGGGATACACACAATACGCGATATTTTTAATAATTCCTATCCCATTATTTTATTTTATTTTTTAATCCTGGTTTTGACATCCCGCCCATAGAAAGAGAAAACCTGATTCTTGTTACCCGAGGTGGGATGGGAAAGTGATTTATACAGCAGTCTTCTTACAAGATGTGGTTAGCACAGTGTAAGATCTCTTACAAATTTTTCAGGAGCTTAACTTTTCTGGCTAAGTTGAACTACTTGTTTCAGTGTTTAAACAGGATGACTGGTGAAATTTATTTGTGCGTTAGTTGTTACATTTATATAGCAACTGGTATATCTGTGTTAAGTGTATTGGTGTTAAGCCTGAATAAATAAATGCAATGCAGACAACTAAATTATTTAGCTGAAAGTAAAACGTACAAAATAAGCTCAACTAAGAAATTCACAGGACTTGTGGTGTAAACTGATTTTAATTCAAAGCTCTACATAGGCAAGGTTTTCACTTGCTGCTGTGAGCGAGGTTTTCTTAGATTTTCAATCTATATCAATAATTTGATTTGTATTGACTTTTGGTATTTTGGTCTTTCTC
The DNA here is from genome assembly GCA_011074415.1 of Stictonetta naevosa. Lineage (NCBI taxonomy): Eukaryota > Metazoa > Chordata > Aves > Anseriformes > Anatidae > Stictonetta > Stictonetta naevosa. Next base: position 3,168,440 of record CM021706.1, on the reverse strand, counting down.
TAGAATTGTCTTTCTCTAAATTTCGCATTTACTCTAAGGATTGTTGTATATGTGTAAATGTTTTGTGGAGTGGTGTTACAGAAACTAGGCTTTAAGTGTGAATAAGAAATATCCAACGGTAACTTAGTATTTTGGGAGGGATTTTTTTTGTATTTATTTTTTTCTCTCTCAAAACTCATCTCTTTTTAGGCTAGGTTTTTATTGTCTCAGATCTTTTTTTTATCAAGTGGTATAGTTAATCACCTATAACCTCAGCATTCTTACTGCATCGTGAGGCAGAACTGTGGGATCTTAGGAGGCTAAAACAATTTATTTGAAGTGCAACTGAGGCTTCACTTGTGCTACTGGAAGGAGACGTGACTTAAAATATTTTAATAATATTAACGAGTCATATATATATATATTTTTAACTAGAGATAGGGTTAAGTATATCATGCATCGAATGTAGGCAAATGATTTTCCTTCTTTACCCTGTTTTTCTCCTCTCTAACTTCATGGTTTTATACATAAACTTTCTTTGCAAACTACCAGCTGCTTTGGTGTTTGATTTACTCTGTAAATCCATACCACATTTGTGGTGCTGTTTCACTAATTGACTGTCTTTACAAAAATCTGTGTGTGTCTCAAGGAAATCCACAGAAGTCTCAGGCATGCCTTCAGCATGAAACGTGACCTGGATCAGCACAGATTTCCTTATTTCTTTTTTTCTTTTTTACTTAGCAAGTACATGATACTTTTATCAAGTCTCCAGAGTGGAAATTACATCATTAGAATGAGAACATATTAAGACACATATGAAATATTTAAAACTGAAGATGTGTGTTTTTAAATAATGTTTTAATTTTACTCATTTCTTGTGTGGTCAAAAATAGTGTAGATTGTTAAAACAGAAGACTAGGTTTTTTTTTTTTTTTTTTTTTTTCCTGTCATTCTTCATACTGTCTATTTGTGTTTTCCTTTCTGTTTCTTGTTAATTAGTTTGTTGTGGTGCTTGGATTCTTCACATAGGATCTTATCAAATGATTTCCTTTGTATGAGATTCTGCTTTTGGGGTGCAGTTTGTTTATTTTAACATCTCCTTTTTTAATGAACCATTTATTTAAAGGAATCAACATGCAGTTCTTATGATGTGAACTGAGAGGAGCTCGTGTATTTATCTGCAGTTAGACCACCACTAACAACAATATGATGTGAACTGAGAGGAGCTCATGTATTTGTCTGCAGTTAGACCACCACTAACAACAAAAAAAACATACCTCTGGTGCCACAGAAGCACCTTATTGAAATGTCTGTACATTTAAAAGGCAACCAATACCTACTATCTTCCATTCTTATAAATGAGAATTAAGCATTTAACTAGCTGCTGCATTGCTCTACGTCATCAGCAGGCACAAGCTTTGGTACTCTTATGCTAAGTCATTTTTCTTTGAAGTAGAGACTTAATTGCTTTTTCTGTGTGAAACATATATCATTAGCACACTAATCAGAATACAAACAGCTCACAAAGGGGATAATGAGGGAGAACTTCTATGTAATACTTGTTTTACATCCACGTGACTCTGTAGAAAAATGTTTTTGTTTTGCTGAGCTGTCCTTAATTTGAGGTTTCTTGCTTAATGAGACTTCAAACAAATTCTGCATTGTAGGTTTTGTGACTCTGTAGAAAAATGTTTTTGTTTTGCTGAGCTGTCCTTAATTTGAGGTTTCTTGCTTAATGAGACTTCAAACAAATTCTGCATTGTAGGTTTCAGGTTTTCGTCCCAGAGAGAGGCTTGGGATTTCGGGGGGAGGGGGGAAGCAAAGTGCCTTGGAAAACCTGAACAAACATTAAGTGAGCATGCCTCTTGAGGAAAGACAGATAAGGCAGCCTTCCTAAATGTGATAGTGTAAAACTTTCAGCTGAAATATACCACAGACTAAAAACACGCATCACAATTTGTGTTTCTTAAGTCCTTTTGAGTGGAAGTTTAATGGAAAATGTTTTTGTAATTGTTTGATAGCTTTTCTGATGTTTTCTACAAGTTGAAATATTTCTGACTCAGATTTTTTTTTTTTTCAAGGGCTGCAAAGTATGACCTTTTAGAGGTTGCAAACACGCATGTCCCACTATGAACTGCTGCTTGGGAGTGAGTAAAATGCTAAAGGTTTAAATCAAATTGCCCTGAGGACTGGTTACTGACCTTTTGAATGCAAAGCTGTCAAAACCTTCAGCTAGACATCAGCTAGAGAAGAACACTTAAGGCAGATCAATGCAAATAGAAAACAATGTGGTTCTGACTTTTGGTAATTCCTAGTTAGTAAGAAACAGCTACTGTGCTATAAGAGCTGTTGGAAACAAACCCGTGTTGCCTAGGAGTTGCTGGGAGTAACAAGTAATAGGGTTGTTTGTTTGTTTGTTTTCAGGGAAAGACTTTTATAATCTACTTAAGAAATTAGAAGTTTCCATTAATTGCCAAATCCTGATACAGTTATCTGAGCAGGACGCTGCACTGACTTCAAAGGGATTTTTGTCTACTTAAGGAATGCAGGGTCAGGCCCTTAACTAGTGATAACTTTCTTCAGTGGGTTGTCAGATATGACAAACTATGCCACTTTAATAGAGGTTACCCTCTCCATGCCATGCCATCCCTTTGTCCTGAAAGCCTGCTTTTTTCTCTTGCTCAGGTAATTGAGTTTCTGGGTGGTTGCTACATAGAAAAGCTTGGAAGTGACTCTCTGCCTGAAGCTGCAGTTTCTGTGAATGTATTTTCTTCATGTTGAATAGCTATAGCACATTATTTTCTGGTTATGACATACAATAAATTCAGTTGCGGAAAGTGTTTGACAGATTTATGACTCTTCCCCCCCCTTCTATGAATTGCTGCCCAACAATTAGTCATCCATCCTTAATAATTTCATTCCTAATTATTTTTCACGTACTATTGCTTGCTAAAATGCAAATTTTTAAATAAATGCCTTAACTTTCTCTGTCAGCTTACAGAAATGGACCAAAAAAGAGGGGATGAGGAAACTGCTCATTCATATGTAGAATCCCAGCCCAATAATTGTGGGCATCCTCCTGTGTGAACAGTATTAAGCAATCATATATATCCTATGCTGAAGATTCACAGACTAATTATTTTACAGGTTAGTAAAAATAATTCACCATGCTTAATCAGAATCTTACAACTGCTTTTCTGTTAGTGTAGTTCAAAATTAGCTATTATTATTATTATTATTGTTATAACAATAAATTATATATATTATATATTATAAATATTATTATTATTATAAAATTAGCTATTATTATTATTAGCTATATTTTGTCTTCATCCGAGACAAAAATAATATAGTTGAGCTCAGTTAACATGGAGCTAAAAATTACACCTTTTTTTTCCCCAAAGTAATTAATTTTTACTGTTCCCCACAGCGAGAGTTCAAAGTTTGTCAAGACTGAGAACACTTCTAAAATCTAATTTTCACTTGAAAAAATTGTAGACATTTATGTAAGTGAAATAAGATGAAATGACTTAAGTACATGAAAAATTTCAGAATTAGGAAAGCAAATATGTCAGTTACATTTCTTTTAATATTGAAAAGAAGTCTAGTTATGTAATTGATTCTTAAGGTGCAAACAGGCTGGCTCAGCTGATCTCTCACTGTATGAAGAAATGAATCCTAGTCACCTTCTATCTAACATGATGACTGAGTAGCTAAATCTGTTGATTGGGGGCTGCAGACTGGGCTGCAGCAGGGGCGGGATGAGGTGGGGACGGGGAGCTGAGCCGCAGGGTGTGACTCAGGGCATCCCGCACTGGAGGTGCTAACAGGGATGGGGCTGTAGCTCGCTCAGGGCACCTCAGAAAGAGCATTTGTCCATTTCTGTCTCTCCTGAAATTGGCAAGAATTTCAATACTCAGGAGGATTTGGACGGCCCTCTGCTTGGTGAGGGTTTTCTCATCTAGTTCGTCTACAGCAAGATGGTTTAGTTGCTGCCACAGCACGTTGATGGTGAGTGGGATGCTAAGGTTTCCAGTCCGTTACTTGCACTGGCCTGCTCCTCAGCTGAGCACATTAGGCCAATTTCTCTCACTCACCTGGCAGAACACTGTTCCACACACACTTTTGCTAGTTACCTAGGTAGGATGAATGTTGTGATGCGCATAAGGTGCGTATTTTGTACACGCATTATTTGCCTGATGCAACAAGTTCTGCCATGTGCTAACATTTGGCCATTGTGATCTTCCAGAGATATCAGAACATGAACAACAGCAAAATGTTATTTACTATTTAGGAAACATAATCCCAGGGTAATTATTAGATACTGGATAGCAGCACGGCTGAAACTACCAGCAGCCTTAACTGCTGGCTGTTCTCCTGGTCTCCATGCTATGCAGGCACACGTGTGTGTGCCACATGCTAAACAGAACCAGGGACTTAATTTCAGCAAAAAATGCTTGGAGTTCCCCCCCCCAGTGTTATTTCCATCAGGTTCAGTTGTCTGATCGGAATCCTCGCTTGGCCACGCAAGCCCTAGTGCCACCCCAGTACAGGCACAGCATGTTGCAAAGCGCTGAATCGCCTCAGATGAACCAAGGTTGCCTGTGGCTGTGCTTGCAGGAGAGCCTCCCTGCACGGCAGTGCTCCCGCCTCTGATCTCCTCCTCCTGCCCTGCAGGGCACCGCAGTCCAGCCATGCCTCCTGCCTTTGGCTCACCTCCCGTGCTGGGCCGTTAGCTCTTCCAGAGCCTCCAGAAAATGGGAAGTCCCCATGGGATCTCAAGTGATTCCAGCAGGCTAGCTGAGATAAAATCCCAGTGACTGGGTGATGGAGGTGGTAATTTCAGCATCAAAAGAACAACCCCCTGTGCTGCCCAGCTTTTGGCTCCCCTCAGCTCACCCCCCTCCCCTGGGCTCACTCCTTGCACCTGGGTGTTGCCTTTAGCGGTTCGGCCCGAATTCTTGGTAAAGGCGTGCTGCTGTAAGTCACAGCTTCATGCGGCCCTTCAAACATCTTAGTATCCATCCCCAGAGCCACGTTGTGCATGGGGGCATTTGCAGGATGAGCCTGTGTGCGCGTGAGGGGGAGGAGGTGCTGGGAACATGCCTTGAAGGCTTCAAATCTGTTTATCTTCACACTCCTGAGAGGCGATCGCTCTCCGGTGACAGGGCAGCGCGCTGGAGGGAGCTGTGCTGGCAGTGAGGAGATAAACCTACGGGGCACAGGCTGCTTTGGCCAAGTGGCCTCTCCCTGACCAGCAATTCCTTATGTCTCTGTGAGATGAAATGGGACAGGAGCAGCAGGAAGCCTCCTCCAATCCTTCTTTTTAATAGTTCCTCAGGATAAATAGTAGATAAGAGGAAAGGCAGCATTGTTAATAAGCTGAGAATGCTAAGACAAAGAAAAGAGCTGTGGTCTTTCACAGCAAAAATAAATAGGTATCTGTAGTGGGGTATATTCAGCAATATGTCCAACTGCTAGTTGGCCTCTGACTTTCTTTGTTTTTCATTTATTTTATTTCCAGTAATTGTTTCCTGATTGCAAACATATAGGGGAAAAAAGACAGAAATGATTTGCGTGTTTCCTGTTGTAACAGCAGAATGAAGGTAACTTACACAGGGATGAAAAGAGACCATATTTCATGCCTGTTGCTAAACAAATAGCTGCAGAACAGTGGATTGTCATGATAAACAAGAAAGACACTGACAAAAAGCTGCCTCTCTCTAGAAGGTTTCAGAGATTCCTTTGTAGATTCAAACATAGAAAGTGGTAACCTAGGAGATAATTTCTTTCTGTTCATTTATTCTCAGTCTGAGACTTATTTTATCAACCTGGTGTATTAACGTTTTGATTTATAGAAGATTATATCAGAGTACAGCTCTGCAGCATTTTCAGGATTTGTACTTTTACTTTATTTATAGGGAATAGGGTTGAGAGAGAGGCCTGTACTGTGCTATTAAAAAAAAAAATATATTACAAATGCAGCATATGGGGCAGCTTTCCTCCACCTGCCGGCTGTTCCTCTTCCTCCTTGCAATTCCCACATATGCATAAAACCTTAATGAAGTTATTCCATGTGTTTTGGTGCACAGACACCATAGCTGCTGTTCTGTGCTATTGCTGTACCTTCGCCTGCGTGGTGCAACCTTTGGTGGTTTTCCATTTTATGCTGCAACAAGCCAGGTCAGGGAGATAAACCAGGAGGTATTTGGAGGAGCTTACTGCAGGCAGTGGAGCATCGGCTCTGGCACAAGTGCTGGGAAGGGAGAGCATGGGGCTGTGGTGCGCCCAAACCCCACGCTGTTAGAGCTCTGCTGTGCGTAAGGGAAGAGTGCATCTGGGATCAGGTATGCTGTCAGGTGTGTGCCTTTATGCAGCTGTGGCTGTGTAGTTTGTTAAAGGTGCCAAGAGGAGGTCCTCTTTCTCCTGCCAAAGCTCATAGCAGACCCCATCTTCACCCTGGTGTGTCCAGGACAGGGGTGAACTTCTGGAGGCTGCCTCCAGCGCACAGTGAAACAACGTGGCAGAGGCACACCCACTGATTCAGGCCAGCAGCTTGGGATCATGGAGGGTGTCTGGAAGGAAAAAAAACAACATGCTAATGTGGCAAATAATTGTATTTCTTCCACTTTGGTGTTTGTTAGTTTATAACCATATGAGACCTGTGTTAAAGTCCCTTTGTCGAGGAGGTGTGCTTTTCCTGTACAGGAAGGCTCCCTGGAGAGAAAGTTCATTAGCATCCCAAGGGCTCAGCCCAAGGTGTGTTTGCCCATCTGCTCGGGGAAGGAGTGAATCTCCTTTGAGAAGGCAACCAAGATGGTAACTGTACACGGGTTCAAAATGAAGCAAGAAACCACTAACTGACCAAATGTGCTGAAAGTAAACATTTGTATAGTGGATCTTAATGGAGTTAGCCTAACATATTGTAAATCTGTGAATACAGTTGTAATTGGACCAGGAGTTTGGCATGAGCAGCAAGGAAGTGGCTAAGCATGCCTCTCGTGACACCAGATCAAAAACCCTCGGAACAAGAACTGTAAAGAAGAAAGGGGCTTCCCCGAGCAGAAGGGTTAATGATGCTGCACCAGGAGTGCCGCCGACAGGGCTGCCCATTAGCTGGATTTGCAGGACTCCGCCGACTAAAGGCAGAGCTGAACCAGTGCAAATTGCCGTAATTCCCCTGCAGTTAATAAGGCTCTGCCAATTACCACTGCTCTCAGCCTGCCCTGAAAAATGATTGCAGCTCCAATACAGCAGCAGCTGTGCTAAGGTGCTCGTGGTGGCTGTACCCTGTCCCCTGCCCTGCGTGCCTGTAGCTACACTTTTCCTTGTACCAGAAGGACCCCAGCAGCTCCCACGGGGACCTGCCGGCCGAGCCAGAGGCTGAGCATTGGGGAAGGGTTGGCTGAGCGGGGCTGGGAGCAATGCGGATACCAGGAGTGCAGACTGCATGATTATATGCTGGTTCAGAAATAGATTTGGGCCACAGGGCTGCAGCACTGACTCTTACAGATACTATTCTCCACCCAGAGGTGCTCTTCCCTGTCTGTTTCAGTCCTGTGACGTTAAGGTGCTGGAGCAGTGCTGTGTGAAGCCAGAACAGGGGACTGGCTCCCACGGAGCAAATCTACTTCCCTAGGTGTCTCGGAGGCAGATGTGGTACTGCAGGTACCCAGCTCAGGCAGTTTGTGTCCAGGCCATCCATGTTCTGTCGCGGCCTTTCCCAGACCACCAGGATGAGACAGCTAACACGGTGCTATTCCTTCTTCCCTGGTTTCTCAGACGGAAAAGGAAAACTGAGCTGAAATACCTGCCTAGTGCAAAACTGTCCACAGAAGAACCAAACTATTTCTGGTTCAAAATGAAAGAAATGTAAATGGTTTAAAATATATATATATATATATTAAACTAGAAGAAAACCACATTCTCCATCCGTGGCCTGGACCTGAGGGCCTGTCTTGGCTACAGAGATCTTATAAATATGGAGTTCACCAAGGGGAAATGCAGTTGCAGGTGAATTTTCAATTTTTCCTTTTCCTGAGGCTGTGATTTGCCATCCCACTGAAGAGTCCTGCCTATTAGCTTCTGTTCCAGACCTGTTGCTAGCACTTCAGACCAAGTGTGTAAACATCATGGTCATGAGACTTCATTCACCTTTGGAAAGTCCCTCTTTCTTCTTTCATGATTGCTGGATCATGATGTGACCAAAATTTTGGATTTTAGCAACCACACACAGAGAAGAGCAGTGGAACAAAGACCTGAGCTAGATCGGTTCATGTCAATCTGATTTTTTTTAATTGCTTTCAGGAAACATCAGCTGTGCTTGTTAGGGCTCGGCCTGAGAGTGAAATGCAGCATGAGGTCAATCAGGTAATTCACAGACAGCAACCTGGACAGCGCGCTGGTTTTCCAGCTGCTGGTAGCACTTTAAAGAGAGGTCTTACTCAGGTCTTAAGGCATTGAAGTGGTGACTGCTGAAGTATTACAACTTATGCATGCATATTTCAAAGAAATAATCTCCTTTGCAGACCCAAAAATCTAAGAGAAAGCACAGAAAAGGATTTACATGGTCTGAAAAGAACCACAAAACTAGGGAAGTTTACATGGTTTCCCACATATGCCAAAAATACAGATTGAGTCAAGTGAAACAGTCCGTGTTGGTGGGAGGAGAAAAATTGCTGCCCTGGAGCAAAGTAGGCATAGGTTTGTTTATATTGGCTGGCAATATCTTGGACTCATCCTGAACTGTCGTGGCTTTCTCGTGATAATGCTTCTGTGAGACTGTTAGCCAAGTAGATAATTGTGTTTATGGGCTCCGTGTTTACTAACACGGTGTATTTGACAGAGCTCTAGCTGGCAGTGCCTTTAAACTGTGGCTCACTGGCTTTATCAGCTAGTGGCGAAGTATGAATTTACATATGTTATCACAAGTCTGCCCTATCTCTGATCCCATTAATTACTGGAACGCGTGTTAAAATAATGACATCCGACAAATTAAGGAGGGAGAGTTTATGCTGGTCTAGTCACAGCACTGCTTTATTCTAAGGAATGTGTTTGTTTTGCTCAACAGAAATCTGAAAATGGAAATACTGGTGTTGTAGCTGCCCAGACGCAGGCACAAGGAGTGCTCCAAAGGGACGCCCTTTTCTTTGCTAAGCCATTTCAGACAAGCATCGTATTTGATCTCAGGAGTCAAAACCTCCCGCTGGCACAGCGTAGTCCAGGGAGATGGTAAAGCAGTTTCACTGCCACAGCTCAGTACAGCAGCCAGCACAGACACAGTTAATGGAAACCAGCCCACACGTGGGACTACGGCTTGGTCTCAGCTCCCCTTCTGAAGGCACATTTGCCGCGTTGCCCACTAGGACCAATGCCTGCCTCAGAAAGGGCCGGTGAATGGGGAGTGGGATGAATGGGGAGCGGGACGGGTCCTGTGCTGGGTGCAGCCGCCCACCCGCAGGAGGCAGCACCCTGCCTGAGGCTGTGCAGAGCAAGGGGCTGGGGGGAAATAAGTGCATCTAACGAGGGACTGTTTCACCCTACCCAGCAACTAGCCAAGGCACATGATACAGAAATGTTACCAGGTAACACAGAGCTGTATTAATTTTGCTGTGTTAGTGTGTTAGGTAAGCTAAAGGGGAAAATGTCGGTGCGAAGTGAGCAAAAATATCCCTTCTTAGTGTCAGAAAAAATATTATTTTTCCTCAAACTATGATGCTAGACACCCATGGCACTCACTTTGTGTATTTCCTTCAAATCAGCATCCACTGGGGAGTTCCTGTATCCTTTCTGGAAAAGAAGCCTGTGGAAAGATCTCTCCAACGTGCACAGTGCTGGAGCAGCGCGTTTGCCACAGCGTTCTAGGTGGTTTCAGGAGTCGCTTGCAAAGTACTGTCCTGGGCAAGCAGAAACTCTGAGTTTTATAAATGGGATTGCACTGGAGGACTTCAGTGGGTTCCTGCCCTGCCAAGGTAATCAAAGTGTGGGCCTACCAAAAGTACCTCCAGGGTTCTGAAATAAAAGTACTGTCAGGAGTGGTCTCCCTTCTCTGCCTCGCTGCTGTTTGGCCACAGGGGCTACTGCTAGAAACTAGCCCCACGGCCGTCTGGGAGGTGGCACTCAGCCCACGTGTGAGCAGTGTCACAGGGACGCCCCAGACACAGGCAAGAAGTCTTCCAAGGGGCCCTGACTCCCACTGCATGGGGGAGCTTTGCTCTGTCGCTAGTGAAGGATGTGGAGGGGAAACCCCTGGAAGCAATACATCAAATCAGGACAGATCAGAAACGTATCTCAGGTTACATCTGCAGTAATGGGAAAGCCATATGGAAAATCAAGCTAACTGATAAATATTTGTTAGATACTCATTGAAAATGACTGAACTTTTTTGTCACAACATAAAAATGTGGGTTTCCTGGACTTATTTAATGGGTAGGAATTGCAGTGCTGACTGAAGGTACGTATTTGTCTGTTTGATCAGATTTGCCTTGGTAAGATGCTGTGGTGAAATGTTTGGCATCTCTCCAAAGAGCTTTAACAAGTGGACATGTTTTGTCCAGGCCTCGGAATGCATTTTGAGTTGTTGTTTGTTTTGGAAACGTCAATGTATGAACGTCTCAAAAACATTGATTTTTATCTATTTGTTTACCTTTATGCGACTTTAAATGACTTAAATATAACATAGCCTTAGTATCGACTTTTCAAATTAAGTAAGGAGAATTGCAGAAATATTAAATACAATTTTCACACTTATTAGCACTATTTGGAAGCGCTCTGTTTAACACCCCCAGGTTTTACACAATTCCTTGGTATGCCTGTTCTGTGAGGTCCAATGCATTCCAGGAGCATCGTGCTGTGTGTAATGGTCATTAACCTCTGAGGAAAAAAACCAAATCTTTAGATGTATCCCACACAGTTCAAGGATAATACCTAATTTAGGACATAGCTAGAAGGGGAAATTGCAGATAGAAATGTATAGATTTTTGCTGTTGTTGGCACTGTCTCCCTGCAGCCACTGGGAGGGTGACCATGGGACTTTATACCAGACAATTCAGATGTATTCCCCATTGGTGTGTTTGTCTTCTAGATGTGCCGAGATCATCTAGCAAATCTTGAATTCTGGTCACAGTTTAGTAGGAGAGAGCACGGTACTGGGATGAGCTGCAGATGGAAGGTGTGAGTTTGCCACAGGCAAGAATGAACTTTTATTCATAAGCAATTTTCTTTGGATTATTTTTGAGTTCTAATAAGTTATACCTTTTTCATAGTTCACACTCTTATCTTTAGTGACTGGATAAAGTAAAACACTGAGGAAATTTCAAAAATAGTGTGCCAAGTGGATCCTGTTGCTGTATGTACCCCTATTCGGACACCAAAACGGTGGATGTTCAGTTCTGCTCTGCAAAGTGACTGTGAAACTGTGTGGGTATCTCTTGGGTAACTGTGATTTGCATGCAAAGCTAATCTTTCCTAATTACCTTCCCTGAATACTTATGCTAAGGTCATAGCAATCTGAAATCTTTTGCTCGCGTACTTCTGAGAAGTGACAAAGGTGATGTAGGTCAAACCATGGCTTACAACATTGGATTTTTATGGCTCTGATTTTTCTCCTGAAGGCTTTTAGAGGAGTCAGCAGCTGAGGCTGTAGCCAGTCCTGGTGATGATGCAGCAGAAGGGACTCAGTTTAGCTGCTGGCTCCTGGTTCTGTGAACTTTGCAGTGCTGGCAGGAACAAAAAGCAGTAAAAACTTGCCTGTCACTGAAGTCAGCAGCTATCACAATGAATGCAAACAGGGGGCAAATCTGCTGAGTAAGAAGATGCCTTCCCTACGTGGTAACTTTAGAACTGTGAACGGACAAAAAAGAGCTTAGAAACCACATTTGCAAACTGGCTGCCACAGTGGTGTAAAATCAGGGCTGAAGCTGAAAGCTTAAATTATAACAGCAGCTTTTGGTTTGATGACATCTCTGCCCTCTCCCAAACAAATCATGCACAGGATGTTGATACCCTGATTCTCAAGCCGTATGTTTGCAGTTTAGGTTCCCTTTTGGCAAGCTCCGCTTTGGACGTGGGGCAGCTGGAACCTCGTGGCTGCCTCCCGGTGAAGGCTGGCTCATCCTCGGCAGCAGCGTGCTGCCCTGCGCGGCCATCTGGAACTGCTTTTGGCGGCGCTGCGAGAAGGGGGCTGTGCGGACGGCTGACACAGCGGCACGCCGGTCGTGCCCGGCTCCCCTCCGTGCATTCAGCGGCCGGGCAGCGCGCAGGGGAAGGCCGTTTCCGTGGGCTCCTGGGGATGCTCTGCAGCACCTGGACGGCGCCGCACCTGCGTCGGGCACCGCACGCCTGGCCCAGAGCTGCACGCGCGCCCCAGGCCCCGTTTCCAACCACTCCGCTCCGCACCAGCCCTCTCTCGCTGCTAACGGTTGAGCTCCGTAGTCTCGCCCCGCTCCCCCGACGGCGGGCCCGGCCGGCAGCTCCCCGCCCGGCCCCGGGGGCTGAGGCGGCGCCCGCGGGGCACGGAACCGGCCGGGGGGGGGG